>JAJPUD010000999.1:0-69814 GCA_023553655.1 Myrmecobius fasciatus | reverse complement strand
GGCGCCGAGCAGAAGGCAGCTCCGAGTGCCACCGAGGCGGAGGCGAGCAGCCAGCCGAGCGAGCCCGGCAACCCGCCGCTCGGCGCCCCGAAAGCCGCTTCCCAGCTCCGCTCCGCTCCGGCTTTCCTGCTGCTGCGCAGCGCAGACAGCTCACCCGATCTCAAGCCCCGAAGCAGCCGCTGGACAGCTGCCGGGCGCCCGGCTCCCGAGGGCACCTGCCCGCGGGGCGCACTGGCCCTAGGGGGTAGGAGGACGCCAATGGGGCCTCGCCAGGGGCATTGGGGCGAAGCGTCTGCCTGGCGGTGCCCGGCGCCCCTGGAGTCCCGGCCATGCTTTTACCACCCCGAAGGAATCGGACCCTGTATCCGCCGCTGCTGCTCTTGCAGCTGCAGCTGCCCCCGGTGGGGGCAGGCGGGACCCGCCGGGAGGTCCCGGGGCCGGCGCAGATAGTCACGGCCAGCCTGCTGGCGCTCCTCATCCTCTGGACCTTGCTGGGCAACGTGCTGGTGTGCGTGGCCATCATCCGCTACAGACACCTGCGTGCCAAGATGACCAACATCTTCATCGTGTCTTTGGCCATCTCCGACCTCCTGGTGGCCCTCCTGGTCATGCCCTGGAAAGCCGTGGCAGAGGTGGCGGGTTACTGGCCCTTTGGCGCCTTCTGCAACGTCTGGGTGGCCTTCGACATCATGTGCTCCACTGCCTCCATCCTGAACCTGTGCGTCATCAGCGTGGACCGCTACTGGGCCATCTCCAGCCCCTTCCGCTACGAGCGCAAGATGACCCAGAGAGTGGCCCTGGTCATGGTCAGCGCGGCCTGGGCCCTGTCCATCCTCATCTCTTTCATTCCCGTGCAGCTCAACTGGCATAAAGACCAGGGGGGGCGGGCGAGAAACCAGTCCCCTCCTCCCTCCTTCGCCAATGCGACCCCTTGGGGAGAGGAGCCCGAGGAAGTCGCGGCGCAAGGGGCTGAGAACTGCGACTCGAGTCTCAACAGGACTTACGCCATCTCCTCCTCCCTGATCAGTTTCTATATCCCGGTGGCCATCATGATCGGGACGTACACGAGGATTTATCGCATAGCCCAGGTGCAGATCCGAAGGATCTCCTCTTTGGAGAGGGCCGCCGAGCACGCTCAGAGCTGCCGGAGAAACCAAATGGACTGCCAGCAGCACAGCAGCCTCAAGACCTCCATCAAGAAGGAGACCAAAGTCCTCAAGACCCTGTCTGTGATCATGGGGGTCTTTGTCTGCTGCTGGCTCCCATTCTTCATCCTGAACTGCATGGTTCCTTTCTGTGACAAGCCGGGGGACCCCCAAGCTGGCTTCCCCTGTGTGAGCGAGCCCATCTTTGACATCTTTGTGTGGTTTGGCTGGGCCAACTCATCCCTTAACCCCATCATCTATGCCTTCAATGCCGACTTTCGCAAGGTATTTGCCAAGCTTTTGGGGTGCAGTCACTTCTGCGCCGGCACCCCGGTGGAGACGGTGAACATTAGCAACGAGCTCATCTCTTACAACCAGGACACGGGGTTTCACAAGGAGATTGCCACTGCCTGTGTCAACATGATCCCCAACACGGTTGACTCTGTCAGTGGAAATGACGGTCCTTTTGACAGGATGTCTCAGATTTCCCAAACTTCCCCAAATCATGAGCTTGCAACCCATTCAGTGTGCGAGCTGGACTGCGAAGGGGAGATTTCCCTGGGCAAAATCACACCCTTGACTCCAAATGGTTTCCATTAAACTGTTTAAGAGATCTGCTTCTTGGACAGGTCCATTTGCGGAGGCTTAGTAAGTCAGACACACGAATCCCAACCCATCCCGGCTCCCCTACTTGGCCAGGTAACACAGGCCTTCTCTGGATTTCTGTCTAGTGTCTGGAGTGCTTAGCAAAAGCATGGAAGTGAAAGGAGAAACTTCAGTCCCACCATCTTGTTTCTTCATCATCAGGGAGGAGAAAATGTTCATGGATATTTAAACATAGTTTTTGTAAACTGTCCAGTGACCTGTGTTTCCATTGGTTTTAAAACACCAGAGACCCAAATGTGGAGTGGGGTAATTTATCTCTGTATCACTGGCTGTTCTAATGTGTTTATGCAATCTGTCATTTCTTTATTGCCTATGGAATCCTTCCTGATTTGCTCTAAAGGACCAAGAAATCTAGCTGATGTTGAGAAGGGGTTCTTTCCTTCACTGTCCAGATTTTCAGTGTGTGGTCTTTCCTTAGGATTATAGGAACCAGTTTTTGTAGAGTGTTTTTTTTTTTTTAAGACATTTTCCTTGTCAAAAAAAAAAATCGTGCTTTTATGTTAGCAGACAATTCTGTCTTAAAGTTGTGCACAGGGCTGGATGATTGCTTTCAATTTGCCTCTTCATGCTGTTTGCATTTTGAGCTGGGGGCTGACTGGGTTGTGATCTTTATGCTGTGATATGTCAGTGCTATAGTTCTGAATTAGTGCTGCAAACTCATATTGGATTTATTGTAGCAAATGCTTATTTATCAGGCACTGAATTTTCATTTTATTTCTGGGAATTATTTCCCTGAAAAATAGTCATAATGGTGAAGAGAAATTATTTCCTTGATGCTCTAGATATATGCTATTGATTTACAAAATTACACAAAAACTGCATTAAAATGAAATATGATTCAAATAGTTCATTTGCTTTTTAATCTTGGTGAGTGTAAAAGGCTTCTTTCTTAATTGCTCTTTCTAAAAAGCTTGGAAATGGGTATGCTTATATAATTTTAATAAAGCCTTACTGTCTTCATGGAACTTTTCCTTTGGAGCTGATGAGAATTCAAGGGCAGAGGGGGTGGACATGTGATTTCACTGGTATAGAGAACTCCTGGGTGAGGGCATTCTCTTCCTGAGTTGGCTGCCACCTTCAATCCTTCAGTGCTTAGACTGCCTGAAGCACCGAGGGGTCAAATGAGACACACAGTAAGTATGGGTCAGAGGGGAAATTTGAACACAAGGTTTTCCTCACACACAAGCTGGCTCTCCATCCACTATCTCAAACTATCCATTTAAAAAAAGATAGAGGCAACAAAGGTGAAATTTGGGTGAGAACATAGAGTATTGGAAAATCTTGCAATGGTGGTGTTTAAACAAATGGCTCAATTGCTTTGCTTTGCAGTGCTCTCCACAGTGAAGAGACTATTTCATGTCAGAATCATCCCTATTGAGAGCAAGTTATTATTGTGATGGCTGATGAATGCAAGTGTTATTAATAGAAGGAAGTGAAATGTGAAGGTGTGCTTCCAAATTATTCCCAGCTTTGAATCAGTCTTCTGGAAAACAGATAATCAATTTCTTGCCTTTTAAAAACAATTTTATTTTCAGCCTTTGAAAGTGCTAGCCTTGGCTTCATTAGTGTCAGGGACAATCCTATTTTCTCTTCTCTTTTATGCATTTACTTTCAGAAAATCTTAGAATGTCAGAGTGCAAAGGTACCTTAGAAGAAAGAACACAGAACATCAGAACGGAAAATAATAGCTGACATTTATGTAGGAGGGACCTTAGGGATTACTTCACCCAATCCCTTTATTTTCCAGATGATGATCTTGAGAAATGCCCTGTTCAAAGTCACAGAGAATCTGCTGGGACTATTAGTTATATACCTCATACCAATCCAGTGATCTCTGTATTATAATATACTTTAATGAACCCCAGGGCATACTTGGTTTGATTCTATCACCTGTACTGGTCTGGAGAAAAATATTATTGGGGGCATTTTTTCCTTCTGGTTGTTATGGCAAGATCTCATGCTGAGGGAAGCTCATTTCAAGACCTTGGGATACATTTTTCTTTAGTGACACAGAATTAGCTGCCTGAGAACTCAGGAAATCTTGCCATGAAGTTGGTTTAAAATGAATATTCCCAATACTCTCCTGCAGTTAAGTGTTGCTCGATAAGTGCATTTGTTTGTTCATTCAGCAAATATTGATCAAAGGCCATTATGTGCTTAGCCCGATGTCTGATGCTATGCTTGGGGCTTAGTGCACGTAGTGGGAGTGTTTTATTCAAAGAATTGTTGTGGTCATACTGCCCTCTCTCTACTGGGGCTGATCCTCAACCATCTCTATTGTTCATAGAATCATAGGTTTGGAAGACAGCTAGAGAGGAATTATTGCTGAATCACGCTGCGTGGACCCCACCGTCATCCTAATCGAATGTGTGCAAGATGCTGTGGGGATGCAGAGAGAGGAGGGCATGGTCCCTGGGCTCAAGGAGTCTATTTTGGGAAATAGGACATATATGTAGAAAGTACGGAATGACATAGGATCTGTGCTTTTCTTAGTGTGGGGAGACACCCAGAGGATCCTGTTTGGGATCTCCCAGTCAGTCACACAAAAACACATCAACGCTTAGTAGATGGACTAGGTGAGATTACAGATGATTTAGCCAGGAGATTACAGGCTAGAGAGGGAGCCATGGATTGGGGCACTGGGAGAAGCTTCTGTGGAAGACAGAAGGCTTTGGGGACTTGGAAAAATAGCATTTAGAGCTATTGGTCTTAAGCTCAAATTGTATTTTTGTTGTAAATGTAGAAATTATCTGTTTGCATTATGATAACAAACCATTCCTAATCCTGTTAATCCTATTATTTATGCATTCAGGCTCCCAGTCTGGAGTCAGCTCTGACTCCCTCACCCACACAATCAGTTAGTGGCTAAATTCTAGGATAATAATGGCTCTCACAGGTACCTCTAGCTTCTCTTCTGTCCATTCCTCCACCCTAGTGGGAGCCCTCATTATCCCTCACCGGTGCTCTCAGTAAGATCTGCTTCTCCCAGTCTCCCACTGCCCTAACCTACCCACCCCAGAGCTTTCAGATTAGCTGTCCCAATGCATGGGGGGTGAGTCCCCACTTCCCTGCTCACAAATTGTCAATGGTTCCCAATGATTATTTAGTGAGGCTGCTACCTGGCTCACTGGATAGAGGGTTGGGTCTGGAGTCAGGAGGACTTGCACTCAAATCTGGCCTCAGACACTTCCTGGCTGTGCCATCCTGAGTAAGAACCTTTACCTCTTTTTCCTTCATCCACTAGAGAAGGCATGGTGGACCACTCCCATATCTTTGCCAAGGAAAGCTCACAGACAGTAGTTTCCTGGGTCCTGAAGGGTTGGAGACTACAGAACAAGTACAAAACCCAATTATTATTCAGGGTTGGGGAGGGGCAAAGTGGGGGGCGTTCTGATCTCATCAGAGTGGGGAAACTCAGAGAAAAAATTACCCCATTACCCCGACTTGTGAGGACTGGATTATAGAACTTTTTTTCTGGCAGGATTTCCTGCTGTTTCTCTTCAGGCCCTTTCACCTTGCAGCCAAAGTGGCCCTTCTCTGAAGTCCTCCATTCTCCTGCCTCTCTGGTTCCTGCAGGCTCCCTCCATTTATGCTCTGTACCTCCTACTCCACTTTGACCTTTGAAGTCCTTTCTTCCTTCCAGGCTCCTCAGGGTTGAGCCCTTACTGAATTTTGCAGCTGCAGATGAACTCTCCTTCGAGCTCCTTAGCTCGACCTTTCTTTCCTGTCCAGCTCAGTTCCCCTTACGTGTGTTCACCGGGGCACTGCCTCTGCTTCTCTTAGACCATGAGCTCCTGCAATAGAGGGACTCTTTTCCTTTCCCTCCTGCATGGCTAGGACTTAGCACAGTGCTAACAACAAGTGCTTAATAAATGTTTTCTGAATTGAATTGAAGCTGAAAAAAAAAGGGAAAGGGATTGCACAGATAGCCTGGAGATGGGAAGCTTGGGTGCAGACTAAGGCTGGAGATCTGACAGCTGAGTGGAGAAGAAGGAGAGCACGTTCCAGGTAAGGACCAGAGGGGAAGTCAGGACTCCGTGTTAGGGGTGCAGGGGCTTGATCGGGACACTGGCCTGAGCTCCGCTCTTGGGGGCACAAAGGAGGCAGAGTGCAGTATGTGGATACAAAAGCCCAAGCCCAGAGACCCCATAGTAATCAGCTGCTAGTGTGGGGACAGGTCGTCCTTGTCCAGCGCTGAGCAGATCCAGAGCAAGGACAGTTTCATGGCAGGAGGGCTCTGTCCCAGAAGGCTTCAGAAAGGAGGCGCCAAGGGGACTTGAAGGAAATAACCCAAGGGTGTATGGTTTAGAAAGGGCACCTGAGCTTTCCTTAGCATGAGGGACGTTGGGGGAGGCACTACCAGGGCAGGCTGGCACCTTCACCCGAGTCTTTGAGAGTTGGGCACTGAGAAGATAAATGCCCAGTATGGCAGGACCACCCACTTTCCATTACACTGTGCTGCCTTTCCATGGGTAATGTTAATAACTTACATTTCTGTAGAGCTTTAAGGTTCACAAAAAATTATCCTGTCTAACGCTCACAACACTGGGGTGACTTAGGTTCTATTATAAATAGAAGAGGAAACTGAGGTCCAGAAAGGCCGTCACACAGCCAGTAACTAAGGCAGAATGTGACTAATGTCTTTCTCCCTCCTCCAGGTCCACGCTTGTTCCTCAAGCCATTTGCTTGTCACAATTTTAGGCAGGCCGGTGGACTAGACATCCAGGATGTGGAATGGGGGCTAGAATTGAACTTTACAATCTGATCTTGAATTTGGGGAGATGAGTCCCAGGGAACTCCCAACCCTTTGAGCTGGGAGGTTCCTCAGCAGCCATGAAGCCCAATTCCAACTTGAACAACACTGGAAACCCCTCAGTGCTGGGGATCCCCTCCTTCTTGACAAGCCATTCTGCTTCTGGACAATTCTGATTTTTAGGCAATCAAGAACATGGGAAACTGTAAGCTGAAGAAGAGAAGATTTAGGGGCAGGAGACGGACACAGTAGTGGCCATCAAGTGCTGGGAAGAGGGACTGGACTTGGTCTGCAGGACCTTCGAGGACAGCATGGTGACTGATGGGACACCCTTTGGTCCCAAAGCCAGCCTGCATCACATGCGTGCCTCTGTGGGGCTGCTTGCTGGACAGTAATCTCTTGACTGTCACCTTCTGATTCCAATAACATCAACTTTATTGGGTTCTAAAGAGGTCCGATTGGGTACGTTGCGCTTTCCCAGCCAGTTCTTGTTCTTTTAGGGCATAGTACCCAAAATGAGCAACGAGTGACTGTTTTAATCAAGCTGCAGGGGACCCAGGGGTTATCCAGGACACCACGAGGTCTGGGAAGCACCAGATGAGGACGGATCAAAGGACTCGGGACATTTTAGTCTGGAGAAGATCCCACTTAGAGGGAAACCCTCGCCGTCTTCAAACACTTGAGACCGTGAAAGAGGGAATGGGTTTGCTTTGTGCAACGTCAGAAGTGAGAAGTAGGAGCAGTGAGTTAAAGCTGCAGAAAGGACAATTATGCTTAGCACAAGCTGCTTCATGGCGATGATCTCTCCATCACCGACCAGAGTTAAGAAGAGCTTCAGAGATCACCTAGCGTAGCCTCGAGTCACACAATGGCAGCTAATGCTTTTACTTCATTCTAGAGCCTGCAAAGACTTTACAGATTTGACTCATTTGATCCTCCCAACAACCCTGGGAAGGACTTACTTTTATGATCCTCCTTTTAAAGATGCAGAAATTAAACATCAGAGAGGTTGAGTGCCTTACCCAGGATAACACAGCCAGGAAATGTCTGTGGCAGGATTTGAACTCAGGTTTTTATGACTCCCTTCCTCTACTGTATGTGCTGTATCATCTTGCTGCCTTTAATAGGAATCTGCTCTACAGAATCCCCCCAGAAGTAGCTATCTAATTTCTGCTTTAGTGATGGGAATCCACTACCATATAAGAGTCTATTCCATTTTAAGATAAGTATAATTGTCACATTTTTTTTTTACTTTTCTCTCCTTCCTTCCTTCTCTCTCTCTCACCTCCCTTTCTTTCTCTCAGCAATCAGGGTTAAGTGACTAACTCAGGGTCTAGCTAGTCAGTGTCTAAGAGCAGTTTTGAACTAGGGTCGTCCTGACTCCAGGGGCAGTGCTCTATCTATAATACCTAGCCGCCCCATTTCTATCTATTGCTCCTGGTTCTGGCTCTTAGAGCCAAGCTAAGGAAGTCTTACAACTCTCTACATATTGCAAGGCAGCTACCATGAACCCTCTATAAGAACTTTTCAGCCCTAACAACCATGTTTCTTTAATTAATCCTTGTGTGGCTGGGTGACTGCCTGTTTAGAGGTACCAGAGAAGGGCTTCCTGTATTCAATGGGAGATTGGGTCAGCTGACCTCCAAAGTCCTTTTGGATCCTCTGATTCGCCTGTGAGCATCGCCCACACTCATATTCCATTTGGTTTTAGATGAATCAATAAGTTACATTATGTTTTCCTAAGGGTATGACTGTCTATGGACCCAGTCATATTCCCTTTCCCAAAGCTCATTGCCCCAGTTGATAAATGTCACTTTTGGGGAACTCGCTCCTACTTCCGTCCCATCAGATAGTCACTAATTAACTCAGAGTTGCCATCCCCATGTGACGTTAGGGAAGATGACTGACCTGGACACTGTCTCTGCAGAGAAATTAATTGGTTCAAAACTAGACCAATCCCAGATTTTACCCACCACTTCCTCCAGTGCTAAGATTGCTGTTTATCCCTAAATTTGGCTGCTGCTGGCTCTTGGTTCCCTTGTGGCGGGACGTGCCCCACCATGCAAGAGGCCATTGTAGGGGCAGCTGCCATGAGTATTTTGGGGTCATTTGCTTCATTCTTTGATTTCGTTGGAGTAAGAGGCCTGGAAGTGGTATTGCTGGGTCAACCATAGTCATCATACAAAGCTGGTAACTTTCTGGATAAAGTTTCAAATCGTTTTCTAGATTGCTTGGACCAATTCCCAGCTCGTGATAAGTTTTCTGTCATCACTAAAACAAGTGTTCATTAAGTTGGTGAGGATTAAATCAGACAGTCTAGAAACAGACTTTCCTATGTCAGCTGTCATTATTTCTATAGTGACAAAGTGGACAGCAAGTAGCAAGGAACATCGATTTTATCACTGTGTCTAAATGAAGGCTATATGCAAAAAAGCTACTCAGGAGTCCCCAGACAAGATTATTATAGATATACAAAACATAGGTAAAGGAGAGCTCACCTTTCCACCATTGTCTAGCGGAGCTGTCCATCCACACTGGATCAGTCTGGGACAGCTGCAGCAATGCTTGTTAATCTGATGCTGACGGACAACTCTGGGAATTGTGACAGAGCATCCAAGGAAGCTGGGGATTCTGGCTGCCTCTTCCTTTCAACTTTCATCTTCTTTTTCTTAGGGAGAAAAAGGGGACACCAGACTGTACTTAGAGTCTGAAAAGCGTTCACAGTTCTAGAGATGGTTCACAAGAGATTGCTAGGAAATGTAGTGGACGGAGCACTAGACCTAGAAGCAAAGAGACTTGAGTCTGGGATCCTACTTCAGACAGTTATTGGCTGTATGATCTTGGGCAAATTATTTACCTCATAACTACTTCAGTTTCTTCATCTGTAAAATGGGGATATGTGTGGATTGGTTAGGCCCAGGACTTTCTTTCAAAAATTGAGATTATAGGGAGACAAGACTATCATTACCAGTGTTGGGAAAATATATCCAACTTGGCAGTCAAGCCATTCATTCATTCAATAAATATGGATTGATTATTGTGTGAGGTCCGATGCTAGGAAGCCAGCATCGATACTGGCACTGAGCATGGCTGGAAATCATTTATCTTGCTTGTGGTTTGATTTTTGGGACCGATTCAAGCCAAATAGCATTTTGGCTACAACAGTGAATAGACTATTTTTTTCAGCAATGAAGAAATAGCCAAGCAAGATTATTCCAGATCTTTTGATAGCTAAAAACATTCTTTTGTCAACCAAAAATAGATTCGAAAGCCGTTTGTTCCCTGACGTTCGCCCCTTTCAGAACTCTACACAAATGCGACCAAGATTTATTAAACCCTTTTGTGAAAATTTACTAGTGCTGAGGGGAGATGTAAAAAATAGTCTCTATCCTTGAAGAGTTTGTTATTGAAGGGGAAATAGTTTTCTCTCCCTTATCAAATTTTTATACAACCCTCTGCCCAGATATCTCCTTTTTTTATTATATTCTTCTAGCTCACTAACTGTTAAATACTATCTGGGAGGAATTGAAGGAAGTGGAAAGTCAGCTGGGCTTTCAAGGGGTGATAGTGATGGTTGCTAATATTATTTATTTCAATATAAACAAAACATTGAAAGTCCTAGCTGTCAGACTTTATTATGTTAAGAAATTTCTGTAATATTTGGTCTGATTGACGGGCTCATGCAATTCCTTTAAGAGATTAACTTCCAACCTAAGTCTGTTCAGTTGATGTTGTTATTGAAAATAAACATGGTGCTGACCAACACCCTCTAGCCACTGGTTTTCAGCACAAATCTTGCTCTCCTCCAAATAAAGAGTACAAAGGACATTTTAAGCACCTCTAAAACCAGCCATACTGTGAGTAGTGTTGATGCTGGGAAATGTGTATAAAACTGGTTTAAGTCTTTGTCCACAACAATCTGAAAACATTAACTGCTGAGATTAACTTTAAAAAGACATTTCTCCCTGTTCCCTTCTTTACATTTAGAGAATGACTCTCATGTTTCGTTCTCTAAGAACATGTGTTTTTAGAAAGTCAAACAAATACATTGAAACACTCGCTAATTGAAGCCCAACATGACCCAAGTATCTGCATTTCTCTTTTCCTTATTCACAACTAGGATATCTTAGAACTGGGAAGTGCCTGGAAACATTGACAGTTAAAGCTAGAAATGACCTTAGGAATCATTTAGTCCCATCTTCTCAATTCACAGTTAAGGAAGTGGGAAGTTGCAGAGATAGAGGGAATTACCCAACCTGAAACACTGAGATGTTGAGAGAGCTCCAGGATCTGGGCCAAGTCTAGTACATGTGCTACCATATGTTCCAGCCTGCCTTCATATTCTTGAGTCGTTATACTTTTAAGGGAATTGGTAATATTCCCCCTTTCCTCATCTTGAAAAGACCATAATAAAGTAGCTTCACAAAGCATTTTGTGTTTTTCTCCGGAGAAAACACTGGTTTTATTAGATTCTGTGCAGAGATGCAAACGTTAGCTGTGTGATCTTGGGCAAGACGCTAGCCGTGTGATCGCTTCACCTTGTTTGCCTCAGTTTCCTTATCTGTAAAATGAACCAAAGAAGAAAAGGCAGACTGCTCCAGTATTTCTGCCAAGAAAACCTCAAATGGAGTCACAAAGAGTTGGACGTGACTGACAATGAACAGCAAAAGTGCATAGAGAGCAGAAAAATTTGGAGAAAAATAATAATTCAGGTGGAAGAAATGTTACCTCTTGGGTAGGGAATGTTGTAGCATAGTGGGGAGGAAAAATGAATTTGGACTGGGAAGATTTGGGTCCCAGTCCTGATTTTCACACTTACTGGCTTAGTTGAGTGGGCAAGTCTCTGCCTTTGCCGAGTCTTCGTTCCCTCATCAGCCAAAAAGGGGAAGTAGAGTCTGGTGCTTCAGTGAAGTGTTAGGGAGGGGTGAGAGGATGTAATGACCTCAAATTCAGTCCCCAAGAGCATTATTATTATTTCCTCTGAATTAAAGCAAGTGCTAATTTGCTAAGTAGCAGTTAACAATGATGTGTCATAACAGAGACAAGAGGAAGAAATGGGAATATAAATAACAGCAGTTGAAAAACAAAAAGACTCAGAGACTGGCTAGAAAATAAAGGGCTCCTCCTCTGTAATGCTTTTTCTCACTGGTCTGTCTCCCTTTTTGTCATATCTTTTCCTCCTTTCATGATGTTTTTTTCCATTTTCACAGCCACTGTTCAAATTCAGGCTCTCGTTTAACTTTGACCTGGACCATGGCAGTCCTCTAGTGAGATATCAAAATAATGTCCAAAGCACAGCACAATGTTACCCTATTCCCACCCCCTTTCAAAGGTTTTGGATTTCTCTCTGTCCCCTACAGGAACAAGTCTACAGGATTTGTCAGGGAAGTTCCCTGATCAATGAGAGGAACTTACAAGGTGATAAATCTTGACTTGGGATTTAGGTTGTATCTTTCAAAAGAGGATGTCTCTGTGGGGGGGGGGGGAAGGAAAAATCAATCCACAGAAAAATATTACATTAGCTAGTCGATTAACCATAATTTATACCATACTTTTGAGGGGACTAGAAACCATGCCATACGTGGAAGAAAGATGGCAGATATTAGTTTGGATAAGAAGATAAGTGTTGTCTAAGTATTTAAGATAATAAAATTTAGCACTAGGAGAGACTAATGAATTGGAAGAAACTGAGGGCCACAGAGGAAATCCCTTGTCCAAAGTCACACAGCCAGTAGTGACAGGGCTGCCCCACATCTTGAGTCTAAATGGGGAGTTTGCTTGTGATTCCAGGCAAGCACACAATGTTAAAGGAACCTTAGGGAGCTTAGAATAATGCTTTTAAAGGCATAAAATCACAAACCACAGAGGATTACAAAGGAAGCTGGTTATGCTGAAATACAATCACCCAACTGTCATTTTTTTTAAAAAAGAAATCAGGTTCACAGGCTGCAGGTTAAGAACCCTAATTTGCCTGCCCATGTTTCCTCTGGAACTAGGAGGATCAAGGAGTCAGTCTGACTCACTGAAATAACATTCACTCAAAAGTTAAGACATCACCCTTGTGATGTCATCGGTCCTCTCGGAGAAGGAAGGACAACCAACCACAAAACAAAAAGTCAATCAGCATTTATTAAGTGCCTACTGCATGCCAAGCACTGTGCTAAGCAGAGGGGATACAAAGAAAGGGAAAAGATAGGCTTGGATTCAAGGAGAAGGAGCAAACAGCCCATAAACCTTTATGAACAAATAAGACACAGACAGGACAAATTGGAGGCTGAAACCAGAGGGGAGGCATTGGATTTAACAGGGATCCCGAAGAGCTTTTCTGTAGAAGGGGGGATTTTAGTTAGGATTTGATGGAAATCTGGGAATCTGGTAGGTACAGAGGAGGAGAGATAGCCAGGGAAAACCCCCAGGGTTGGGGAATGGAGAGTCTCTTGGGAAGAGCAGCCAAGGTCCATGGGTGGGAGACAAAGCAAAGGGTGGGGGGATAAGAAGACTGGAATGGTAAAAAGGGTTAGGAAAGGCTTGAAAAGCCAAACAGGATTTATTTTTAGTTGCTCCTGGAGGGGATAGGGAGATGTTAGAGGAGAGAGAGAGAAAGAGAGAGAGAGAAAGAGAGAGAGAGAGAGAGAGACAGAGACAGAGACAGAGACACAGAGACACAGAGAGACAGAGAGACAGAGAGACAGAGAGAGACAGAGAGAGACAGAGAGAGACAGAGAGAGACAGAGAGAGACAGAGAGAGACAGAGAGAAGGAGTGTGAGTGTGTGAGTGTGTGTGATGATCAAACTTGCATTTCAGGAAGCTCACTTTGGCAGCTGAGTGGAAGATAATCGAGAGATTTTAAGGCAGGAAGATGGAACCACAGACTATTGTGATCATCCGGGCGTGGGGTGATGAAGACCTGCTCCAAAATGGCATCAGGTGGTTGGGAAAGCAGAAGAGACTGCACTTGCCCTGGGGAGGGAACCATAGAAAGGGAGGATGGTGTGACCCCTGGCATCGAGGGTTGAGCCTGGCAGACTGGGAGGAGGGCAGTACTCTCCACAGTAATAGGGAGGAAGGTTTGGAGGCAAAGATAGCAGCTTCCTTTTGGATGCCCACAATGTCTGGTTTGCAGCCTCTGGAGATGGGAGAACAGTCGGGAAGGAGCCAGGACCACACAAATAAATCTGAGAATCCTCTGCCTAGAGAGGATAGTGAAAGTGGATACTCTGAACATCCCTGGGAAGGCTGAAGGAGGAGAGAGATGGAGGGTATCTCCATCAAGAAAGGGAAAGAACATTAGCTTATCCTACAGATGAGGAAACTGAGGTAGTTACCCAACTTGCCCAGAGTCACTCAGCCAACAAGGGTCTGAGGCCGGATCTGAATTCAGCGCCTCCAGACTCCAAGTCTGTCCAATGTGGCACCTAGCTGCCCACAGAGGTGGCCCCCCAAATGTCATTCTGCTTGTGGCCTCTCCTCTTAGTTCATGTTGGAGAGCCCTGCCTTATCAGCTCCCCATAGGGAGACTCCTTCCTCCAGACTCTTGGGATTTCTTTTTTTTTTTTTTAAACATTTATAAACTCTAGTTCCTCAGCCCACAAACATTCATTTAGCACCTTATGTGCCAGTACAAGCACAAAACCCAATCATTCTCCTGATTTCTGGGAGCTAACCCATTCTAGTTGCTCTCGTGCTGATGTTCTGAGCACAGGAAGTGACCAGAGGCCCCACTTCCTAGGTCTGACTCCTGAGTTGCAAAAGTTTTGGGGTGATTTCAAAAGAGCGTGTACCTTGGAGAGTTGTCTGCACGCCAGCACAGGTCAAAGAAGGGGGAAAGGGGAAGTGTGTGGGAGGCTCCCTTCTATTCCCCAGAGGGAAAAAGGTTACTTTATATCCCCCCCATCCCTTATTTCATAGATAAGGAAAGGAGGCTCCATGAGGCTAAAGGGCTTCCCCAGAGTCAGACAAATTGCCAATAAAAGAGCTGGGTGCGAGGGGTTGCTCTGTGGGAGAGGGTTAGACTTTTTCTGCTTGGCCCCAAAGGAGAACACAGCAGACTTTTGATAGAAGTCAGTTAAAGGGAGAAAGGAAGTCAGTGGGAGGCAAGCCCTCGGTCAGAGAGCGTCCCATGGCATGCAGGGGCCAGACATGGCCTGCTTGCTTGTAGTCCCTTCCCCCCTACCCAGATAAACTGAGGAAGTGCTTTCGTGATCATCACTGCCCTTTCCCCACAAGTCCAACCAAATTGTCTCCTCTGGTGAAAGTGCTCAGTTCACACCCTTAGAGAAGGGAAGTCTCACTGACAGAAGAAAACAAAACGGATTACAGCAGGACCTGTGGAAAATAATAAACAGTCTCAAGTCTCTTCCTCGAGCTCTCTCTGACCTTGCATGGAGCCGGCTCGGTCCTGGGGGCTGACCCCAAGGGGCCAAGGACCTCATCCCCCAACTCTAGAAGCTGTAAAATAAAGAGTGGATGTCCTGAGGGCTAATTTTCCTGCAAAGTGGGCAACAAAACCTCTGCCTCTTACACAGGTGCTCCCTGTACAGTGTGATCACTGGGGGTGGAACAGCTTGTATTTCCCTCAGGACAGACATGAGACAAGCCCAGAAAGAGAAGACAATTCAAAAGCCCGGGACATGTAGCTGTCCAGGGTCTGCATTTCCTCAGGCTGTGTCCACATTAGGGAGGGGTGGGCACAAGTGGCCTCTTTTCGGGCTTCAATGAACTGGGCTTGGCCAACTTTCACCAAACAATGTCTTTAAGACAAAACTGCATCCCCCCGCCCCAATTCTCCACTTTGACAAGCTGTTTTCTTAAAGCCTCTGGAGCTTGTGCCTTTGGGATGCCTGCTGCTCACTCCCACCAAAGCCTTGTTTTCAGAGGGCTCTATGCAAAGCTTTCTGATTTTGAATCAGAGGGGGGCTCCTCTTTTGACATGGCTGCAGGATCTGTGTATATCTTCCTCTAGGTTGCAATCAGGGGGCCGCTTCACTGTAAGAATGCTGACACTTATGGTACCTTGCATCGTACACGACCATTTCTCATTCCCGTTTTCTGTATCCTCACAGAACTGTGGTGGGTGGGCTTTTACCAGCCTTGTTTACAAAAAGAAATGAGAGGTAGAGAGAGGTAGAGTGACTGGTTCAAGGTCACAAAGGAGACAAAAGGTCACACTCAACCTTAAGTCTACCTCTCCCAAGTGCTTTCTGCTACATCACAGTACTTCCCATCCTATGTCCTTGATCAAACATCCTTTGCTTTGGCGAGCTTTCTTTTAAGAGACTACTCATGGCACGTTCATACAGATTCCAGGTGACTAAATCCATGACAGAGGAAAGGGTTCAGTTCTGGGACCTCGGCCTGACGTGGCCCCACTCTCCCTGTCCCGGACATATTCTCACTCGGGTCCGCAGTCGCCTCACTTGGTCTTGGATTGTGCTCCTCTGGAACAAGAGCAGGCAGTGGGAGGCAGGCGGGCAGATGCCGGGTGGCTTGCCAGAGCCAAGTGTTTCCTTTGTGCCATTGCCAGTTAAAGATGGCTCTATGTTTGCTAACGTTTTTAGTGAATGGTGGTTTAAAAAAAGTTGAAACTTTTCCATAAAAAGAAAGTTCATTCATAAAGCAGCTAGACTGAGAGCGCTGGGCCTGGGGACTGGAAGGTCCGAGTTAAAATACAGCCTTGGACACTTCCTAGTTTATGTAATCCTGGGCTATCTGCCTCAAGAGATCCCAAGCAGATACTATAAAATGGACAGAATGATAGCATTTCCTTGCTGGGGTGGTAAAGAGAACATGAGAAAATATTTAGAAAGTGCTTAGCCCAGTGTCTGCTCTATAGTAATTGCTTAATAAAAGCTTTTTTCCTTTTCTCTCTCCCTCCCTTCTGATCCTGCTTTGCCTTTTCCCTTCCTTTTCTTCTATTTCTATAATACTTAAGGCTTATGAAGTACTTTCTTCACAACAGCTTTGTGAGTTTGGTAGTGCAAATATTTCTTCCATAGCATTTTATTTTTCCAAATACATGAAGAGAGTTTTCAACATTCGCCTTTGCAAAACCTCATTTCAAATTTTTCTCCCTCTCTTTCCCTTCCCCAAGACAGCAAGCAATCTAGTATAGATTAAACATATGTAATTCTTCTAAACATATTTCCGGGTTCATCACAGTGCAAAGATTATGATTTCCATTTTATAGAGGAAGAAGCTGGGGCTTAGAGAGCCTAGAAGATCATCCAAAGTCTCACTGCTTATTATCAGCGAGATTAGAGTCCTTGAATTGAACCTGAGAACCTTGAGACCCTGCCCCCTTGGAGCTGGCAATGGAACAGGGAAGGGAAGGTCTCTACATATAGCCCCAGTACAAAAATCAGACCTAGGAAGGAACCAGGAGAAACGGGGCAAAACCAATGAGATTTTCAGGAGGCAAAGCTCAGCTGTAATATCTGTGACAGCAGGAGCAGGAGGGAAAGAGAAAGATGCTGGAGAAAGAAGAGGGAAGTTTCTGGGGAAAGGATTTGTAGGGGAGGTGTGCTAGAGGCCATAGTGGATAAAGGGTTGCACTGGTACTGAGCAAGCCCAAGGGCTGAATCTTGCTTTGCTACTAGTTGGACGGCTCTAGACATGTCCCTTAAAACTCCTTCCATCCAAAATGTGGGTAGAGTAGCTGCTAGCCTGCAGGGTTGGTGAGAGAATCAGATGAAATAATTTTTTTTTATTTTTTTATTTTAAGCTTTTTATTTGTATAACATATGTATGGGTAGTTCCCCAACCTTGATCTTTACAAAGCTTTCCAATACAAATTTTACCCCCAGTCCCCTCCCCTCCCCCCCCAGATGGCAGGAAGTCTACTACATGTTAATAATGTTGAAATGCTTGAGAGGTTACGCAAGAAAAATCCTATCTACAAGAAAAAAAGAGAATCAGAGAAAGGCAACACAATGCAAGCAAATGTCAATAGAGATCATGAAAATGTTACGTTGTGGTCCATATTTCATGTCCCTCTTTCTGGGTGTATATGATTTTCTTCAGTGAACAACTGGAACTGGTTTGAGACAATTCTTTATTGCAGAGAGCCATGTCCATCAGAATTGATCATCATGTAATACTGTTGTTGCTGTGCATGATCATCTCCTGGTTCTGCTCGTTTCACTCAGCATCAGTCCATGCAAGTCTCTCCAGGCCTCTCTGAAATCGTCCTGCTGGTCGTTTCTTACAGAACAATCATATTCCCTAACATTCATATACCATAATTTATTCAGCCACTCTCCAATTGATGGGCATCCCTTCAGTTTCCAGTTTCTAGCCACTACAAAAAGGGCTGCCACAAACATTCTTGCACATGTGGGTCCCTTTCCCTCCTCTAAGATCTCTTTGGGATATAGGCCCAGTAGAAACACTGCTGGGTCAAAGGGTATGCACAGTTTGACAACTTTTTGAGCATAGCTCCAAATTGCTCTCCAGAATGGTTGGATCCATTCAGTTCCACCAACAATGTATTAGTGTCCCAGCCCTCCCACATCCCCTCCAACATTCATCGTTATCTTTTCCTGTCATTTTAGCCAATCTGACAGGTGCATAGTGGTATCTCAGAGTTGTCTTAATTTGCATTTCTCTGATCAATAGTGATTTGGAGCAACTTTTCATATGTCTAGAGATGGTTTTAATTTCAGATGAAATAATTTTAGAAAGAAATTGGAAAGCACTATGTAAGTATGATGAGGAGGAGGAGAAGGAGAAAAAGAAGGAGGATGTCTTAAAGCATGGGCAAGCAGTGTTTTAGGAAGGAGCCAGAGGGTCTTTCTGCTCATATATCTGTCTTGTTCTTCTACACCAGCTGCTCTAAGGCACAAAAAACAACTACCATCACAGTTCCCTTGACTACTCTTTTATACTTGACATCCTTCCCAGTCTTGGTTATCGTACTGTGGATACTCTCCAGCGTATCTCCACCATTCCTAGCTTCACTTATCTCTTCTCACTATTAAACCTCTTAAACCCTTAATTTCCTTTGAAGACTCTGCCCATACTCCACCTTACATGTGAACTTTATAGATCGCTTTTCTCTTAGCTGCCCCCTTGAATTCTGTGGTTGTTCTTCAGTTGTGTCACTGACCTCCAACTCTTCATGATTCCATTTGGGGTTTTCTTGACAAAGATTCTAGAACTGTTTGCCATTTTTTTCTATAAATCATTTTATAGGAGAGGGAACTGTCCTCTATCTTAACTCTGACCTTTCAGAGTTCACTGATAATGGTAACCTAGGACAACTGTTAGTGCCTTCAGTATTTAAGGATGAAGTTCAGCTGGATCAGGTGATTTAAACTCATTAAAGGCAGCTTAAAAACTCCCCTACTATCTCCTTACTTATCTTGGTTATCAAGTCCTTTGCAGTGATTTTTGTTCTTTCCTTTCTCATCCAAAGATCATTCTCTTGGGCAGAGAAACAAGAAAAATGGGTCGAGTGGCTCTCCCTTGTCTCCTTTCTCTCTTCAATTGTTCTCATTCTACCCACTCTTGGGCAAGGTTCTATCTAACCTTTCTTTGATCTTTCTCCTTGAATGGGTTTAATTTGAGATATATTAAATCAGAAGGAACAGTAAAAAAAGAAATCAAATGGAGATATCTTTACGTAGCTGGAAACACAGGAGCTCAAATGGCAGATTTTGGTTGGGGAGTAATGTTTAAGCTATAAAAGCCGATGAATTTTAAGAGATAGTACAGAACTTCTCCAGTGAGGGCAAATGTGCCGGCCATGGCTTCCTCAAAACCTTGAAGAAGTCATAGACAAAAGCAAAAGGACAAAAACTAGGGATGTGTGCAACAGAGGGAGGAGAGAGGAGAATTAAGGGAAAAGACATCAGGAAGAACAAAAAAGAACAGGAAGAAGTAGAAGAGAGGGAAATAAATGTGAGAGACAGAGATGAATGCATGCTTCAGCAAGGCTCTGGCAAAATATTTACTTTTTCTTCTGTTTCAAATGTCACCTGCAATGAAGTGAACATTGATTTCACTTAGGCAGATTTCAGGGCAATGTAGGGAAGTGACATCTAGCCTAATCTCCTGCTTAATGTGAATTCCCTCTCCGACATCCCTAGTTATTCAGACACTGAACAGCTCTGGTGATGGGGAGCTCATCATCTCATAATAAGCTAGAATACCTCCAGGTATTTTTCCTGTGAAATTATTGCATAAGTGACATCTCCTCTACTCTTTACCAGTGCTGTTGCTTTTTTGAAACTTAAGTATATGCATAAAGTTTCATTTTACTAGATTTTGTCTGTATTTGTTATCATTCAAGCTCTTTTTTGAGATCTTTAATTATTTTTTGTAGAATATTCCATGAAGATAAAAACTAAATCATAGGTAATCTTTATATTGCTCCCAGAACCCAATATAGTGCAGTAATACTCTGCTTAATAAATGTTCACTTATACATTTATTGTTATTTTCATCAGAATGTCCCTTCAGCAGCATCATTGTAACAGATCTCAAAATAAACTGGATTATTCTCCCCCTAAAATCCATCTCTTTTCTTAACTTTTTCCTTTCAATGTTATCAGCATTCTTCGATTCACCTATGCTTGTCACTTTGAAATTATAATTGTATCTTGCTTCTCCTTTATCTCACATCCAATTACTAAATCCTATTCAATCTACCTTTGTTATATCTGTCATACTGGAGGAACTGCTCCAGTTCTGGCCCTCATTGTTTAATCCTCCTTGAGAAATATTCCTAATTCTCTACTCTGCTGTCACTCATCTTCTCAAGGACTTTCATTAGCTCCCTAGGGTCTACTGAATAAAGTAGGATGAATAAATCCTCCTGCTGCTTAAAATGGCCTTTTCCAATCTAATTCCAACTTACACATCCAACTTCAATTTCTATTTTTTCCCTTTCTCGTACTTTACATTTCAGAGACATTAGACCAACCTTTCTTTGTTCCTTGTTCTTACTGTGCCATCTCCTTTCTATGCCTTTGCTCACACAGTAATCCATTTATGGGCTACTTTAAATCCTCTGCTGATTGTAAGCTTTCCCTTCTTTCAGGGTCCATTTCAGGTCCTAGTTCCTCCATGAATTTCCTTCTTACCCTTCATCATGCTGACAGTGAATTAGTCTTCCTAAAACCGACTGTAATACTTTCTCTGGATCTCTGTCTTGTATTTTATCACATTTTGACTTGTGGATGTATCTTGTGTAATGTAGTCTCCTCCTGTTAAATGATATCATCAATGAGGGGGAAGGTCCATGTCAAATCTGTCTCTTTATTATACATACCACATGCCTTACATGTGGTAGGTGCTTAATGCTTCTTTGTTCAAAGGAAAGTGAAATGAAATGGAACAGGATTTTGAGATCCAGTATATTAAGCAACATCATGTCATTTTCAGATTTGATAAGCAGCCATAATGACATCCAAGTCTTTGGTAAAATTGTTGAATGGAAAGGTGCCAAGAACAGACTTCCAGGGCATTCCTCTATCAATTTGCATTGTGGTTATCATTTCATTAAGACCACTCTTTGAGTCTGATTATTCAATTAATTCCGAATTTATCAAGCAACATTATCCATTAGGCTTTATCTCACTGTCTAGTACATGGAAAAATTGTCAAGCGTTTGCAGAAATCTAGAGAAATTTTCAATCTTTTAGTCTAGATATGCTGACATTCTTTCTTTCAATATTAAAAATCTTTTCATTGTTATTGTTTTTGTATAATCTTTATATTTGAATTTCTCTCATTTCGTTACCTAATCGGCAAACTGTCCCTTTTTAAAAAGATTAAAAAAGAAAAAAAAAGGCAGTTCTGCAAACCTGCCAAGTCAATTGTTTCTGACAGTTTATGCAAGATTCTACAATCATAATCTGTTCCCCTCTGAAAAGAAAGGGGGATACATTTCCTTGATTTTTCTCTGGAGTCAAACTTGCTTATTATTACATATCTTTCAGTTTCATTTTTCCTGTTCTTCTCCTTTGTGTTGTACAGTCATTATGCATAACTTTTTCTGTTTTTGTTTCACATTCATTTTACTCTGTATCTCTTAATATAATTCTTCGAGTGTCTCTGAATTTGTCATATTTGCAATTTCTTATGGTGTCATAATATCCTATGAAGTTTATATACCACAATTTACATAGCCATTCACAATCAATGAGTATCTACTTTGTTTCTTATTCTTTACAACTACAAAACTGTGGCTATGAAAGTTTTTGAGTATATATCATGTTTTGTTCTAATCCTTATAGGATATGACCAGCAATGATATTTTGGGTCGGGATAAAGATATTTTGGCCAATTTTAAAAGCCTCGTTACAAATTGCTTTCCTGAAGAGTTGGGCCAATAAAAGGCTCCATAATCTGTGTTAATCTGCTTTGTCTTATTTAGGCCCTCCCGATACTGACAATTTCTATCACTTTTGACAGTTTAATGAGAGGGAGATAAAACTTGTTATTTTTTTTTATTTCTCTTATTAGTAACTTGGAGTATTTCATGTATTGTTTGAAATTTTTTCTTAGAGAATAGCTTTATATCCTTTGACTGTTTATCCACTAGGGCATGGTTTTTGTTCTTTTATATTTTTGTTAATTTTCTAATACAGCCATCACTCTTATCAGAAATAGTTAATACAAATTCCACACACACACACACCCCACCCCTCTTCTTATCCTGGCTGCATTGATTTTATTTGTGCAAAAACTTTGCTGTTTCATGTCATTTAAATTCTGATATAAATTTTTTTTTAAATCTTGTTAAGATCCCTTTTCTTTCTAAGTGCCCATAAAATAGCTCTTTAATATAAAGTGCTAGAATTTTACCAGGAATTGAAATCATATTCACCAGCCTACAGTTTATATAATTCTCTTTCTTTTAAAAGAAAATCTTTTTATTCAACATTTGCCTAGCTGTAGTTCTGTGATACTTTTCTTCTCCACATATTTTTTACCCTAAGATTACTAACCGTGGCTCAGCACTCAGATTGCAACACTCTGTGATGTAGTATAAGACTTGGAATGGGAAGAAAACATGTAGATTATCTAAGGTAAGCTCTTTTTATAAAATGGGAAAATTGAGGCCCTCAAAAAGGAAGTGATTCTGACTCAATTGTAATAGTAACAGAGTCGAGCTCTGTTAGCTTCTTGAAGATATCTTGCCATTTTCTCGCTTTTCTTGGATTTTAATTTCCTGTTATTTTTGTTCTATTATTTCTGGTATGAGTTCCATTCTCTTGGCAATATAAAATTTGAATAGTTCTTTCCTCTGTGTCCTTAATTTCCATCGTTTCATCCATTCCAAGTCATGGTCTTATACCTTCTTTCAATTTTCTTTTTCTCCCAGAATTCTTAAAGTTTTTTGGGGATTATTCTTAGTATTTAACAAAAGTCTGTTTAATTGAGGGCTTTAGCATCTCTAGCAGTTTTAAAAATAAGGTTTTGACATTTTCTGTCTTAATTACTATCATATCCCATATATTCCTCTCTCTGCCTGCCAGAGAGCTATCCCATATGACAATATTTTATTAGAGAGGAAGGGAAAAAAGTCAGTATATTTGATCAATATATTGGAGGAAAAAAAGCCCAAAAATATGTGCAGTGTGTAATACCTGCTGACCTACCATCTTCATGAAAGGGTGATTTCATGTAGTTGAGTATTTTACAATTCTTTTGAGAACTGTTTGCTCATTTTTTGACTATTAATCTATTGAGTAATGGCTATTAGCCAAATCTATATTTATTATCTATCTATCATTTATATGTCTTGGATGCCAAACCCTTATTAGAGAAATCTAATCAAAAAATGTTTTCTCTGCAGAAGCTTCTCAATCTCTCAAAGTTATTTTTTTATCATTTGTAATTGTGTCTATTTCTTGTTAGATTAAGAATACAAGTTATCCATAACTATGAGAAATATATTATCTGTTTCTCCTTAAATTTTTTCTAGTATAACCTTAAATATTAAGGCCATGTGTCCATTTAGAATGTCTTGTGGAATTTAAGCTGTTGGTCCAAGCCCAAGTTCTGTTTTTTCAGTTTCACCAACAGGTTTTTTTTTTGTTTTAATCAAATTGAAATTTTTCCCTTAGGTAATTAAGGTTTTCAATTTTATCAAATACTGGATTGAGTTTAATTGTTTCTGAATTTTGTTTGGTCTGTTCATTGATCTACCTGTACTCCTTTTCCCCCTGAGGCAATTGGGGTTAAGTGACTTGACCAGGGTCACACAGCTAGGGAGTGTAAAGTGTCTGAGAACAGATTTGAACTCAGGTCCTCCTGACTTCAAGGCTGGCCCTCTATCCACTTCACCATCTAGTTCCACCCCCCCATCCCTCTATTCTTTAATTAAGGTTAGAGGCTTTTGTTGCCTGATGCTTTATAATGTAGTTTGAGGTATAAAGTACAAATTTCCCTTTGTCCCAAATCCTTTCATAATTTCCCCTGATATTCTATACCTTTTGTTTTTCCAGATAAATTTTTTAATTATTTTATCAAATATCCAGCAGACTGAGCCATCCTCTATATAGGGGTCATTCTAGCTTCATCAACTGAAGCCATGGCAGGAAAAGATTTGTCACCTTCTCTCTTCTATCCATTGAAGGAATTTTAGCCTTTTTGAATCTCTGCTCTCTGTTATCTCAGAACTACAGCATTCAAACAGAATAATAGGAGTCACCCATGTGTATTGTAAAAAAATAAATATTGGTCAATGAAGACTAGTCTTTTGTATGTTCTGTAAAAAGAACCTGTAAAAAGCCTGATAGGATATAATGATGTTCTGTCCTATGAGCAGGCAGTAAAAAAAAAATCTACATAAAATCATTATCTCAAATATCCAATTTATGTAAAGAACTAAGACTGTTGAATTATAAATGACATCTTTCCAATCATAGGCAGGCAAGATCATTTACTTTATTAGCCATTTTCTAACAGTAAAATCTATATAGGGAGAAAACTAATTTATGGTGTAGGCTATTTGTGAAGCTCTGAAAATGGAAGTCACAATGTAAATGAGGAACAAATATCCCCAAGGATGGAATGTATCCATGTCAATTAAGTGTGAAAGGAGCTCGGAATTTGAAGTTTTAATATCTAGGGGTTTGTAGCTCGACTCTGTTACTATTACAATTGAGTCAGAATCACCTCATTTTTGAGGGCCTGAATTTTCCCATTTTATAAAAAGAGCTTTCCTTAGATAATCTACATGTTTTCTTCTCATTCCAAGTCTTATAACTTTATGATCAGTCTACAGTATGAACATAAAGTTCTTAGATGTTGAAATAGTTCAGAGGCTCTGGAACAGACATTGTCAGAGGTAGAAGGGACTTTACACCACAGAATGTTGGCATTAAAGGAACCTTAGATTGGTAGAAGGAACCTTAGATTGGTAGAAGGAACCTGAAGATAATGTATTTCAACATCCTCATTTTACAAATAAAGGTAAAGTCTAAAGAAGTAAATGAACTTTCCCAATAACACATAAATAGTAACTGGGAGAGGAAGATCTATGTCCCAGTTCTTTTGTCCCCTTTTGCTGTTGTAATTTTAAGTCATGTCTGACCATGACCCTATTTGGGGTTTTCTGGGCAAAGACACTGGTGGGTTTCCCATTTTCTCCTCCAGCTCATTTTACAGATGCAAAAACCAAGGCAAATTAGGTGAAGTGACTTGTTCAGGGTCACACAGTTTGAGTGTCTTAACTCAGGAAAATGAGTCTTCCAAGTGTGGTACTCTATCCATTGTACTACCTAGCTGCATGTGTTCCTCCAGCATACGGTGCTCTATTTATCTACATATGGTAAGGAATTGTAACTTTAGATAGGTGAGAAGAAAAAAGGTAACACACTTAAAAGGAATTATTGAGTGACAGAAGATGGGAAAAATCCTATGATATCCCTATTCTGATAATTATTGGATGGTTGAAATTTTGGACTAAAATGTTCCCTTTTCTCTCATCTGAAATATGGTCTAAGGCAATAGGATCATTTTGTCTTGGGGAAAAATTCTCAAGCCGGACCACTTTAGTAATTTAGAAAAGTCCACAGACTCTTTTTTTTAGAATAATGATTTAATTGTTTAAAATACCTGGGATTACAAAGTAAACCAAACAAATTTCTATTGAAATGTTCACAGACCCCAGCTTACGGGCTTTTAGTCTAGATCTATTCGTATCCAATTCTTGGTTCTTTCTGTATAAATTTGGCTTACTCTTCTAGTAAATATTTTATTAGTGCCCTTTGTTATTCTTGGCTTCAAAAAGCAGGAAAATAACTAGAAGTTGTCAGAGGAAGATTTAAGCATTTGGTTAGTCAATAAACATTTGTTAAGCACTTATGTGCCAAGCACTAGGCAAAGCTTGGGTATATAGAGAAACTTCCTAATTAGAAAAGTGCAAAGGTGGGACATGGTGGACCTCAGGAAGTCGGGGGTAGTCCATACCTGGAGCTTTTCAAGTCCTCAGAGGCTGGATGAGATGGCCAATGAGGCCCTTCCCCGCTGAGCTTCTGTGCAGAAGCCTTGGTTAGACACTAGGGGGGAAAAAACCCAATCAATAATTAGCCACCAACTACTGTTGATGGTCAAAATGTGATCATTTAGAAGTTGAGGTACCCCAGGATGAACTGGGTTATGGTTTGGACCTTGAAGGTGCAAGTTCTGGCTACAGAAGGGGCTGGTGAGCAAAGGAGTGCCCTGGAGGACAACCTCCTTCCCCTCGTGGAACTTGCTCCCTCATAGTCATGACACAAAGTAGCCACAATAGATCCTATAGCAGGCTACAGTGTGATAAGATGTGACGTGATATAACAATATAACAAAAGTGAACTGGGAAGCACAAAACAGGGCTTCCCTGGGAAGGGAAGATTGTTAACCACAGGAAGCCCGTTATCTGACCATTTCCCCCACAATTCCTATCCACACACTATCCCCACACAATTCCTATCCAATGTCACTTCTCATGAGATGTGACCAACTGTGGTTCTGATACCCTGCCTTATGGGGTTTAATCGGCCAAAGAACATTACACAGCTTAAAATAGCAGAGTGTTTGTGTGCGTGTGTGTCTCCATACACCATGCAGTCAGAGAGCTGGGAGCAACAACAAACATACACAACAAAAAAGCCGAAGTAGCAGCAAATGGGCTGTTATACCTATTCTCCAAGATCCAGGGACATAGAAATAATGACTTAAGAGCATCTCTTCTTTCTCATCCTACTTTCCTACCTCATCTGCAGTCCAATTTTTGCATTTATTAGTATCGGGATGCACAACTGCAGGCTGAGAGCAAGAGGGCAATACTGACACTTATTCTACAATCAAACAGCTCGTGACCCCTGCGGCAGCTATCCAGCCTTCCAGGTTTGGGGGTAAAGTATCATACCTAACCACTGGATGGTAAAAAATCAGAGACTGCCAGCTGTCGGGCAGGTCCAGGTCCAGCCCAGCCCAAAAAGAACCTCGGTGAAGCTATGGTCTGCTGTTGTGGGCAGTTTGATATGTGGGGAAGGAGCCAGCATTGAGATAAAGTCAGAAATATCGCAGAATTTGGGAAGCACCAACCTTAGTACAGGGCACATAGAAGGTGCTTAATAAATGCTTATAGACTGATTGACCAAGAGGCCATAGAACTTGAGGGAGCCAAAAGAGAGACTTCAAGCTGGGTCTCCACAAAGTGAAGATTCAGAATCAAGAAATCACAAAAAAGCATTGGATTTGGAGGGGATGGGATCAGAGTTTGAATTTCTCTACTACATGCTCCCTAGGTGATCATGAGTAAGTTAAGAACTAAAGGTCTAGAGAGGCTTCATTTTCAAAATGAAGATTTTGGATCTGACCGTGGCCCAAATCCTAAAGCTGATTTTTAAAAGGTACATGTCTACAAATTCAATTAGTAAAACATGAATACCTGGAAATCTCATTTGACAAACACATTTAGGGAGAGAGCGTGTGTTTTAATGCAATACCGGTTCTGACCTCTGTCTCTGATTACATGTAGCATTGATCCTATGATGTGACATGTGGAGGGTCTTCACAGTATCCACGGAATCTTAGAGACAGGACATTCAGAACTCAAATCGTTTGACTTCATACATGATTCATTCATATCCCCAGTTCAGTGGCTTTTAGAATGGTTCCAGATTTCTTTCTAGAATGATGGAACCTTCACCACCAGTGTGTTAGTGTACCTGTTTTCCCACAGTTCCTCTTTCATCATCATTGCTGCTCTGGTGGATGTGAGGTAGAACCTTGGGATTCCTTTGATTTGCACTTATCTAATTCTTAATGATTTAGAACAATTTTTATATGGTTGTTACTAACTTGCATTTCTTCCTCTGAAGATTGTCTGTTCATATTCTTTGACCATTTATTTTTGGGAAATGACTCAGTTTTATCAATTAGAACCAATTTCCTATACATCTTAGGTCTGTCAGAGAGACTTGTTGCCACATTTCCCCCTCCTTTCATTGTTTCCTTTCTAATTTTAACGACTTAGATATTTGTGTAAAAACTCTTGCTTTTTATATAATTACAACTGTCCACTTTATTTTATGTTTCTTCTCTCTTGTTTAGTCATGAACTTTTTCATATTTGAAAGGTAATTTTTTTCTTTACTCTAATTTATGATTATGTGACTTTTTATATCTAGGTCTTACTTCCATTTGTAGCTTCTCTTGGTATAGGGTGTCGGGTATAAATCTAAACCTAATTACTCTAATTTCTGGTGTCTAGTTTTCTCAGCAGCTTTTGCAAATAATGAATCTTTTCCCCCCAAAATTGAGTTTTTGGATTTAGCAGAGACTTTGCTGTTTATTTGCTTCTGCATTATATACCTAATCTGTTCGAAGGATTGATTGACTTTTAGCCAATACCAATCATTTACATGATTTTTTGGTAGTCCAGTTTGAAATCAGCTACTGATATCTCCTCCCCCACCTCCTTTTTTCTCACTTCTTTCTTATTATCCTTGAATTCTTGATTTTTGTTATTATTTTGTTATTATTATCATAGTTTGGTAGGTAGTATCATCATTTTTATCCTATTGACTTGGCCCATCCATAACTAATGTTTTTTTTGGTCTGTTAATTAGGTCTGACTTTGTTTCTGCAAAGAGTGTTTTATGTTTTTACTCATATAGTTGCATTTTCGTAGATGCACTCCCCAATGTCTCTTCCTAGCTTTTCCTTCTTTTTTTATTTTTTTGATTGTTGGTAAAACACAGGAATATTGATGATTTATGTGAATTTAGAAAAATATTCAGTCCCTTTGCTGAATTTGTTTCATTTAATTTTGAATGGCCTTTTAGGGTTTTGTAAATAAATTACATCATCTGAAAAGCGATAATTTGGTTTTCTTCTTGCTCATCCATATTCTCTTCATTCCCTTTCTTGCTTGATTGTTCTGGCCAGAATTTCTAGTCACATATTAAATAGTAATGATGCTAATGGGCACTTTTGCTCCACCACTTTATTGAGAAAGCTCCTCCCTTTTCCCCATTATATATGATGTTTGCTCTTAGATTTAGAACAATATTATTTATTTTTATGCTAAGGAAAGGCCCAATTTCTGGATCTGGAGGCAGGGATCCTGGCTCTGTGTATTGGTTCTGCTCCAAACTCTGATCTTGGGCAAGATTTTTTTTCTCAACCTCAGTTTCCTTGCCCATAAAAATGAAGACAATTTCTAGGGTTCTTCTGGCTTTCAATCTATTCTTCTATGTGCGGGGCTTGATGTCAGGACATCGGGTTAGAATCAAGGCTCTATTTTCTAACTATACAATGTCCAGTCCATGTCTTAACATTTCTGGGCCTCAGTACTCTTCTCAAGAAAACAAGAGAGAGGGCTTGATTTACCCTTCATGCTAGTATTATTAGGAGGATAAAATGCTCTAATCCATGTGAACTTTTAACTTCTATGTAAATAGAAGCTGTGATCTCCAAGATCCTTTCCATGTGAACTATATGAAATCATCATGCTTGATGTATCCTGTATTTGTGCAATTCATTTTTACCCAAACCATTCACATTTATTCAGTCATCTCATTTTTTAATTCAGCTCATCATTCTTTAAAAAAAAACTCAAGTTTATGACTTGACTGATGAATA
The DNA here is from genome assembly GCA_023553655.1 of Myrmecobius fasciatus. Taxonomy (NCBI): domain Eukaryota; kingdom Metazoa; phylum Chordata; class Mammalia; order Dasyuromorphia; family Myrmecobiidae; genus Myrmecobius; species Myrmecobius fasciatus. Next base: position 40,165 of record JAJPUD010000999.1, on the reverse strand, counting down.
GATATTTTCTAGCCACAATCTGGAACTGCTTAACTTTCCTTTTTATGATTCTTGCTTTCTTTGCAAGCAAAACATCAAAACCCCTGCCCAGAAAGTCAGTATCTTATTGATCAGCTTTGATGGCCTGGTACAAATGGTTTGTTAAATGGAGTGATGTTCTTAAAAGCTGACTTGATTTACTATGCACACACCTTTAGAAAGGCAATGGGTTCAAAACTAGGGTGGGGGGCAAAGTGAGCAGACATGTTGCTATATACGAGGCAGGCAATGGAAAGATCCCTGGACCCAGAGCAGGAAAACTGGCATCAGGTATTTTCATAATGAGCATGTAGCTTGGCCAAAATTACAAAGGGCAGATTCAGGACTAGCACTAAGCTCTCTTAACTCTCCATCCAGCATTTCCCCTCTACACAAGAGGGAGCTTTGGCCAATGGAGAAATCATTAACTCTTCTGTCTGGAAAACAGTGAATTGTTTCTTGCAGAAGCAGAGTCCCTTCCATTTCAGGCTGCCAGAGGAAGCTCCTGAGGATTATCGTTGGCAGGGCCCTAAAACTAGAGCAGAAATGGGTGGACCCACTGCCAGACTCTGTACTACTCACTGAGTACTGACAATTGGTAGTGGACATGTGCGGACCTCATGTCTTCAGCTGGACTGGGAGTTCCTTGGGGCCAAACGTCGCTGCATCATCCTGGGGCTCTTGGCATTTAGAGGCCTCCCTGACCCTCTGGGATGGACGTTTTGCAGGAAAGAGAATGACCGAGAACTGTTTGCTCAGACATGCTGCAAGGCTGAGTGTGGAGCTACTTCTTCATTTACTTTTTCCTTATTAATCAAAGCTGCCATGGCCCAAGAGAGGCAGGATGCAGGAGGCGTTGGAAGTGGGCAGATAAGGCATATGGAGGGGTTCCTGTGGGGTGACCCATTGGGGAACCTAGTTCCTTGGGGCTACTGTAACCAGAATTCCTAGGACAAGCAGACCCTTGCAATGGGGAAGGTGAATTCTCTGGAGGAGAACCAGTAGTTTCCACAGTCTGAAAAGTGTTTGTATGTGAGAATAAGGAGGATCCAGGTGAGGTTTCAGGGTCCCCAGGCAGCCCCTGCAGGCTGGCCAATGTCTATGCCCTCTCCCGCTTGCCCACATTCTGGGGACGAGGCCAGGGGAGCTGCGGCATTTGTTTCCATGACATCGGGTGTGTGGAGACCTTTACATCTGGACCAGCATCATGGTGTCAAGAGCCACATACTCGCCTTCTCTGAGATCATTTCCTCATTAATGAAACGGGGACAATTGTACTAGCTGGGGTCTAGAACGGGAAGAGAGCTTAGAAATGATCTGGCTTCATCTCATTTCATGGAGAAGGAAAAGGAGGCTCAGAAAGGGCCATTACTTCTGTTGGACTGAATGGTCAGTAAGGATCTGGGTCCGGATTTGTCACGCCATCGCACCATACTGACTTTGTCAGTCTCACAGGAGGAGAATGCATTGTCAAACTTGGAATACATAGCAAAGGGAGCTCCCTCCAGGGAGTAGAATCTGCTGCAAAATCTGTACAAGATGTGCCCAGGGTGACGGCATTCTCTGTCTGACAAACGGCCGGCCAACCATAATTGCTTCTCTCCTCCCATAATTCCAAGGTCCTTCATAGCAGTGGGGTCAAGCTCAAATAGAACTGGGGGCCACTTAGTTATATATAAGGAATCCTGGGGCCATATGGTGACTTGGAAAACCACACATATGTAATTATTCATATATACATACCTACATAACATGTACACATGTAGTCCATACATATATACATAATATGATATATAATGAATGGGAAAACTATTCATGGAGCCTCAATCCCCATGTAACTGGAATGGGGTCAAGGTCACCCTTTGCCCTCTTCATGGGAACTCTTCAGGCCAGTTTCCAGGGAGCTCCTGCTCATCGAAGGCCTCTCCGGCACTCCAGAATCCTGAGAGACTTACACTAAGGACATCCTGATACAGCTCAACACTGGAATAAAGAATAAGGTGGGAGAAAGGTGAAGTAGGAGGAGGGGGGATGTTTGTGCATGAAGAAGGAAATCCTAGGGTCTTCCTGAGAAGCCTGGGGGAAAGAACTGAACTAGAACACCGTGTTGTAAGATTTAATCTGCTGGATAGGAGATGCCGGCTGTTCTTGGAGGTTGGGAACTCAGGAGATTGATTAACTCCAAATAGAGGAAACTGGCACTCAAGAGCTGGAGTTGAGGCAAAGATCCCCCTGGGGGTGGGGTACACCTCCACGCTGACCCTGGAGAGTTTGAAGAGAATCAACATTTACTTGTGTGCTGAAGGATTGTTTCCTGTAGCTTCATAAATTGTCCCTGTGAGATTGCTAGCCCATCTAGCCCTTTGAGGGCTGTTCTCATGGCACTCATTTGTGCAGTGGGGGAGACGATGATCCTCGTGACAGCATTCTGTTATTTCTATGGATTTATGCCTGAATTTGATATTGATTGATGACTTGAATAGGTTGTCAACTGAAGCTATTCCATCACTGGGGGTTGGGCCATGATCAGCAGGATTGGTTATCTCCTCAAATCCACATGAACCTGAACATCAAGTCCCAGATTGAGATGATAAAGGTATAAAGCATAGAGCTTAATTGATTAGAATTCTACCACCTCACCCATCCCTGATGGTTATAGGATATGATAAAGGTTCAATTCTACAGCTGTTTTTTAATCATTTTCTTTAGCAGACATGTTAGAGAAGTCACAGAATTTTAAGCACCTTAGAAATATCTACTACAATCCCATACTTTAAAAAATAAGTTATTAGTGTTTGTTTTGGGGTTAAGTATCTGCAGACATGAGGAGGTAGGATAAGTGACTTGTACAAGGTCACACTAGTTACTGATAAAAGAGCCACGGTTAGAACCCAGCTTGTAGTTGCCCAGTGCTATGGTTTTTTTAACTGCATCACTAAATTTAGGTGTTCATTAAATGTCTACTCTCTGCCTGACATCGTGGTCAGTGTGGGAGATAGAAAAGCAGAAAATGAAGGGGACTTAAATTCATGTGGGGGAAACCGATGAAGTAGCTAGTTAAATGTTAAATCCTTAGAAAAGAAACACAATGTAGTTTGGGGGGAGGGGAGTTGGTAAAAAGTCTCTTGTAAGGTAGCAGGGGAGTTGGACTTTGCTGGGAGCCAGTATCTGTGAGAGATGGAAGAGAGAAGGGACACGGTCTGTTACGGGGACAGCCTGTGCAAAGTCGGGGATAGAATACTGTGTACTTGGATCATCCAGGGCTCGGCTTTGGGAGCCACGGTGAATGTGGAAGGGCAATATGGAATCAGATTGAAGGGCTTTCAATGCCAAATGGGAGTTCACCTTTTATTCTGAAGGTGGTAGAGAGTCCCCGGACCTTTGGGATCAGGAGAGGGATTGTGATGGGACTTTGTGCTTTGGGAACATCAAGTGGGCAAATGTGGAGGATGAATTGGGAAGGGGAGAAATGAGAGGCAGGGAGACAGACGTGCTTCAAATGGGGCTGTGGCCATGAGGGGAGAGAAGGGGGATGAGTATGAGAGGGTGACTTGCCCAGGCTGAGCAGGTCAGAGGAGGGCGGAGCAAAGGCTGGAGGGTCACTCCTGCTCAGGACTGAGTCTCAGGATATCTGTCTAGAGAGGACAGAAGAAGCAGGACTCTGCGGCTCCCTTGATTCCCCCTTGATCACACGACACAAAGTCCAAGTCAAGAATCAAACTCTAGATCCAGTGCTCAGCCAACTGCCCGGAGCCGCCTCAATGGCTGCCTGCCCGCCCTGGAAAAGCTCCTTGCATGTCGTGTTAGGCTACACAGAGCCCTTTATTTCCTATTTCCAAAGACCACTGAAATCCAAGGAAGGCTCTCGACTTAGAGGAGGAGAGTGATAATGAGACGGAATGACATCTCTCAAAAGGCGGCTTGCCAGGAAGGTGCTGGGGCAGGTACAGGGGAGACGGGGAGGACCTAGGATCAGGAGGACTGGCCTTTCTGGATTCCCATCTGGCCTCAGGCACTTCCTGCTAATGGCAATAACAGCAAACAGAGTTCAGATTGGTATAGTGTCTTGTGACTGGAAAATGCTTCTTTTAAACACCAGAAGACCTTGGGGGTACTTATTTGCACTGTGTGTACCAATAGTTCTCCGCTTAGATATTTTAAGTCATCTTTTTTCCCTGTGTACAGAGGGGTTGAACTTTTCTTTAGCTCAGCCTACTTTCTAAAGGCTAAATGTCTATTCAACTTCCCTTGCACCACAAGAAAAAAAGTTTGCCTAAAAAATGGAATGATTTCTTCTACTTGCAACACTGTCGGGGGTGGGATGGGGGGTGATGGGGGGGGGGCAGAAAAATGAACACCAGCAGTCTGTCTAAATCTGCTTTGCAGATAGGGGCCCCTCGGAAGCCACAATACCATGGAAAAGCCCCCAAGCTGGCTCCCTAGTCCAGGGGCCAGAGCCTGTCCTCCGAGTCAGGAAGCTGCCAATGCAGCCTCAGTCCCTTCCCAGATGTGTGATCCCAGGCCAGCCATCCAGCCCCGTCTGACTCAGTTTCCCCTTCCATAAAAGGGGGGTCATCACAGCCCCCACTGCCCACTATTGTTGTGAGGATAAAATGGGGTCATGTTCCTAAAGCACTTTGTGAACAGGAGGAGATCGGAGTTTCTGGGGTAGCGGGCTCTGGATGCGAGATGCGGACCTGGGCGCAGGAGGGCTTACTGTGTGGCATCCTTCTGGCTGCAGAGGACCAATGGTGGCGTTGGGAGGCAGTTGTCCTGGCTAGCCAGGAAACTGGATCCAAGTGAGATGGGGCCATGAGAAGTCATCAGCTCTCTCTCCAGGTCATCAAAGGTGGAGAAGCCTGGCGATGGCCCAGCAGAAGGGCTAAGCTGGGGCTAGCAGAGGAGGGCACCTTGTCTAGAGCAGAGTCCGTCTTCCTCGGCTTTTCCAAGCCAGACTATGGCCTCTGTTCAATGGGACCCCAGGAAGAAGTCAAGGCGTCCCCAGTTGTTTGTTTTCTTGGGCAATCTGGGGCTGCGGCGGTGAGCTCAGGTTTCTTTGCTGCTGCTGGTGAGATCTGCTGTTTTCTGCTCATTCGAGGGCCTGGAGGCAGGCCAGGGAACACTACGGGCTCATGGCTGACAGCCGGACTCAGCCTGGCTGGCCGGGTCACAAAGTCACAGAAGCGCGGCCCTCGGGATGGGAGGGAAGGCTAAGTCTGCCTTTACAGCCCAGGAACCTAAGGGGCCGAGAACTAGGCAAGCTTCCCAGGTCACACAGCTAACAAGCGTCAGTCAGAGCATGACCCAGGTCCCCCTGGGGTGTCTTTCTAGGATAATAGTCATTGTGCTGAATGAAAAACGTTACCGGGAGTGGTATTTGTGTTAACAAGTGATGGATACCGGGAGCACAACATCCGTGTCTGGCACACAGCAGGCACTTGGCAAATGTTTGTTGACTGACTTGTATGAACTCATACTGACAGAATCAAAACCTACAAAGCGAAGAAGAACCAGGAAAGCAATACACAGCAACAACATAAACCAGAACAATCGACACTAAATGCAAAAAACAATAATGACTGAGCTCGATCTCAAAGGAGAGAGGAGAAAACTTCCCCCTTCTCTGTGGCTGGGGGGAACAATGGGTGTGGAACCTTGAATACAAACTCAGATTTTTTGACATGTTGCTTGTTGTTTTTTCCTTTTTTATTTTTTGTTATGAAAATGATTACTTTTTCAAAAACCAGCCAGAAAATCTCTTTTTAATCAATGATTCTGGGGGGATCCGTGATTTCATTGGCACAAACATGCCCCTTCAGTGGTGGTTCTTCTGTCTCTGAGCAGATGGCCTTCTTTGTTGCTTTGTCTGAAGAATCCCTGAGCCCGTGGCCAGTCCGGTAGTGTCTCCTCTAGGCTGACCTGCAGAAGTGGATGTGTTTGGGCCCCTCTGGGGTTCTGATGGGGCCCCTCTGGGGTTCTTGCCAGTTTCTTGGAGTCCAGCAGAGCTTTTACTCAGCAGAACTGAAAGAACATTAAGAAGCAAGAATTGCCTCCATTCCATAATGGAAGGGTACTTTGCTGCATAAATTATATGCGCTTTCATCCTATATTTAGACAGCATTTGTGTTATGGAGAACTCTCCTGGGTATGATTTCAGCTTAACCCCCCCCAGGGGTTTTATGGTCCCCCAGCTGGTGCTACCGTAATATAATAGAAAGACCATCGCCCTCAGAATCTGAAGATGTGTGCTTGATTCTGTGACCTAGAAGAAGGCAATCCTTTCAGAATCTATTTCTTCCCTATAAAATAGGGATTCTCTCAACATGGTGCTTGTATCACTTCCCTGGTGAAAGTATTGTGAGGGAAGAGGGTCTAGGTCAGTCGTGGGGGCTTTTGGGCCAGCGTATGGACTTTAGGGTGGTCTTCCTTACACAATTACAAGTTGCTTTCTGGACTGTGAGTCCACCATAGCTCTGCTAGTAATCCATTGGCCTGAACCAGGAGGATTATTATCATCGTTTTGTCTTCTCCAATTGATGGTGTAAGGGAATCTTCAGAGCTGCATTTCTCAGATTTAGTAGTTTCGGGGCATTCTTCGAGATGGTTCTTAATAATTTATATTTCTTTAAAGGTTGCCATTATGAGGATGACATTTGAAGAAGTGTCGCCTGGACTCCCCACTGTGAAACCAAGGACCAAACCAGCCCTTTCAGAATTTGTTCTCATCACTGCAGCTTCTCTTCCCCCTCTAATTTACCACGTTATAGATGTCACAAAGCCACATCTGAGAAGAGCCTGCTCTGTGCCATCTTTTCACGTAAGAGGACTTAGGGAGGGTTTTTTTTTTTTTTTACTTTTCTCCGGATGGCACTTCTGCATTTTATGCTTCATCTGCTCTCTGAAAAGTGCTAATTAGAACCCACTTTGGTGTCAGAGGAAATCAGTCCGAGAGTTTTCCCAGAAATGACTTATAATCACAATAAAAATGCCTCCTACAAACAAACAAAACTATAGGGTGAAATGGGTTTCTTTCCCATTTGAATAAAGCATAGCATCACTTCTCTGAAAGGCTGGAAGGGCTTCTTACTTATTTTCCAAGGGGGCAAAAATAACTATTTTGGTGACAAGACTGTTCAAGAAGGGAAATCGTAAAGATTGTAAGCTCCTTGTGGGTAGACTCTGTTTTCTATTTTTTAAATATTCGATTCTAAAATATTGAATATGATCTTGCAAATCAAGCAACAAGCATTTATTAAGTGCCTAATGTGTGCTAGGCTCTGTGCTAGGTGCTACAGATAGAGACAAAAATAAAATAACTTTCTTCCCTTGAGAAATTTATAACGGGGTATCCCCAAATCTTAATTATTAAAGCTTAAAAATGGCACTAAGAATTTTGGGATAGTCCACATAGAGCTGCCTGCCTACAGCACCAACGCTTCCACTGAAATCCCAGATGCACAGGCTTGTGATTCAGATCAGAGTTCTTCATCAGCATGCTGGTTCATTCCACAAGTTACTTTGGTTGAAAACTTCCCTCTTGGGTGGCCAAACTGCTGTTGGGGTGCCTTTGCTCACCTGTGCCAGCCATTGGATGGAAAGCTCCATCTTCCAGGCTCCTCCTCAAAGTCAGCCCTCATTCTTAGCTTCCTCAAGCTGTTCACCATGTGTGGGAACCCAGAAAAGTGGTTCTCCTTCAAGCCTCAGTTTCCTCTTCTTAGAGTCAGGAGTTAAGAGTAGATCTGTCCAAGTTCCCACGTTCAGAAGTTCTGAGCTTCTGAGCGCAAGTTCATCTCCATGGCATGAAGAAGAACTTCAGAGGCAGAACAATGGCAGCAACTCATCTCGCTGATGCGTTCTGCAGCTTGCTAACTAGTGCATCTTGGATCTCCTAAGATAAGCAGGGAAAGTATTCCCCAGTCTCATAGATCTGCAGGGTCTTACCCCTCTTGTTTTTTTGCCCCAGCCTCTTTAACTAGGATGGCCATCTTTGTTCCCAAGAGTTGGGTTATAATCTCTTGATCAATGATTTGCAGATCTTTTTCTGTGTGTGAGTGTGTATCTCTGTGTCTCTGTCCTTGTGTATGTCTCTCTCTGTCTTTGTCTCACTCTTTTTGTGTTTTTAGGCTTTTAAAAATTGTCATATCCAACTCTTCTGGAAGCCAAGGGCATTACTGTGTCCCCTGTGCCACCTGGCTTCCTTAGTGATCCCTTGCTGCTGCTGAATTACTCTCAAGAGTTCAGCTGATAATGAAGGTTGTGGACAAGACACTGTGCTAGGTGCTGGGGATGAGGGTGGGAGTGACAAAAGGGAGCTCCGGGCACTGTCCCAGCTCAATACAGCATAATAAAGAGGTTAAAAACTATACCCAGGTGGGGTTCTTTCACAACATGATCAATATGGAAATACGTTTTGCATCATTGTACATGTACAGCCGATAGCAAATGGCTTATTCTCTTGGGTGGGGGGAGGGAAGGAAGGAAAACAGGGCAGAAATTGGACAAATGGAGAAAAGGAATGTTCAAAATTGTCTTTACATGTAATTATTTAAAAAAGAGAAATGAACACAGTTAGAATACAAAGTAGAATGTGAAAAGGGCCATAGGAGAGAGCCTCAGATATAGTGGTAGTGGGGAGGGGGAGAAGAACCATCGTCCTCCCCATGGACCATTGGGAATCTACCATGGGGTAGATCTGGCACCAATGGAAGCATACTCTTTTTCCGTGTCCTGTTGACCACTTCCTGGCCACCTCATACTAATGCACCTTTGTGTGTGTGGGGGGAGTTCAGGTCTTGCCTACAACTCTCCTCAATGCTCCAGTCATGTCTTGGGTTTTGTCTTCAATCATACTGTGTGAGAACATCCTGGTAACAATTGCCACCTCCGTGATCTAAGAAAATTGATTTGTGTTTTCTTTTGTGAGCTCGACTCCCCGTGCTATTATCCTTCATTTGTTCCTATTTTGGGAACTGCTTTCCGAGTGCTGTCTCTTCTCTGAAACCAGATAATATTTGGGAGCCACAAATGGTGGCTGAGAGAAGAAAGAATGATTGGCAGGGATGTGACTAATGGATGAACACAAAGATGATGCAGGTAGAGGCTGTACTTCTTTGTTGGCTCCGTATATTTCCCAGAGACTGACATGGCTTACAAAAGCTTCCTATTTATATTACAGGGTTCACAGTTTGAAATCCTTCTCCTCGTGCTCCTTTAGCTCTCATATTTAAAAATTATTTTCAGTTCCAAATTCTTTCCCTCTAGTTTCTCTCCCACTCATTGAAAAGGCAAGAAATACAATAACCATTATTCTTGTGAAGTCTAACAAAAGGTGATTTCACCCTAAATATGCTGCTCCCCCACCCCAATCAAGAAAAATAAAGACAGTGAGGAAAAATATTTCATTTTCTACTCAAGAGTTTCTTCTTTTTTACAGAAGTTACATGGACACACAGGTAAACACGAATGCATATCATCTAGAAAAGCCTAGAGAGAGCGCAGGAAGATAATTTTTATGGTTGAGTATTTCGGTCATGTCCCCATTTGGGGTTTTCTTGGCAAAGAGACTTGAGTAGTTGGCCATTCCCTTCTCCAGCCCATTTTACAGATGAGGAAACCGAGGCAAACAGGATCAAGTGACTTGCTCTAAAGTGTCTGAAGCTGGATTTGAACTTGTGAAGTTGAGTCTCCCTGACTGCACTGTGGCACCACCTCAGTGCCCTATGGGAGGATGACAGTCCTTTGCGTCCATCTAGTACCTTCGCATGCATGATTCCATTGTGGCAGTCAATGGGCTGGCTAAGTTTTGATCCTCTCTTTGCTCCAGACTTCCCATATGACCGTGGACGAGGTACCTGACTTTTCTGTGCCTCCGTTTTCTCTGGCAGAGAATTCTATGACCACAGTGGGTTCCTGGTCCAAACCCCCAGAATAGTCGGTGGTAACTCCTAGGGAGCAAACCTGCCCAAACTCATCATCCACCAGTCTGGGGAAAGGAAGGCTCTGCTGGCAGAGCGCACGGGGCCAGGGCCTTCCTCCATTCTGTTGAATCCCTGACCCCACGAAACCGAGAAGCACAGAGATGAAGTGATCAGGCCGAGCTCCCTCTGGCGGCGGGCGGTCCAACGGTCTGGTCCTGGGAGTGCTTTCCCCCACAATTCCACTCTATTTGGTGGATTTGGAGGAGCTCTGGGGGGGTCCCTTGCGCCAGTGAGATGCTGAGGCTACCGTGTGTACGGCCTCATTTAAGCTTCGGTCTGGAAGGAGACGTGGCGGCCGTCCCCGTCCAGTCGGTCCACCCTCTAGATGAGGAAGCCTGAAAGGCTGGACTTTCCAGGGGTGGGAGGGAGTGGGATGGCTTGAGTGCGCTGGATGCGGAAGCGCAGCCTCCCAGCTTCACTTCTGGCTCCCTGCTGTCCCGCACCGTGCTTAATTACATGGCCCCAGCAAGCAGCCAAGTTCCGCACCCAGAGTTCTCCCTGGAAAAGCTTGATGGGGTGCTGAGCGAGCGCCTTTGATTTCTGAGGGGAAGCGGGAAAGAGCCATGGCTGGGACCCGCCGGCTCTCCCTCCTTGTCTTCAGTAGGTCATGGCTTGGTCCCAAGTCTTACTTGCTATTCTTCTTCATCCTCATACCCCCCACACGCCCGTCTCCTCCATGTATCCTACTTTAAAATGGCTTCGGGCAGCTGGGCGGGGCAGTCGCGGGTCTCACTACCATTTTCCTGAATTCACTTCTGACTCGGATGATAAGTGTGGTACCTCTCAGCAGGCTGACACTTAGAATTAAAGGCAATCTCCTCGTCCTGGTCTTATAAACGGAACCAACAAATACTTGACCTTGAACAAGTCGCGTCACCCCACGTGCCTCAGTTTCCCCATCTGTAAAATGAACTGGGGAAGGGAATGGGCCAATCATTCCAGTATCTGAAGAAAACTCACAAAGAATTGGCTGTGACTGAAAAGACTGAACAATGGCAAGAGGAAACAAGCCCAGAGAAGCTGAAAAGCTTGCCTGAAGTCACTTGGCGGCAAGCGGCTGAGCAGGGTGCTCTGACAGCCACATTGTCTCACACATTATCTTGAATCTCAGTCCTCCATGATGTCCGGGGCCGGGGGATCATGAATGTGCTCCAAACCAGAGCTTGAGAGGTGGCCTGCAGGGACCCTTGTGGTTCAGTGGCTCCCACGTCTGCTTGAGCTCCATACTCCCAATGGCAGTCCCCCTCTGGCAGCTTTTGCTTTGGGTAAAGGCGGTAAGCAGGTGGGCTGCACCTCTCCATGGGCTGACGCGTACAGAATAATCACTTTGCCCTGGCCTTATAAACCGACAAATGACGAATGGGGCCCACTCCTCGCTCTGTTCTTGCAGAATTTTGCTGGTGCTTTCCTTCTTCCTCAAGCCCTTGATGAATGGCTCCTTTTATTGGGGCACATAGGAAAAAAGCTCTCAAGGGATGAATAAATAGGCTTTGTTACCTGAAGTAGAGAGAGGCTCCTCTTGCAGAGGAGTGGAGGATAAAAGGCAAGTTAGAATAGGATTGTTTTCTTAGTTGGGAAAATATGGAACAAAATGAACCAGAGCTCCAGGAAGGTCATTCTGCATCTAAATGCGTTGAATAAGACCTTTTTCTTTTTTTGTTTTCCCATTTTCTTGGATTTCTTCAAAGGGATCTTCCAGCCCATACAAGGTATCTAAGAATATAGCTGCTTAGTAGTGTAGAAGGAACTGAAAAGCTGTTGGAAGTCACCTAGTCTCACTCATTGTACAGTTGGAGAAACTGAGTCCCAGAATGGCAGAAATGGAAGGATTTGGTGGGTGAGCAGGAGTCAAGGAATGAGGATTTGGGGAGAAGATTAATTATCTGTTAGCGTTGGGTTGTTTAAGATGGAGGCAGCTGTGGAGTAGGAGAAGCACTACTGGATTTCAGGTGGAAAGATCTGTATTCAAATCCTAGCTCAGCCACTCATTAAGGCCTTAGTAACTCCCTGGCACAATGAATACTGAGAGTCGGGAAAACTTGATTTCACATCCAGGCCCAGACATTTCCTAGGCACATCGCTTGACCTCTGTCTGCCTCCATCTCTCCTCTGTAATATGGGAATCATAACAGCACCTACCTCCCAAGGTTGCTGAGGATAAAATTGGATCATATTTGTGGAGGCCTTTGCAAATCTCACGGCACCAGAGAAATGCATGACGTGATTATTTCCAATGACCCTAGGCATATCGAAATGGGGATAGTAATAGTTACAATATTCACATTGCAGTATTATACAGACACCATGTGAGATGACTTATATAATCTTATTATTCAGTCATGTCTGACTCTTTGTGAATCCATTAGGGCTTTCTTGGCAAAGATGCTTGTGGGATTTGCTATTTCCTGGGACACCTCATTTTACAGATGAGGAAACTGAGGCAGACAAGGCAAAAGGACTTGTTCGACGGTCTGAGTTCAGATTTGAACTCGGGAACACGAGCCTTGCTGATTCTAGACCCATCGCTCTGTGCACCCCAACTGCCCTTATCTCTATAAAATGCCCTATAAACTGAAGCTAGATTGAGGAAGTCTTTTTTTTTTTGGTCAAAGCATTTGGGGTTAAGTGACTTGCCCACAGGTCACACAGCTAGTATCAGGTATCTGAGGCTGGACTGACTCCAGGCCAGTGCTCTGACCACTGTCTTACCAGGTGCCCCATTTTAACTACTTTTTAATGCAGATTAGAACTTCTATTTTTGGAGGTCTTAGTAAACACCTATTCTTCTAAAATCCTTCCCTTCAGTTAAATTGGTTTTCTTATAGTTCCCTGAATAACGAGTCTACTGCCCTCAAATCATGCTCCCACACCACCTTGTCTTCCCCATGAGCCTCTGGCAATCCAAATCCTATCTTTCAAGCTCGGATCTCTCCTTCTTTCCAGAGTCCGAAGGGATGCCGACTTCTCCATGGTCCCTCAGCATTCGTTGGCTACATGACACATTTGACAACCATAGACTGCCTGGGGACATCTTTTGTATTCCCGAAAATCTAACTTTTCACGTATGTTTTATCTACTCAATAAGAATTTGGAGTCCCTGAGGTCAAGGCCCCTGTTTTCCCTTCCTCTCTTGCTAATGTCTAGAACAGGGCAGGTGCCCAAGCACTTGTTGGGGGATCAGCTGACACCATAGCCCATGTCTCAATCTGTGGGCTGAAGGGACATCTGCTTTCTGAGGTCCAGACTAGCTATCTAGAAGAGACTCAGAAGAAGAGGAGCTTTTTCAGTCAAAGAATCCCAGAAGTCCATCCTTGAAGGCAAGGAAAGATCTGTCACATGGTAGGACGAGACACAAAGAGGAACGCGAGGCTCCTCAGAGTACCGAGGTGGGAAACTGTGCCTTGGAAAGATATCAGGGCAGTGTGCAAGGCTCACTTCCCTATTCAACAGCCACTTTTGCAGCTCTTTTCTGAGCAATGCAGCTTGCTGGGCTCAGGGTGACACCCCAAGGACTGCTTCGTTTTCTCTTGTGATCCCCCTTTTCGTGGTTCTTTTCCTCCCACTCTGACAGCTTTTTCTGTTTCTTGTTCTGGCTCTTCATTTTCCTTTCTTTAACTATCTTCTGCATAAAGTTCTGTGTTAGGTCTTATCTTCTTTCTCTCTCTTCTTACTTAATGATTCCCTTTATTTTAGTGACTTCAAATAACATCTATATGGCAATTGATCCACAGAAGCACTTATTAAGTACCTACTGTGTGTCAAACACTAGATAGCAAGATAAAAATGGCCCAAGGGGCTTACATTCTATTAGGTAATAGAGTATATACACAGAAATACACAAAAGATGGAGAGATGGGAACTGAACCTGGGATCAGGATAGGGAACTCCCATATGAAGAGCCTCCCCCTACCCATGGAGACGGGCACCCCCTCTACAACTCCGTGACTTGCAGAGCCAGGTATGTTTCAGAGATGTGTGTCTACACCCACACACATACACACAAGTCAATACAAGGCAGTTTTGGTGGGAAGTGGCAGAGGGGACACTAGTAGTTGAGGAAATCATGAAAGTTTACACCTCCGGGAGGTGACTGTTTGCTTTGCAGAAAGTGAGGGATTCTCAGAGCCAAAAGGGAGAAGGCAGTGGATCTCAGGAAGTGGGAACAGCCTGTCCAAAGGTCTGGAGATGGAGATGCAATAGCATGTTTGAGGCCTGTGTAATGGGAATATAAGGGTTTGAAGGGAAACAAGGTGAAAGCAGCCTAGAAGGGAAGGCTGGAAGCAGACTTTGAAGGCTTTAAATGGTAAATGGTAGAAAGAATCTCAAATCTCTCTCTCCATCCACAGCCTCCCTAGTGAGGCCCAGGTCGGTAGGTACAGCCACGTATTGGCTCCTTGGTAGGTGGTTCTGCAGCACCCCAAGCTCCATGTGTCCAGCTGGGGTCACTTTTCTCAGTTCTTGCAGTGGTACTGCTATCGGCCGGCTCCAGGCCATGTCTGGCACTTTCTTCTCCCCCACCATCTAACCACTTACTGCTGTTCCTGTCTCTGCATTATTCATTGCACTATTTTCCCCAGGATATAATTTTTTTAGGGCAAGGACTCTTTTTTGCTTGTGTTTATAACACTTATGTATTTGTTGTCTTGATGAGGGAGGAAAGGAAATAAAAGTAAGGAAAGTCGTCTGAGAGGAAATGGTGCTTCATGTGGGCCTTAAAATCTCAGTAGATAGAAGGGGGCATCCTAGGAAGAGTGAGCAAAGATAGGAGGGGGATGAGTCATGATTGGGAATCAGAGAAGGGTCTGGTTTGGGTACAAGGCAAAGGAGTGGGAAATAAAGCTGGAAAAACAGAATAGTTGAGCTGTAGGCCAGAGCCAGCAGTTTTTAAAATTTTCAGTGTAAGCTTTTATGCTCTGGAAATTAGCCAGTACGACAGCTCTGGGCTTGACGTATTGTTTTGGTGATTGTCTAGATTTTAGAAAGTTGGAGAGAAAATGTTAACCATACAGGTAAAACTTTAACATGTGTCTTGTCTTTGTAAAGCTGGTTGTTAACAATATTCCCCAGCAGCCTCTTGGGTAGCTCTATAGCACAGAGGGTCTTGAAAGCCAGACTGATGAAGCTGGACTTCCTTTGGTCATTGTGACTTCTGTCTGTTTGCTTTAGCCAGGGGTATGATCAGATCAATGCATTAAAAAATTCTGGGTGAATATAATGGATTGGAGAGGGGAGAGATGGGAAGGGAGAATTGCTATGAGAAAATAGGATAGTCAGAGAGAAAGCTAAACCGAATTTGAACTTGGGGGATAAGAATGGGGGATAATAAGGAAGAGAGGTGATGGGGGGGACAGTGGAGGTGGAATTGGTAACAGTAAGAGTTCTCACTCCGCTAGCAGGAACTTGATCCACTTCAGGAGGAGCTGCATAAGTTACATATTAACGAGCCTAAAAGATTCATATAAGAATAAATCTGGTCTCCGCGGGTTGTGGATGTCATTATTCCATCCCACTTAGGGGGAACCTTGCCGCCCCTTTCTGGGAAAGTGTACAAGAGTTGGTGAGGATTTTGTTACCCCCTTTTTCTAGGACATATTTCTTAGAATAATTTGGGGCGATTCATGAGCCGGAAGAACGTCTGAGGTCCTTCCCACCTCTTGATGAAGGGATATTAGAGTTGGAAGGGACAAGGAACCAAGAAGGGCTGGGAGCCTTGTAGCTCATCTGCTTTAATGCCCTTATTTCACAGATCGGTGAGAGTGTACATAAAAGCCCTCTGCCACTGTCTGTCCCCCGCCTCTCCATTTTCAGAAGGGACAAGAACGAGGTCACACAGTGGCTTCTTTAGAGGGTGGGACGGCCCAGTGCTTCCACGTCCTGACTTTATATTTGGGCCATTTTTAAAGCAAGTGAAGTTTATTTTTAGTCTCCCAGTCCTAACTTCTGGCCTTTGAGGGGCCCTGTGCCTTTATAATGATCTCCAGTGGTACAGCTAGGTAGTGCAATGGATGGAGGTCCAAGCCTGGAGTCAGATCTGAGTTCAAATCCCCCCTTACTCACTTACTAGTTGTATGACCTTGGTGGCTTCCCTTGCCTCCTATTTGTCATTTGCAAAATGGGAACACACTGGAGAAGGCAATAGCAAACACTCCAGTCTCTCTGCCAAGAGATCCGAGGGATTGTGCCGAGCTGGACTCGAGGGAAGACCTCGTGGTGTCTAAGACCCCTTCTTACCAGTCTACCTCTCCCTGCTCTGTCTCATCCCTGAAGTGATGCCCTCCTGGAGAGACTGGCACCCTGATGGGAGAAGCACGCTGAGTTCTGCCGCGTCCTCTGTATAAGTGAGGCACGTGTCTCACCGGTGACAAAACCGGCGGATCCACGGGGATCCAGGGGCACACGGCCCTCTGGGACCCGAGTCTGAGGGGCAGGTGCCTGCGGGCACTATCATGCTCCTTTTAGAGAAGGAGTCTGAGGGTCATAGGGCCTTGTCCATAGTCTAGCAGAGGGGTTTCTTTTTCACATCAGCTTGTGGGGGTCACAGACCCTTCTTCAGTCCAGAGCAGCCCTTCTCAGAGTGATGTTTTTAATGCAGAATTGCAAAGACAACCCAGAGTCACAAACCCCTGATTAAGTGCCTACTGTGGGCCAGACCCTGGCTTGGCCTTGGGGACACGAATCTGAAGGCCCCTTATTGGCCAAAGGCGGTGAGAGTGCTGAGGATGCTGCCAGAGTCTGTAAAGAAGCCTCCTCCTGAGCTGCCCTGTGCCAGGACAAGTGCCAAGCTCTCAGATAACAAGGGATTGCAACCAGTGTGAAGCAGCAGCCTCACCAGCCCAGTCTGCAGCCTCTGATCTGGGAAGGCAAGTCTCTGGGACAGCCTCAATGGGCAGGAAGCCCCTCACCAGAGTGGAAGCAGGGAGCCTTCCGGGATGGGATTGTCAGTGCTGATTCTCCACCCTGGCTCCAAACTCCGGTGGCCTGCCTCACTCTAGTGTATGGTGGGTGGGAAAAGCACGACGTTCAAGCCCCATCTGCATCTGAGCTCTGCCCCTCTCTGGGCCTCGGGTCCCTTGGCCAGCCCTTCCAGGTCCCAAGTCCTACACCTGACTGGTTCGTCTCCTAAGTGTTCCTTCCTGTTCCAACACTGTGCTTGACCCAAGGTTACTCGGGCTGGAATGTCACAAAGGCTGATGGGGTCCCGAGTCCTGATGTGCCCAGCTTGGCCCTGTGGTCTCCGGCTATCGTCAGAGTCTTCCCGTGTCTCCTGCTGCCATCCCTGCACCGAAGCCCTGGCGGTCTCTGCAGCTCCATGGCCTGCACATGCCAGCTCGCCAGCCTGTCGTTCAATCACCTCATCACAAGTCGCTTTTCCAGGCTGATCTCCGCTCGGGCTCATCCAGCCCTGCTCCCCGGCCTCCTCTGCCCGGTTGGCCCTTTTCTACACTTGTGCCTTTGCCCGCAGGACTGTCCCTTGTGGCTGGAAGGGCCACCTTCCCTGACCCTGGCCCGGGCTTGCCCTTCCAGCCCTCCCTTTAAGCTTTGACTCAGTGCTCCAGTATTTCCTCGTGCCCCAAGCTTGCCCTCCTCCCTTCCCCTCCTCCTCCCTTTCTCTCTGCTCTTGCCCTGGGCCTTTCTTTGGCCCTTGTCCCACGTTCTCAGACCTCCCAGATGGCTGGGTCATTCTCCCCACTAGATTATAAGCTTGGTGCCCTGAGAGCGGCTCCTCGACTTTGCCTATGAACTCTGTCCCATCTTGGGGATTCTTAATGAATGCCAGATTGAGCCAAAATTGTATTAATAAAGAAAGAGGCAAGGGATGAGATCTTCATTTTATTTGTTTTTGTATCCAACCGTCCATCCATTTATCTGTGTGTGTGTGTGTGTGTGTATGTATCTGTCTATACAACTGTCTATTTGCACATCTATGTAGCTCTGTGTGTATCTATGGATCTGCCCATCTGAAAATAAACTCTGAGGGCTCACAAATTAGTCTGGATGAGTCATAAACTTCCCAAGCAAGCCCAAGTTTAGGGAGTTGTGCTGATTCTTCTCGTCCCGAGCTCCTTGAGGGCAGGGACCCTGGTTTTGCCTTCCTATTCAGTGCGTGGTAGATGCTTAATAAACGCTGCATCTTCTTGTTGATGATCGTAATGATCGGGCTTCATGATATTAATCGATTAACAAACGCGCATTTATTAAACACCTATTGCGTGCTAGCCACTATGCTAGGAACTGGGGATACAGACACCAAACGAACAAACAAAAAGAAACGGTTCTCGCCCTCAAGAACTTTACTGAAAGTGAGTGTCCTTTGGGAGTTAAGGGTAACCTTGGAAGTCACAAGGAAGGACAATATCATTGGAGGGACCAATATTCTGGTGCACAGGTGCCAAGGTTCTGGATTTTCTTTCTCCTTTGCCCTCGAGACTTTCTATTTGAGACATTTGAAGTACAGGAAGCCTGGGGAGACTTTGTAGAAAGACCAAGGTAATCCACTTACCGGTTTGGCAGAGGGGTAGGTGGGTGCAATGTTTAGATGATAATGCAGCTGCTGTCTGCTGCTACCCTTCCAGACCTCTAGCTCCATGACCAAGAGTAGTGTGGGGGAGACTGGAACCCAAGATCTGCAGCAGAGACACAAGATGACAAATCAAGATCTAGGAGTCTAGTACTTAATGAAAACCCCATTCATTGGTCAAAGGAGTGGAGGAAAGTTCCCTTTCATAGTGTCAAATCTCCTTGATTTAAGTCCCTGACTCCTCTGAAACGAGGGCCACTTCCATCCTTCTACTAATCCCTGTAGGTCCACACACATCCACACTCATAATTCCTTTCCTTAATTTAGGGATTCCCACCTTTGGGACAATTTGCTGCCAAGGGCTACAAGAAGCTTGACAAGGGGTCAATGTTTCCTTCTGCACAAATAATCTTTTTAATATATTTATATGAATGTTAAAATAAAGATTTCATGTTAAATCGGAGTTTGTTGAAAGCCAAGGGGATCAGGGAACGAAAAAGCTTGGAAACCCCTGACCTAATCACTCCAAGCCCTAGAGATCTGGGAGGGCCCATGGGAAATGAAGAGAGTTTTCTTATTATTTTATATAATAGATGATGTGACCCTAGTATACTCATTACTCTGTATGTATTTGGGGGCAAGAGAATGGAAAATGTGAAAATCTAGCTGAGGGTTCAATGACCTAGAGATTTTCCTATTTTTAATCATTTTGGAAGCACACATCCCGTCAAACTCTAGATCAGCTCTGGATCACGCCAGCTTCTATTTTTGTTAATTTCTGTTTTTTAGAGTCAAACTGTGTGTGTGGGGAGGTTGGGGTTCCTTATGGCAGGGAGGTAGAGAATCTTTTGAATGTGCATCTGAAAGGCTCTGGCCTGGTATCCTGACACCATCCCATCTGATGGAAAGTATACATTATAATATTATTGTTGTGGTTCGGATGTCGGGTCCAACTCTTTTTGCCCCTGCAGACCTTACTATCCATGAGGTTTTCTTGGCAAAGATACTAGAGGGGTTTGCCATTTCCTTCTCCAGGGGATTGAGGCAAATAGGGGTAAGCGACTTGCCCATGATGAGGCTGCATTTGAATTTAGATCCTCCTGCTTCAGGGTCCAGTGCTCCAGCCACTGAGCTGCCATATTCTATGGTCCTTTACACTTTAATCAACAATAGGGCACCATATGATACCATGGACTTAACGAAAGTAATAAAGAATAGATTGCTTGCATGGCGACAGTGGCGCAGATGCTGTGTAAGACAGAAAGCAGGCGTTGAACCTCACCCCTTCCTGAGTCACAGAAGTACAAAACATCTCTAAAGTAAGTGAGACGGAAGCTGTTATTTTATCGCCATCTGGAACTTTCATGGGAAGATTTCCTCTATCATTGCCCCTGATGCTTGTTCTGAATTGTATCGTCTTAGGAGATTGCTGGAGTCATTATTTGTTATTTCTTAGGCTCACAAAGCTAGAAATAGACAGAACCTGAGCTCAGATCATTCCGACAAGACCAGCTCTTTATTCCCTCTGCCACACTAGGTAAATACAAATTTAGGAGCCGATAACAGTTGGGGAGAAAGGGAAGCTCTCCTGGAGGAGTTGGAACTTGACTGAGTTTCCAAAGGAACCAGAGATTAGAAAAGAGGGAACGAAGGGAAGGAGGCACTCATCACAAAGGATATATAAATAAATACAGAAAAAGAAAAACCACGGGACGTATTTAAAAGTACCTGCAGACTTGAACAAGCGCACATTGAACATTTCCTTGGAGTGCGTCCCTTCCTTACAGAAACATGTTCTCAGACCAGTGTCATCATAAAAACTCCTACGTCTGCCTCAGACTGGAGGCCCGAGAGCCCTCCTCCCCGGACCTGTGCTTGGTCAAACAAGCCACAGCCACACTGGGGGGAGGTCAGCGGGGAACGGGGGGGTTGCCGTTGATACGAGAGTTGTTGCCATCAGGTAGCGTGGCAGCGTGGCTCCACTGGTCCTCTTGGTGCCAGAAATCCGAGCAGGAGCAATGGGTGAAAGTTGCACTGAGACCAATGACGTAAGGAAAAACAGAAGAACTTTGGCTCTCTCTAGTAGAATGAGCTTTCTTAGGGGGCTTCAGGAAAAACCCCAGGCCCCGATGATCATATATTGAACATACAGGGTTCATTCAAGTGCGATTTACACAAGAGGACCTTTAGGATCCGCCACCTCCGAGATGCTCTGGTTTTTAGGATGGTGGGATCCATGTGCAGCTCTGCCCCAAAATAACTGGTTTCGAAGGCTTTCCTTTGCAAAGCCACGGGCTCTTATTTGAGAGGAGGAGAAAGCTACATGGTGATATCTAAGATCCCTCTTAAAATCAAACATATCAACATAGTCTCGCCCAGTGACCTCATTTAAAAGAAATCCAAGGCAGGAGCAGAGAACTGCCTTGCCCAGTATCAAGCAAGTAGTAAAGAAATAGCTTTCCACAAAATGACAAACAGCGCTTTCTCTGAGCGTGAAAGGCGATTCTATCCTGGAGGTTTTCTCAGGGAATTCAAATAACCCGAGGATATTTTTTTCAGCTTTCTAAATATAAATTAGAAGGCGTGAATATCCTAGACTTCAAAAAAGGGGGGTAACAGGCAAATGAAACTCACAGCCTTGGCTTCCTGAAAGGGGAGCGGTGAGATTTCCCCTCATTCTTCCTGCAGAGTCCATAGTCATCCAGCAGAGATGTGCTGATTACCATGATTTATCTGGATGAAACCCGGCGGTACTCGGCTTGCGGCTGTGTCCACCAGCACTTCACTAGTCTAGTAGTAGTCCTGAGGACTCAGGGCTGCTGGTTTGGGCTTCCTTTGGATTGCTGACACTTAACACTGGCTCTGGCACACAGTAGGTGCTTGATCAATGCTAGTTAATGAATTTGTTATACTTGCTGTTCTAGCTCAAAATTGGTTTGAAAAAACAGATGTGGATGGTTATTTCTTTCTCTTTTTTTCCATATTAAATTCCATATTTCCCCTCGATAGAACTTTGGAGATTCCAGGAAAACACTGTTTCAAAGATTTTAGTGCATTTATTCCAAGAGTTCTCTAATTCTTTCCATTGTTTATAATGAACAGATTTCCATTATTAGTCGTGTTGTGAAAGAAAACTCAGAACAAAAGGGAAAAACCACGAGAAGGAAAAAAACCAACACATTTTTTTTAAAAGGTGAAAATGGCACACTTCAATCTGCATTCAGTGCCCATGTTCGCTCTCTGAATGTGGATGGCATTTTCCATCCCAAATCTACTGGAAATGTTTTGGATCAAGTTGTTACTGCAAGAGCTAAGGGTACCGTAGTCGATCAATGCGTAATCTGCTGCTGCTGGGTACAATCTCCTTCCCTGTGCATCAGTTCATGTAAGCAAAAGCTCAATTTCTTATGATGTAAAATCACCACAGATGATAACTGCGTAAAGTGTGCCCTTAGGAATGACAAGGAGGCTGGAAGGAGTGAGTTAGTGCATCGCTTGTGCCAGACAGAGATCCATTTGACTTGGGAGAAGATCTTCTTGATTTTTGCTTCTTGAAGCCCACATAATGCTTCATAGTTCTTTGCATGGGGATCATCAACAGAGCTGGAAGAGACTTAAGGTCATTTAATCCAATTCTAATTTTTATGTATGGGGAAGAAGTTACATGATTTGCTCAAGGTCACACAGGCCGTATGTGAAAGAAGAAAGACTTGAACTTGGGTACTTCAGTTCAAAATCTACCCTTTTTTCACTATCCTGTTCTGTTTGGGAAAGGCCGTTGGCAGTATTCAGATTGCCATCCTAGGATTCAGCCTCATACTGCTTATGGGACTCCTTGAGCCCCCAGGAGGTCTCACAGATTGAACTTTTGCAGGGCGGCTTCTCATCTGTACTGGCAGAAGGAGTTTTCTTAGTAGGAACACTTAGATATGCTCACTGAATTGACTTAAACCCAGTCACCTTCCCTATATTACTTCCAATTACTCAGCCAGCTCATGGCTCAGTTAGAGTGCTGGGGTGAACTTGAGCCACTTAATGTGCAGATTCCCTAATGCAAGGGTCCTAATTCTGATTAGGATAATTACATCTTGTTCTCAGGGCAGATGATGGCGAATATCTGAAATCACTCCCTGAGCTCTCATCCCTGATACCCTCCTTTCCAGGCATTTCTAGGTAGCTAGCTCAGAGTTCTAACGTATTTTATTTACAGCTTCCGAATTGCTTTCATCACACTTCTGTGAGACTGGGGAATGACAACGATGACCACAACAATAAGAGTTTGACTATAAAGTGCTTGAAGTTTTGCTGAGGGCTTTGCAATGATCCAGTTGAATACTCGAAACTCTCTGAGGTGGATTAAGATCCTCATTGTCCATTGGACCACACTCCCAATAAATGCTACAGTCTGGACCTGAATGCAGGGGTAGTCTGGTTCCAAGCCCAGGGCTCTGTTGGACTCAGAAAACCACTGGGCCAAACTTCTCCTTCTACTCTATTTGGGGAAACTGAGGTCCCAAACCTAGTCTGGGGTCACAGGGCTAGTAGTAATGATGCGATTAGAAGCCAGATTTCCCAGATTTCAATCCAGGGAGGTTTCTTCTCTATTTTTTTGACATAGAGGATAAGTAATTATAGAGTGGAGAGATCAGCTAGAAAGTGAATGTCACGTGGGTACCAAGTAGTCAAATTGAGCTTGGGTTCTTTGATTCCAAAGGAAATGCTCTTTCCACTCCATGCTCTTTTTCATTTCTCCCAGCATGGTTACCCTCATTTAATGCAACTAACTCACTTGTAAATGGCAGTGCTTGGATTCCAACCTCGGTTCACCGATCTTAAATTCTGCTCTGCTGGGTCATCTCTAGGATGAATGCCTCCATTTTACAGAGGAGGGAAATGAAATTCAGGGAAGGTAAGGAAGGTCCCAAGGGCCTTACTCCATTCACATCAGAGCAGTGCTGGGAGAGGAAATCACCCCACAAATTTCCATTCTCTAACGGCATTTTGGCCTTTACTGCCAAATGGCAGCTCTCTTGCTTATCAGAGCTTCTCCCAATTTTTCACTTCCCTTTTCAAACTACTTACACCATCCATCTCTCCCTTTTTCCTTTCAGAAGATGACCTTGCCTCATACTTTGCTGAAAAAAATTGGGGTCATTCATTCTGAATGCTCTCTCCTTCCCAACCTATAATTCACCAAGCATCAGCCATCAGCCTCTCGTCCTTTTCCTGTAGTCTGGGAGGAAGAGGTGGCCCTTTCCTTGCCAAGGCTGCTCATATACTGGAAGCCTGATACCATCTCCTGTCACCTGCAGGAGCTCATCTTTTGTTTGTCTCCCTGCCAGCTTTTATAATGCTTCTTTCTGTTATCTACAGACATGCTCATGTCTCCCTCATCCTTAAAAATACACTCACTGGCTCTTCCTAGCCCCTCAAACTGCTCTATAAATATATATGTATGTATCCACATCTACATATTTTTCTTCCCCTTCAAAAGCAAGCTTTTCCAAAAAGATGAATTGAGAGTTTTAAAAATCTTTCTTCCTTTTCTGTTGCTTTCTTGTCTGCAGTTTACACTGACTTATTAATTTCTAGGAAGCTGTTTTTTTTTTGCTCCTCCTTTCCTCTGCACCTCTCAATTGAAAACACTCCCTAGAAAGTTACCAACCTGTCTTTTAATGGCTAAGTCCAATGGCCTCTTATTAGTCCTCATCCTCCTGTTAATCGCCCCCCCCCCCCAACTCTCAATCTTGGTCTTCACAATCCCTCTCTCCAATCTCCCTTTCTGCTTCTCTGCCTTTTGCAGCAAGCTGTGCTGAGAGTCAGGTGGATGTATTGATCATTAGGCCAGATGTGAAGTCAGAAAGACTTAAATACAAATCTCACATTAAACACTGCCTAGATGGGTCTCGGTTTCCTCATCCATGAAATGATGGGTTTGTAGTCCCTGATGTCTGAGGGCCCATCTAACTATAATATATGATGCTTTCCTGGATCATTGTTCATACTCCTACTAGTAGTCAGGGCTTGATTCTGGGTCCCTCTGTCTGTCTCTTTTCCAAGGGTTCATCTCTCTGCTGATTGCCCCTATGTGTATATATCTAGTGCTCATCTCTCCTGAACTCAGGTCCTAAATCTTCATCTCCCTTCAGGATACCTTCAGCTGGGCATCTCACACTCAACCTGTGCAAAACACCTCCTATTTCTCCTAAACTCACTTTTAAAATCCAACATTGTTTTTTTCTATCATCCTTCTAGTTACCCTGCTCATCATCCTTACCCTTGGGGTCATCCTCTCCCTCACCTCCTCAGCCTCCCTCTCCCCATACCTAGCTAGTTGCCAAATCTAATTACAACTTCCCTCCTTCTTTCTCTCTACTCGCAGAGAGTTGAAACTCTCATAGCACCTCGTCTGGACTCCTGCGATAGCCTCCTAATTGGTCTCTCTGCATCATAGCTCTGCCCTCTCGGGTTGATCATCCTGCTATTGACCAAGCTGATATTTCTAAAGCACAGATATGATCTTGTCATTCCCCGGCTTAAGAAATGCTTCGGTCATTCCCTATTGCTTCTGGGCTAAAACACAATCTACTTTGGTTGGTAGTTAAGCACTTCACCACCTGACTCCATCCTTTTCCCAGACTTACTGCATATGTTCCTGGATCCCCTTTATATTCCAGAGAAAATGGCCAGCTTGCTGCTTTCCATGCACCATATTTCACCTCCTGTCTTTGGGTTTTGTATCCGTGTATTTTTTCATTGCTGGGTCAGCTCAGGTTTGACCCTCTGAGGTCTATGGTTCACCCTCTTTCTGAAATTACCGTTCATTTGCTTTTTATATATCTTATACTGATTAATCTGTGTTGACACATAGAGCTTACCTGGATCTCTCTCTGCTTTTTATTCTTCAGTACACTGGGGGTGAGTGGGGCGCTTTACTTTGGCCCCCTCAGGGCCCAATTTTTAAGTACAGTTTAGAAAGAATGATTTTCTTCATTCCAGCTCCTTTGACCCTGGGCTTTGTTTAAGGAGGAACTCTGTGATTTCCACATTTCTGAAGGAAAGGACTTAAAGGAAGCTTGATCTAGTGCATCTTACTGCAGGTTTGAAACGTGCTCCTTTCAAACAAATGATGCTTTTGGGAATGCTTGATCATGGTGGGACTTTTTTATTTCTTAAAGTGGAAGAAAGAGAAGAAAAAACTCGTCTATCAGTGCCTATTTCATTCAATTCAATAAATATTAAGCATCTATCACGTGCCAGACATTGTGTTAAGCACTGAGGGTATAGTTCCAGTAACCCGAGAGCCCTAGGGTTGGGGGGCTGACTGTTTTTGGAAATATTTGAAAAGAATCGGAGAAATTAGGGGCACATATCTCATTTGTTGGGGATCCTAAGCTTTGGGGGTATTTACATGGCAGAAATTGTACAAGTTTCTGCATTTTAGGGTTATTTATCCTTTGTCTAATAAACAGCTTGATTGACTTATTAACTTTCTGTGGGAATGTACTTTTGGATTCAACTCTGATTTGAGAGATAAATTGGCTTGACCAGTCCTGGGTGTTGTACATTTGGAGGTAGGAAAGCCAAGGAAGTAGATTAAATTATCATGAAAGTAGTTACATTTTTGTCCTCTACCATTCCCTCTTTTCCCCATCATTGCTTCTGTAGCCTCCTCTTCTCCTTACTTCTCCTCCCTCACCCAACAGAAACATTAAAATACATTAAAAATAATAAAACATTGTTTTAAAAAACCTATTAATGTTTAGCCCTGTAGGAACAAAAACATAGCTTGTTGCTGTGTTCCTTTCTGAATTTTTCCATTATTATTCACAGAGGTGAATTTGGCTTGTAGATTGTTTTATTCTACCTTTTTCACTTCAGGTCACTTCATATATCTTTGTTCATAATCACCGTGCTTTACGGTGAAATATCACTGCATGAGTGTTTTTCTCTTAATAAATGTACATCCATTTCTTTTATATTCTTAGTTTTGTTGACATATGGCTTTGTACAATAGAATGAGATTTCACTTGAATTCCTTGTGATCTCTGCCATCTCATTTGATTTTGATTTGATTTTCCTCTCTGTTTTGACTTAATGATTTGTTGATTTTATTGTTTTTTCCTGTAAAGCAACCCATATATTTGTTGTACTTATTCAGATTTCCTTTTCTTTCCCATCTTATTTCTCTCTCCTTTGGTTTTGATGGTCCCTTCTCTGGGCTTAGTTTTGATGTCTTAATGTGTTCATTTTCTGATTGATTATCTGAGAACAATCCATCGGTTTCCGATATGCTTTTGTTCAAGATGTTGGCATATGGGTCCATATTGCTTGGATGTCAATCTCTTTACACTGTGTCCCCATTAGCCGGCCATCAAATGAAAGACAACTCTCCAAAACCCAGGCGAATAGTTATCACTTTCTTTGGTTCTCTCTGGTTCCGTCCATTTCTGTGAGTACCAGGAAACCAAGTTGAGTTTGCCGGGTCAAACGGGACAATGGTCATCAAGTGCGACGTGTTCTTACGTGAGAGAAAGGCAAGTCCATTATCGGAACGTTAAAGAAAAAAGCCTCATACTGAGCAGGCAAGAACAATTAGCCTCCAGTTCAGATAAAGTGGTGGCAGAGCAGAGCAGGGCGGAACTTAGCCGTGGGTGGTTGGAAGAAAAAGGAAAATGGGATTCTGGGAACCAGTGTGTGATTCTAATCAAGGGACCTGTCAGCCCTGCAGTTTTAGGGCCCGGTGATTGGGGACACAAAACGAGTTTCTGGGAAGTCTTTGAAGTGGTTTGCCCTGAAGTGTTTCAGCTAAACACGTGGGCTGAGGACTGAAGGTAACCGGAAATCTCTCTCCTTCAGAAAGGAAAGGCCCTACCTCGGTCCGGCATCCAAGAGAGCCTCGCAGCTGCACGAGGTCCAGAACAAGGGCGCCAGGGTTCCTCTGCCTTGCTCCGGCCTCCTCAGCCGGGAGGAAGGTCATGGACCGGCGGCCCCGCCTGGCTGGGAGCGCTCCAAGGGAGGGCTGACCGAAGGAAAGGGGGTGCTCCACTGGGAGGAGGGGAGGCTCATCCTTGCGGAGGTCGGCTTCCCTGGAGATCATTTCCTGTATCTCTGATTTCCGCACTCCTGGTGCTTTACAATGCAAGCCGAGAGCCTTGTCAAGTCTGAGGGGCTCCCGAGGCTGGTCCCTCTTGGCCTTGGTGACAGAAGTGGGGTAAAAGAAGGGGACTGAGGAGCGGTGCCCAGCCCCGACAATCATAGTTGCTGCCCACAAAGCGCCTACTGTGTGCAGCACTGAGCTAAGCACTTTCCAGCGATCTCCTCTGATCTTCCCAGGGACCCTGGGAGGCAGGTGCGGTTCTTACAACCTCGTTTTACAATGAGGAAACAGAGGCACCCTGGCTGAGTAACTTGCTCCAGGCCACACAGCCAGCAAGACCAAGCTCGGGGCTGAGGGGCTATTCGCTCTTCCGGCTGGCTGTTCCAGCTCAACCCCAGAAACAAAAGGCCATAGAGCAGGTTTTCTGAAGCCCCTGTGAGCTAGTGGGAGAAGGTTCTCTGAAGACCCAGTTTATCCTCATTTCACGTCAAAGAGACTTTCTTCAGGAGTGCCCAGGAGTCAGCTTATTTTTGATGTTCATCGTATGCATTGCCTCAATTCTGCTTTGAAACCAAGCACTTTGCCCAGTATGTCTCCAGACAGCTTTATGTGTGGCCCCATGGAAAGGGAAAAGTGCCCTGGGAAACCGGAGGCGGTGCCAAGATGGCAGAGTACAGACGTGACTCTCTGTGAGCTCCTCTGATCTTCCCTCAAAGCCAGAACAAATTAAGCCTCCGAACTGGTTCTGGAGTGAGGGCTCCCTCAAACACCTGGAGCATAACACATTTCCATCAAATATTACCTTGGGAGAACTCCGGAGCAGGTCTGTTTCAGACAGGCAGGGGATCGAGCGTGCTCAGGCGCCAGCGTGCAGCCG
Source organism: Myrmecobius fasciatus (assembly GCA_023553655.1). Classification (NCBI taxonomy): domain Eukaryota; kingdom Metazoa; phylum Chordata; class Mammalia; order Dasyuromorphia; family Myrmecobiidae; genus Myrmecobius; species Myrmecobius fasciatus. Next base: position 11,675 of record JAJPUD010000999.1, on the reverse strand, counting down.
GGGCAGAGTGGGACAGAGGTTGGCGGATTCTAGGCACCCAGGAAGTCCCTGGGAGATGCCTGGGCCACTTTGCTCTGCTTGCGGGCAGGTGCTTTGGCAGATCTGCCTTTGGTAAAGGGTAGATTGAGAGCAGCAGAGAGGGCGGACCTGGCCCAATCAGCCCTGCTCCCGAAGTCAACTATGGGAACTGCCCCAGGACAAATTGAAACGGCTGCCGGTCCAGTGTTTGAGTCAGAACTCAGCTCAAAAACATGAGCAAGAAGCAGAAGAGAGCTCTCACCATAGACAGCTTTTACAGAGAGAAAGAAGGGCAGACCCCAGATTCTGAGGTTCCTAAAGAGAATGCAACCCCAGACGAAGCCACAAAGGGAGACATGAGCTGGTCCCCATTTCACAAGGCTTTCCTGGAAGATTGTATAAAGAATCGCAAAAGAGAGAAGAAAAATGGGGAAATGAATTGAGATCAGGGCAAGAAGGATATAATGCCCTAGAAAAGAGGTATGAAAAAGACACCAACTCGTTGAAAAACAAAATTGGTGATATGGAAAAAGTCACCAACTCACTAGGAAACAAAAATGGTGAAATGGAAAAATAACAATTCGCTGAAAAACAGAATTGGTGAATTGGAAAAAGTCACCAACGCACTGGAAAACGAAATTGGTGAAATGGAAAAATAACAATTCACTGGAAAATAGAAATGGTGAAGTGGAAAAAGACAACAATTCACTGAAAAATAAAATTGGCAAAATGGAAAAAGAATGCAATGAACCAAAAAATTCAATTGGCCAGTTACAAAAGGAGCTAAAAAAAAGTAATTTAAGAAAATAATACTTTAAAAATTAAAATTGAACAAATAGAAGTAAATGACTCAATAAGACTTCAAGAATCAGTCAAACAAAAACAAAAAAATGAAAAAAATAGAAGAAAATATGAAATATCTCCTAGGAAAAACAACTGACTTGGAAAACAGATCCAGGAGAGACAATCTAAGGATTATCAGACTCCCTGAAAGCCATGATGAAAAAAAGAACCTTGATGCTATCTTCCAGGAAATCATGAAAGAGAATTACCCTGATGTTTTAGAATCAGAAGGCAAAATTGCCATTGAAAGAATTCACCAATCACCTCCTGAAAGAGACCCCAAAATTAAAACCCCAAGGAATATCATGGCCAAATTTCAGGACTATCGCACCAAGGAAAAGATATTACAAGCTGCTAGAAAAAAAAAGTTCATATACTGAGGAACTGTCATTAGAATTACACAGGATCTGTCAGCTTCCACATTGAAGGATCGAAGGGCCTGGAATCAGATATTCCGAAAGGCAAAAGAACTTGGATTACAGCCAAGAATAAGTTATCCAGCTAGAATGAGCATCATCTTCGAGGGAAGAAGATGGTCATTCAATGATACAGGAGAATTTCACCTATTTCTAATGAAAAGACCAGATCTGAATAAAAAATTTGACCTCCAAATACAGAACTCAAGAGAAGCATAAAAAGGTAAAAAGGAAAGAACTCTTGAGAACTATATTTCTACTATGGGTATACTCAAAGAATGGGGGTATAATTCGATTTTACTTTAATAATGGAAAAGAAATTAGAGGTGGAAGGGCTATCATACTGGGAAAAAAAGGGGAAAGGAGGTGTACTACTAAATTCCTTCTATGATACCGATATGGTGCTGATAGCTAAACCAGGTAGGGTGAAAACAGAGAAAGAAAACTATAGACCCATTTCCCTAATGAATATTGATGCAAAAATTTTAAATAAGATATTACCAATGAGATTAGAAAGTCATCCCCAGGATAGTACACTATGACCAAGTAGGATTTATACCAGAGATGCAGGGCTGGTTCAATATTAGGAAAACTATCAGCATAATCGATTATATTAATAAGCAAACTAACAAAAATCACATGATTATCTCAACAGATGCAGAAAAAGCATTCGATAAAATTCAACATCCATTCCTATTAAAAAACACTAGAGAGTATAGGAATAAATGGGCTTTTCCTTAAAATGATTAGTAGCATCTACTTAAAACCATCAGCAAGCATCGTATGTAATGGAGACAAACTAGAACCATTCCCAGTAAGATCAGGAGTGAAACAAGGCTGCCCACTGTCACCATTACTATTTAATATTGTATTAGAAATGTTAGATTTGGCAATAAGAGAAGAAAAAGAGATAAAAGGAATTAGAGAAGGTAATGAAGAAACCAAATTATCACTCTTTGCAGATGACATGATGGTATACTTAGAGAACCCTAGAGATTCAACTAAAAAACTACTAGAAACAATTCACAACTTTAGCAAAGTTGCAGGATACAAAATAAATCCACATAAATCATCAGCATTTTTATATATTATCAATAAAGTTCAGCAGCAAGATACAAAAAGAAATTCCACTCAAAATAACTGTTGATAGTATAAAACATTTGGGAATTTATCTGCCAAGGGAAAGTCAGGAACTATATGAACTAAACTACAAAACACTTTCCATACAAATAAAATCAGACCTAATCAATTGGAAAAACATAAAATGCTCATGGGTAGGCTGAGTGAATATAATAAAAATAACAATACTACCCAAACTAATTTACTTATTTAGTGCCATACCAATCAAATTCCCAAGAAATTATTTTACAGATCCAGGAAAAAAATAGTAGCAAAATACATTTGGAAGAACAAAAGGTCAAGAATTTCAAGGGAATTCATGAAACAAAGGCTGAAGGTGGCCTTGCTGTACCAGATCTAAAACTATATTATAAAGCAGCGGTCATCAAAACCATTTAGTACTACCTAAAAAATAGAGCAGTCGATCAGTAGCATAGGATAGGATATCAGGACAAACTAGGCAATAACTATAGCAATTTAGTGTTTGATAAACCCAAAGATCCCAGCTTTTGGAATAAGTACTCAGCATTCGACAAAAACTGCTGGGAAAATTGGAAACTAATGTGGAAGAAATTAAGGCTGGACCCACACCTAACACCACATACCAAGAGAAGATCTAAATGGGTTCATGGATCTAGATATCAAGAGATGTAATAAGCAAATTAGAGGAACATAGAATAGTTGACCTCTCAGACCTGTGGAGAAGGAAGGAATTTATGTCCAAAGAAGAACTGGAACTCTTAACTGAACACCAGATAGATAATTTTGACTATATTAAATTAAAAAGTTTTTGTACAAACAAAACTAATGCAGACAAGATTAGGAGGGAAGCATCAAATTGGGAAATCATCTTTACATTTAATGGTTCTGATAAAGGTTTCATCTCTAAGATATATAGAGAATTGTCTCATTTATAAGAATTCAAGCCATTCTCCAATAGATAAATGGTCAAAGGATATGAACAGACAATTTTCAGAGGATGAAATTAAAACTATTTGTAGTCCTATGAAAAGGTGCTCCAACTCACTATTGATCAGAGAAATGCAAATTAAGAAAACTCTGAAGTACCACTACACACTTGTCAGATTGGCTAAAATGACAGGAAAAGATAATGATGAAGGTTGGATGGGATGTGGGAAGGCTGGGACACTGATACATTGTGGTTGGATCCATTCACAGTTCCACCAATTCTGGAAAGCAATATGGAACTATGCTCCAAAAGTTATCGAACTGTGCATACCCTTTGACCCAGCAGCATTTCTATTGGGCTTATGTCCCAAAGAGATCTTAAAGGACGGAAAGGGCCCCACATGTGCAAGAATGTTTGTGGCAGCCCTTTTTGTAGTGGCTAGAAACTGGAAACTGAAGGGATGCCCATAAATTGGAGAGTGGCTGAATAAATGATGGCATATGAATGTTATGGAATATTATTGTTCTGTAAGAAACGACCAGCAGGACGATTTCAGAGAGGCCTGGAGAGACTAGCAGGAACTGATGCTGAGTGAAATGGGCAGAACCAGGAGATCATTATGCACGGCAACAACAAGACTATATGATGATCAATTCTGATGCACATGGCTCTCTTCAACAATGAATTGTCTCAAACCAGTTCCAGTTATTCAGTGAAGAAAGGCATATACACCCAGAGAGAGGGGTGTGAAATGTGGACCACAACATAACATTTTCATGCTCTCGATTGATGTTTGCTTGCATCGTGTTTCCTTTATCTGATTTTTCTTTCTTGTAGATACGATTTTTCTTGCACAACAATAAGTGTGGAAATATGCATACATATATTTGATTTCTCAAGTATTTTAATATAATTAACATGTAGTGGACTTCCTGCCATCTGGGGGGGTAGGGGGGGAAAACTTGTAATGGAAAGCTTTGTAAGGGTCAGTGTTGAAGAATTACCCATACATATGTTTTGCAAATAAAAAGCTTTAATAAAAAAAAATGTGCCCCAAAGAAATGGGCTGCGGTGGTGGGGCAGGGAGGGGATGGAGGTGCAGAGGGGGCCCTGGTTCACTTTTTGCACTCCAGTTCAAGAATCGGCAGCCACAACTAAAAGGAAGAGGTCATGGTCACTCACTCTCTGCCGGTGAATGTCTGAAAACCTGGGAGCAGAGATAAGGAGCGACTATTCAAATTAAACGATCTTGTTCTGGATACAGATGTCAAATGTGGAACACTCTAGCTCAGACTTGCCATTGGCTTGTCCATTGGTACCGGCTTGCTCCATCTTCTCTCCGGGAAGGTTCTCCTTGTTCCTTTTGGCAAATGCTTGGCTGATTTCAGCGTAAGTCTTGTTTTTGGTCTCAGGAAGGACAAAATAGAAGTAGATGGCTCCTAGTAAGCAGATCGCAGCAAAGACCAGGAAGCAGTAGGTCTTCAAACCTTCCTGTAGGCAGACAGAAAGGAAAGCTAAATTGAAAACATCAACATCAAGAGATCATTGTAATTTTGGATTTAGGAATGGGAAGAGATTGAGTTGGTTTCAAAATGACTAACACTGGTTCGAAAACATGGACTTACTTTAAGAACGCCAAACTCCGAAGCACTTACCCTCCTGACCATTTAAAGGCTAAAAATGTGTCGAAAAGAAATTAAGAAGTTTCTCTGACTTATATTTCATGTCGGTTCCTGAAAAAGAAGCTTCTCTGATGACAAAATGTAGATGAGTAGAAATGCTCCTGAATGCACCCTTGCAACCCACGCTCTGCAATGATTAAGCACCTCTTATGAACAAGATGCTGCAGATCACTGATTCAAAATGAGCCTTGATCCCCATGAGCTTACCTTCCACTAACGAGAACTTGGCACACATAAGTATAAAGGCAAGGTGAGAAGGGAGGGGGGCAAAGCAGAGATCCAGAGCGTTCTTGGAAAGTTTAAGCAGGGAGAGAAGGATCTCTAGTACTTCAAGAACTGGTTCCAGATGCACTAAGGAATACACAAATAAGCAGGACGCCGTCCCTACCTGGCAAGTTTATAGTGTACTATGGGGAATGCAGTCATTGATTCATTCAACAATATTTAGTTACTGACTCTTCTGTGCAAAGCTCGGTGTTTGCTATCCATCAATCAATCAACAAATACTTATTCATTGATTATGCTGCACCACACACTGTGATAGATCCTGGAAATGCACAGAAAAAAAAAAAAATAACTCTCTTTTCCGAGAACTTTTGTGGCTCCCCCCCCCCGCCCCAGCATGTGGTAGAACTTCCAAGTGGACTGGACACAAAGGGTTGTTGCTTGTGTTGCCGTTAGTAATGATGGCAAAGGCAAAACTCAACGTCCCTGAAGGGTTTTAGGTGTGGATCTGTCGGAGGGGAGTGGGCCAAGGAGTGATATTCTGAGTCCCTCTAGGACTGATTCCTTGTGACGAGTCTGAGATGGAGCCGACAAAGCAGGAGCCAGTCTTGGAAACCCCAGAGCTCTAGTCCCCTCACTGACGGAAGCGGTCACCTTTCCCAATGTCCATGGTGCTATCAGAGGCCCTCTCATCATTTCTCTAAAAATATCTCAGATTTATTAGAAGTGATGGTGAATTTTTTCCCTTGGCACAGGAAAAACGATTTCTTTTTAAATCCCATAGTAATTCCCAACAGGGCTAAAAATATGGCTTCAGTTTTGGCAAAGGATCCTTCTTGGGAAAAGCTGTAGCTTTTATTGTAAATGAAATAGCTTAATTAAATCATCAGTAGCACCCTCTGGTTTTATTTAGTAGTGATAAATGAGTTTGAAATACAGTTACAAGAAACATCAATAACTTTCTGGCCCAAGAAGTCACGACAGTCTCGCTGTTCTGAAAGTGGCTTTTTCCCCATCTGATCTTCCAGGATTTTGTGGTCCCTTATATACTTTGGATCAGATTTAGAACAGAAAGGGACCGTGGAAGTGACTGTGTTTGGGCTCCGTACCGAGGCATCAAGCGGTCATGGTGCTCTGCCCACGTAACTGCCCCCGACATTTTCTTTACTCGTCCACATCTCCCCCTTTCTTAGCACGGTGGCCGGCCCCTAGCAGGGGCTACTTGTGCAGCGTGGTGACAGGTAGAACACCTGCACAATCCAGATCTTTCTCATCTGGGTGCGAAGGAGGCAGTTTGATGTTTCTACAGCTTCCTTTGGTGACTTTAAACTGCACAAAGACTTTTCCTTGTGATTCTTTTTGTGAAATGGCTCAAGTATGAAGCAGTTGGAACAAAATCTGGGCCGAACATGTGAGAATGGTTATGGAGCCTTGGAACAGAAGGAGCGAAAGCATTTCCGCACAGACCTGACCCCCTCATTTCCTTTCGGGGATGGACCAGTCTTATATAAAGCAGCATTTGAAGTCAGCGATCCGCCTTGGCAACAAAAGCTTGGCGGGCTCCCTCGCCGTGTTTGGCGGCTGTCCCTCCTGGCTGGAGACAGACTTTGTCCTTCCAAGCCTCCTCTCGTCAGCTGGAGGTCAGAGCCCTGACATGTCCGACTGCATCGCTCTCACGCAGCCCCGGGATCACGTCTGGGTCCTCACACAGCCGGTGGCAAAGGCTGAGGAAGCTAACTGGGAGGCTGGTTCTCTGCAGACAGTGCTCCCAGGCTGACGCCTATCTCCTTGGACAGCTGCGGCCCAAGGTCTCAACAACAAGGAGAGGTTCATGGAGGTCCCCCCGGCTGGGGTCCAGACGTAGGCAATGTCTGTCGGTGGCGCAGGGAACAGCCATTTACCCTTGGGATTGATGGAATATTTTCTACCTCCTTGTTTAATCATCACAGTCACTTTGGGGGGGGGAAGCAGTATCCCCATTCTGCAGATGAAGAAACAGGGTCTGGAGAGGCTAAGATAACTAATCGAGGTTCCATCATCTCTTTCTCAGAGGGCCACTGGGCAGAGAGCACTATGGCCACTCACTAATTCACTTGTTTGTGGCTGGCAAGAATCCTTGAGGGGTTTGCACTCCCTTCCCATCTCATCTTACAGGGGAGGAAACTGAGGCAGACAGGGTTAAAGTGACTTGCCCAGAGTCACATGGCTACTGATAGGCGGGTCTTCTTGGCCCCAAGGTCAGTTCTCTAGCAACCAGCAATCTGTCATATAATCAGACACCAAATAATTCTGTAGCAGTGTTCTTGGGAACATACCTGATGACTACATGAGCTAATGTGAATAATCACAGAAGGGGAAGAGCTCACAAATCATGTAGATTAGCTCTCTCGACAGGATTCCCAATTAATGGGTATCCGGGGCTTCCCTGAATGAAGAAGCCCTTTACTGATGGGGACCAAGATCTGGGCCAACCAGCTCTTTCCCTTTTGGGGCAGTTCTGTCATTCAGAACTTTTTTCCTCTTTTTCTATAATGTATAACTTTTCTATAATGTTCACCATTGCCCTCTGGCCCCAAGCATACATCTAGTCCTTTTGTTTTGTAAGCATGGGGGCCCTTCAGTGGCTTCATTTTGTTTCTTATAGCAAAGTTATCCAAATGACCGCGCCGAATCTCCGTTTTGTTTGGTGGGATTTGGGCCAAATTTGCAACTTTAACAGGAGCCGTGCCCAATATTTTATTAAATTCAAGTCAAACAGAGTGGAAATGTGTACCGTACTCCGAGCTGGCCAAAGGGGATGTGAGCTGGAGCTGGGGCGGCGCCCATGCTGACCAGATGTTTGCAGGAGGGGCAGCAGTTAAGGGGAAATTGTTGGCTTCCTTTGTGATTCCGGTTTGGGGGCAAAGAATGGGGGACAAAGTAGGGCTGAGCAGTCAGGTGGGCTTCTGAAGAAGGTACTTGCCTAGAGAGCTTATGTTATGCTTTTAGAAGCTGTCCGTCCAAATTATTATGTCTTCCCTAGTAGCTATAGCTCTGGGCTCCAGGCTCTGATGAGGATGCCAACCTCCACAGCTGGATGGGCCCTTTGCACAAGAATGACTCACTAGACTGATGGTGGTAGTGATGAAAGACAGAGGATGCCCTAGTGCACAGTGCACTCATCTTCCTGAGTTCAAATCCAGCCTCAGACATTTATTAGTAGCTATATGTATAACTTACTGCACAAGTCATCTAATTCTGTTTGCCTCAGTTTCCTCACCTGTAAAACAAGCCAGAGAAGGAAACAGCAAACCAGTCCAGATATTTTTGCCAAGAAAACCCCAAATGGGGTCACAAAGGGTCAGACACAACTGAAAAAAACTGAACAATAACAACAAAAACCACATTTCTGTAGCACTTAAAAATTGACACCGTTTTCTTCCCACTCTGTAAGGTGCCATGTATAACCATTAACATCTCTAGTTATAGGTGAGAAAAGAGATTCAAAGAAAAGGAACCATTGATAAGAATTATGCTATAGAGAGGGAAAAATCATGTGCTGATGAAACCATGAATCTGTCAACTCAATAGCAGGAGAACAATTAAGACAATTTTTCATTGAGCATTTACTAAGCACCTGTAATTAGTACAGGCTAGATACTGTCATAGGTGCTGGGCGTAAAGACTAAAATGCCAGTGTTTGCCCTCAAGAAGCTTCTATTCTACCAGGGAAGCCATCTCTCAGAGCTTCAGGAGGTTGCCAAGTCTCCTTTCATGAAGTGCAGATTTGATTTCCTTCCCAGTCTGTATTTTCGGCCTGGGAGGCAGTCACTAAAAGTCTTCAAGAAGACCCTGGGTTACTACAAGATTGGGAGGGACGCAGTTTGGATTAGAACCTTAGATGAAGAGACCAAGAGGGTTCCTTCCAGTTGGAGAATCTTGTTTTCCATTTTAGTGAAAGCTTGCTTTTGTAAGTGATGGGCATAAAGGCAATGTCAACAATACTGAAACTTCTCCTTTTAGAGCAATATATTGTCTACAAAATTCAACATAAACATTAATTATAAAAATTGTAAATTAACCATTTACAAAATCACAAAACATCATCAGATTTGATCCTCCTGTATCTAAGGTATAGTACATTGTATTAGTTCCTCTTGATACATAAGGAAACTGAGGCTGAAAAGATAAGTGCTCTCCTTGAGATCTCACTCTGGCAGAGCTGGGTCATAAACTCAGCCCTTCTGATTCCAATGTTCTCCTTCCTTCCTTCTCCATCTAGCCTTCAAGGAGGAACTTAAATCCCACCAGGTAAGATCTTTTCCTCCTCAGAGCTCCCCACAGCACATCTTGTCTATCTGGTTCATTTGCCACTTAGCATTTATGGCCTGGTGTTATTATAAATAATATTTTTCTGTCTGGGTCTAATTTAGCTACATCATGAGATAAAACCTTTCTGGGTGGCAGGGATAGTGTCTCATTTATAAGAAGCTTAAGTTTGGAAGTGGAATGAGGAATTGACTGCCTCATGTAGGGTCTCACACGTGCAAAGTAATGGCTCTTAATGTTTGCTGAATGGCCGACCATGAAAAATCCCTAAGGCCGTATTATTAAGTTAAGAGTTCATACTGAGTAAGATGCAGGTGGCTTATGGTTAGGAGCCATCACCATTGCTTCTCACTTGTCCTTGGCAGCCATATTAATGTGAAAATACATCAGCAAGCCTGGATTGCCCTCAAATTCATTCTTGGCACAGGTTTTAAAAAGCGCCGTCTGGCACTTCCTACAACTTATGTTATGTTATATTATATATATTATATATTATATTATGTCATATAAGATGTACCTGGCATTTTGTGGCTTAAAAAGGACTTTCATAGGCCCTATTTCTAGTGATTTTCTCAACATCCCCATAGGTAGGTAGTAATAATGAGCAGCACTTCACTTTGCTATACAAAGGCAGGACATTTTGCTCTCTCCATTTTATCACTGAGGAAACTGAGGCTTGAGAGCTTCATTGAGCTGAGAGAAAGCTCTCTCCCCGTGGGTATTCTCCTTCCTGAGCAGAGGGAGGGAAAGGGCATCACATCTAAGCTCCTGCTTGTCTGGAAAAGCGTTCTCCCTCTTCCTTTGCTTCTAGCTTCCCCTCCAGTATTGTAATTCCTTCTCGCTCCCATCAGACTCCTAGAGATGGCTAGTGGGGCTCCCCAGAGACATGACACAGAAGCCCCCCCACTTCTATCTGAATCCCTCAGGGAGCCATGACCTCCTGGGAGGTCCTTCAGCAAGCCAACCCATGCTGCTTCCCCCCTTGGGAAAGCTCTGGTGTGGGGCTCCCAGCTCTGTGCTCTCTCTGGAGCCACAGCTGGTCTTGAAGCCAGGGGGATCTGCCTCCCTCTGTGGCTCCAGGATCCTCCAGACAGAGCCTGCTAGTGCTCTAGGTGGCTCCTACAGATCAAGGGCAGAGAAGGTGCAAACTGTCATTGGAGGAGGAAGCTTCCCCTCTGGGAGCTCCCTGGACCAGTGAAATACAATGTCCGTTCTCCATCCCTTTCCCATTTGGGACATGGTTTAACTGACCTTCCTGCCTCCTGCAATCGACTCTGGAGGCTTGTGTTTTCTGAGTTATCTATCGTCCTCATGCACAGATCTGACTGGATCCCGGCCCTTCTCCAGGAGGTCCCCAAGCTCCCCAGGTTGTCTTCAGTCAGCCATTTGCAGCCTTAGCTAAAATCCACGGTATTCTATCCCACTAAATATCCTACATTCACCCACTATGTTCTATCCTGACACAACACTCTCCGTTCCTAGGCTTGTTATGACATCTCTTGCCTCTCTCTTTGCTCACCCTGGAGCTGGCTCCCTCCTACTTCTTCCTGTTGCCATCCTTCAAGGCTGAGCACAGGGGACACCTCCATGAAGTCTACTCTGACCCCTCATCCCCATCTTCTGATTCAGAGTGACGCAGGTTTTCAAAAGGATAATTTCCTCCTAAATATCCCTTCTTCATTGTAGCCCTTTGTAACCCTCCTGTCCACACACAATACTGTAAATGGTGATTGATTAATTCTGTTTTATCCCCTTGACCAAACTATAAACTTCTCTGGGGTAAGGACTGTGTTTTATACATGCCTGTAGTTCACTAATCTCTTAAACGATGTTCTGCACGTAGTAGGTGCTTAGTCAATGTTTGCTAAACGGATCAACGAATGATTTTGTCTTATACTGGTCTCTTTCCCATGAGTGTATATTGGGCTTCCACTAGAGACTGTAAGCTCTGAGGGCAGGGACTATCCATTGAACTGCATTCTGGCATTTAAATCCCCTAAACACTGGAAGGCCCTGGAAGAAGCCCTAAATTGGAGGCAGTCTCTGGCCTGCCGGAGCACGGAAGCTTGGATGGGGGTATAAAGCAAAATAAAACCCCTTTAATGCAGTGAAAGCCGATGGATTATTAGGGAGATACAAAGGCTGCGTGACAGT
>JAJPUD010000998.1:362670-516696 GCA_023553655.1 Myrmecobius fasciatus | reverse complement strand
TTTTTTTTCCTTCCTCATGAGCATTTGAAACTATAATACTGTAATTACAGATGGTTCTTCCCTTTGCCTCCTGCTTATAAAGGAATAGTTCTATAGGACCTAGAGCTAGAAAGGACCCCAGGGATACCCAGTTCCATCTGTTCATCTTACACATTTGGGTATTAAAATCAAGAGACAAGAATGATTTGCCTGAATAGGAAACAATGACTTTGGTCCTCTAATTCCATAACTAAATGCCTTTCTACTGCCCAAGGCTGCTCCTTTTACTCTATTCTCTCAAATTCTTACCCCTTCTCCAAGATGGGAAGAAGAGAATATGTCAAAAGGAGGACTCAGCTTGGAGTCAAATCACAGCGCTCAGCAATGTGTGTGTGCCCTGAGCAAGTCACTTTTATTTCTTTCCAGTGAAGTGGAAAGGGTTGGGCTGGGACTCACAGCTTCTTGTCTTGGCTCTGTCCTAAACTTCTGTGGCCCCAACTAAGTCACTTCCCTTTTGTGGGTTTCTGTAAGCTCACTGACAAAATCACAGTGGAGGGATTGAATTTAATAATCCTTAAGATCTTCTTTAGCTCCAGTTCCAGGAACTCTCTGTATATCAGTTTCCTTTTTGGAAAACAGGGGAAATCAGATCTATCCTTATATGCTTGTAGGAAGGAGTAAGAGAAATAATGTAGGTGAGAGAGCATTGTAAAATGTAAAGTTCTAGACAGCAACAAAAGGATTATTGTACTAAATCATCACATCACCATCACCTTTACCACTATCAATATCACCATTCAGTTCAAATTGTTCTTCCTCCAGGAAATCTTCTCAAACTCATTACCATCAAAAAATTCCCTGCTGCTGACTCAGATTGAAATGTAACAGGGAAATGTTTTTCAAAATAAATAAAAATTCAATACATCACAATGTTAATTTGTGGCTTTCTAAGTCAATATTCTTCCTAAACAGATTAATTTCTATGTGAGTTTGATACCTTTGCTCTATGCCTCAATAAACTTTTCATCCCAGAAATGTTCCTCATAGTTAATGTTTTCTACAAGCCATTTTGGCACACTTTTATGTTTATACTAAAGGGAAACATATAAAATCATACAGACCTATATGATATAGCAAAATAAATCATTATTATATTATCTATAATCAGCAGTAATAACAACCACCTAACATTTATAAAGCACTTTTCAGTTTACTAGGTGCTTTCCTCCCAACAAGCCCCTAAGCAGATGACAATGAATATTATTATTCATTGAGATCTGAGAGGATGTTCTAAATCACAAAGCTAGGAAGTAACTTGAGGGAGAATCTGAATTCAGGACTTTTGACTCTAAGTTAGCATTCTAAATCATGACTACTTAAAGCTCTTACTGCTTTTTCTTGAACTCTCCTGGTCACTAATGGGATCCTTGTCTTACCTTTTCTAACAGAACATAAACTATCAAGGAGCAATAAATAGCATTCATTTTTTTGTTACTCTGGAATATTGAATATACAAAGGACCTGTATGGAGTAGGGACTTAATAAGTTATTTATTGAATGAAGTAATAAATCATATACTTCCTACACTGCCTATTGTAACAGGAAGAACATTGGATTTGGAGTCAGAAAAGACCAAGGTTCAAATTTTGTCTTCAATATTTATTAGATAAATAATTTAAATCCTCTAATAATAGCTATGGTATATGCTTCATATGGCAATTGTGAGAATCAAGTAAGATGAAAATACTTTCTAAATATAAAAGACCATAAAAAAGCAAATAAAAGTCAATCTGTGTGTCTTATTTTAACCATATCATATAATAATTCAGCTACATTACTTCTGGGATCTTGGGCAAGTCACTTATACTCCTTGGGTCTCAGTATTCCTTAAAATAAGGAGATTAAACTATATGGCTTCTGACATACCTTTCAACTCTAGAACTATTATCCTATGATCCCTATGCCTCACAAAGACTTAAGATTTTTACTGGGTGTTATCCTACCTTTATTTAAAAATCCTCTTTTCCTTTCTTCTCTATCACCCCATAACATTTCTCAGGGTCAGACAGACCATAAAACTAATACATTAAGTGAATATTTTTCTCTTTTTGTTCCTTGTTCCTATCTATAGAACATGTTGTAGACAATAATGAAGACTTGTTTTTAAAAGCTTCCATCCTGGCCCCACAGCTAATTATTTCTGATCTGGGAGGATCTGCACTAATTTAGTTTAATAAACTTATTAAACAGCAAATTTCAGGAGGAAGAGCTATGTTGCTATTATTAGATTAGCTAGACTGCCCATTGACATTGATGCCTTGCACACCGGAGAGAGCCATTAATGGAATGAGGAAGTCTGGGAGATAATCTGGCAAAGTGTGTTTCCAATAAGCCATCCCTGGCTGTCATTAAGTATCTTCTTGGGGGTCGCTGGCAAAAGTTTCAGGCCCCCCAAAAGCATCTTTCCCCAAACCAGATGCAGGTGATTAAATATCCAAATATTAAATAGAATAAGCAGCTACCAACCTCCAAGTCATTAAAAAACAGATGTGTATCTGCAAGGTTGAAGATCATCTCTTCCATCATCAGGCCGATCCTCACTGAAGTAGTGGTATCCTATTAGGCAGAAGAGGGGGGGGGAACACATATAATACACAGGTGGAGACTTCAGTGATCTGAATCTTTTCCTCTTCCCCACTTCCTTCTGAAAGCTCATTTGTGATTTCTCTTAATCTTCACGATTCAAGCATAGCCTAAACCTACTTCCTGTCAGGATCAGAGTGATAATATTGTACAAGTTCCAGTGTCTCAAAACTGCTCTTTATCCTCCCTATTTTTTGTTTTCACTTTCTTTTTTTTAAATAATAGCTTTTTATTTGCTATTATATAATAGCTATATATGTAATATAACATTATTATATATAATAGCTTCATGCAAAGATAGTTTTCAACATTCATTTCTGCAAAACCTCATGCTCCAAATTTTTTTTCCCTCCCCCACCTCCCTTCCCTAGATATCAAATAATCCAATATAGGTTAAGCATATGCAATTCTTCTAAAAACATTTCCACATTTATCATGTTGCACAAGAAAAATCAGATCAAAAAAGAAAAGAAAAAAGATAAGCAAACAACAAAAAAGGTAAAAATATTATGTTGTGATTCACATTCAGTCCCCATAGTTCTGAATGCAGATGGCTCACAAGTCTATTGGAATTGGCCTAAATTACCACATTGTTAAAAAGAGCCACATCCATCATAGCTGAGCATCATATAATTCTGTTGTTGCTGGGTACAATGTTCTTCTGGTTGTACTCACTTCTCTTAACATCAATTCATGTAAATCTCTCCAGCCTCTCTGAAATCATCCTGCTGGTCGTTTCTTACAGAACAATAATATTCCATAACATCCATATACCATAACTTATTCAGCCATTCTCCAATTGATGGGCATCCACTCAGTTTCAAGTTCCTTGCCACCACACAAAGGCTGCTACAAACAATTTTGCATATGTTCACCCTTTTTTTCACCCTCTTTGGTGTCTGAATCTCCCCAGGAATGCTCTTGGCTTCTTATTTGCTCCCAAGAATGAAGCAAAGAATTTTTCATGAAAGAAAGCCCTCTTAACCAACCCTTCCCACAATCTCTTGTTATTCTTTACATCTTGAGGTCAGATAACTACAAATTTAGAGCTCCTAAATTCAACCTCCTCTTTTTTTACAGATGAGGGAACTAAGGTTTAAAAGAAGGGGTGATCTATTTAGTATCTGAGGCAGAATTTGAATGTAGGTTTTCCTGATTTCAAGGCCAAGTTCATTCATTGTACAACCCAGCTTATTCAGTTTTACTCAGCTCAACAAGGACATAAGATGTGCAGAGTACACTGTGAGGCTCTGGAGAGTTCAAAGGAAAGATAAATCAAAAAGTTCCTGCCCTCAGGGAGTTTACATATTAACTTAGGGGATGCAACATGTCCATATATAAGAAAACACAAGATAAACAGAGTAGGAAAAACTATTGGATGGTGGTTGGGTGGGGAGGAGAAAAATCCTGAATAGGCGATGTATAAATGGAGCTGAGTCCTAAAGGAAGCTGGGTGAAATGGGAGGCAGTGATATTGGCATTCCAACTGAATCATCTTATCACACTCTCTTTTCCCTACTCTGTCCCTCTCTCCATAGATTCTGTTTTTCGCCCTTCTTCAAATACATGCGTAAACTTGAATTAACATGCTTAGGCTACAAAGAAGCATCTCCAGAATATACCTATTATACAAAAGACCACATGTAGACAAATACAGGCAGAGCTTATATTCATCCTGACTTCTAGTTCAGAAGTGGGGGGAGGGGAGAAGAAAAGAGAAGAGAAAAGGGAAATGAAGAAAGTTTTTGTTATTGAGAAAAGCTTCTAAGCCTGGAAAAAAGATAATTTGTAATCCAGGGAAAGGTCTGAAACCATTTTAATGTAGTAGAGCAGTTCTTAATCTGGTACCCATGAATTTTTTTAAAAGTAAGTTTTAAAGAATATAATTCTTTTTTTTTTCTTTCTAATTTTTTTTAATTTTTTTTCTTTTTTCTTTTTTTATTTTATTTGCATAACATATGTGTGGGTAATTCTTCAACATTAACCCTTACATAGCTTTCTGTTATAAATTCCCCCCCAACTCCCCACCCCTCCCCTAGATGGCAGGATATCTACTACATGTTAATTATGTTAAAATATTGGCAAATCGAATATATGTATACATATTTCCAAACTTATCATTGCTGTGCAAGAAAAATCTTATCTACACAAAAGATATATCAGATAAAGGAAACACAATGTAAGCAAACATCAATCAAAAAGTATGAGAATGTTATATTGTGGTCCACATTTCACACCCCTCTCTCTGGGTGTATATGGCTTTCTTCAGTGAACAATTGGAGGTGGTTTGAAACATTTCATTGTTGAAGAGAGCCATGTCCATCAGAATTGATCGTCATATAGTACTGTTGTTGCCGCGTATAATGATCTCCTGGTTCTGCTCATTTCACTCAGCATCAGTTCATGCAAGTCTCTCCAAGCCTCTCTGAAATCGTCTTGCTGGTCATTTCTTACAGAACAATAATATTCCATAATATTCATATACCATAATTTATTCAGCCATTCTCCAATTGAAGGGCATCTATTCAATTTTCAGTTTCTAGCCACTACAAAAAGGGCTGCCACAAACATTCTTGCACATGTGGGGCCCTTTCCTTCCTTTATGATTTCTTTGGGATCTAAGCCCAATAGAAATGCTGCTGGGTCAAAGGGTATGCACAGTTTGATAACTTTTTGAGCATAGCTCCAAATTGCTCTCTAGAATGGCTGTATCCATTCACAGATCCACCAACAATGCATCAGTGTCCCAGCCCTCCCACATCCCCTCCAACATTCATTATTAACTTTTCCTTTCATTTTAGCCAATCAGACAGGTGTGTAGTGGTACCTCAGGGTTGTCTCGATTTGCATTTCTCTGATCAACAGTGATTTGGAGCACCTTTTCATATGACTATAAATAGTTTTAATTTCATCCTCTGAAAATTGTCTGTTCATATCCTTTGACCATTTATTGATTGGAGAATGGCTTGTATTTTTATAAATATGAGACAATTCTCTACATATTTTAGAGATGAGACCTTTATCAGAACCCTTAAATGTAAAGATGATTTCCCAATTTATTGCTTCCCTCCCAATCTTGTCTGCATTGGTTTTGTTTGTACAAAAACTTTTTAACTTAATATAGTCAAAGTTATCTATCTGGTTTTCAATTAAGAGTTCCAGTTCTTCTTTAGACATAAATTTATTCCATCTCCATAGGTCTGAGAGGTAAACTATATTACATTCCTCTAATTTACTTATAGTATCACTCTTTATATCCAGATCATGAACCCATTTAGATCTTATCTTGGTATCTTGGTATGTGGTGTTAGATGTGAGTCCAGCCCCAATTTCTTCCACACTAGTTTCCAATTTTCCCAGCAGTTTTTGTCAAATAGTGAGTACTTATCCCAAAAGCTGGGGTCTTTGGGTTTATCAAAGACTAAATTGCTATATTTATTGCCTATTTTGTCTTGTGATTCTATCCTATTCC
The DNA here is from genome assembly GCA_023553655.1 of Myrmecobius fasciatus. Classification (NCBI taxonomy): domain Eukaryota; kingdom Metazoa; phylum Chordata; class Mammalia; order Dasyuromorphia; family Myrmecobiidae; genus Myrmecobius; species Myrmecobius fasciatus. Next base: position 510,602 of record JAJPUD010000998.1, on the reverse strand, counting down.
ATTGATCGACTACTCTATTTCTTAGCCAGTACCAAATGGTTTTGATGACCGCTGCTTTGTAATATAGTTTTAGAACAGGTACAGCAAGACCACCATCGTCAGCCTTTTTTTTTCATTAATCCCCTTGAAATTCTTGACCTTTTCTTCTTCCAAATGAACTTTGCTACTATTTTTCCTAGATCTGTAAAATAATTTCTTGGGAATTTGATTGGTATGGCACTAAATAAGTAAATTAGTTTGGGTAGTATTGTCATTTTTATTATATTCGCTCGGCCTACCCATGAGCATTTTAAGTTTTTCCAATTGACTAGATCTGATTTTATTTGTGTGAAAAGTGTTTTGTAGTTTAGTTCATATAGTTCCTGACTTTCCCTTGGCAGATAAATTCCCAAATATTTTATACTATCAACAGTTATTTTGAATGGAATTTCTTTTTGTATCTCTTGCTGCTGAACTTTATTGGTAATATATAAAAATGCTGATGATTTATGTGGATTTATTTTGTATCCTGCAACTTTGCTAAAGTTGTGAATTGTTTCTAGTAGTTTTTTAATTGAGTCTTTAGGGTTCTCTACGTATATCATCATGTCATCTGCAAAGAGTGATAATTTGGTTTCCTCATTACCTATTCTAATTCCTTTAATCTCTTTTTCTTCTCTTACTGCCAAAGCTAACATTTCTAAGACAATATTAAATAATAATGGTGACAGTGGGCAGCCTTGTTTCACTCCTGATCTTATTGAGAATGGTTCTAGTTTGACTCTATTACATATGATGCTTGCTGAAGGTTTTAAGTAGATACTACTAATCATTTTAAGGAAAAGCCCATTTATTCCTATACTCTCCAGTGTTTTTAATAGGAATGGATGTTGGATTTTATCAAAGGCTTTTTCTGCATCTATTGAGATAATCATATGGTTTTTGTTAATTTGATTATTAATATAATTGATTATGCTAATAGTTTTTCTAATATTGAACCAGCCCTGCATTCCTGGTATAAATCCTACTTGGTCATGATGTATTATCCTGGGGATAACTTTCTGTAATCTCGTTGCTAAAATCTTATTTAAAATTTTTGCATCAATATTCATTAGGGAAATGGGTCTATAGTTTTCTTTCTCAGTTTTCTCCCTACCTGGTTTAGCTATCAGCATCATATCTGTGTCATAGAAGGAATTTGGTAGTACACCTTCTTTCCCTATTTTTTCAAATAGTTTATATAGTATTGGGATTAATTGTTCTTTGAATGTTTGGTAAAAATTCACATGTAAATCCATCTGGCCCTGGAGATTTTTTCTTAGGGAGTTGGTTAATAGCTTGTTCTATTTCTTTTTCCAAAATAGGGCTATTTAAATAATTTATTTCCTCTTCTGTTAACCTAGGCAATCTAAATTTTTGTAAATATTCCTCCATTTCGTTTACATTATCAAATTTACTGGCATAAAGTTGGGCAAAAAAACTCCTAATTATTACTCTAATTTCCTCTTCATTGGAGGAAAGTTCTCCCTTATCATTTTTGAGACTAACAATTTGATTTTCCTCTTTCCTTTTTCTAATCAAATTAACTCAAGGCTTATCTATTTTGTTGGTTTTTTCATAAAACCAACTCTTACTTTTATTTATTAATTCAATAGTTTTCTTATTTTCAATTTTATTGATCTCTCCTTTTATTTTCAGAATTTCCAATTTGGTATTTAATTGAGGGTTTTTAATTTGCTCTTTTTCTAGCTTTTTAAATTGTAAGCCCAGTTCATTGATTTTCTCTTTCTCCGTTTTATGCAAGTAAGCATCTAGAGACATAAAATTACCCCTTATAACCACTTTAGCCATGTCCCACAAATTTTGGTATGTTGTCACATTATTGTCATTCTCCTGGATGAAATTATCGATTGTGTCTATGATTTGCTCTTTCACCCATTCATTCTTCAGGATTAGATTATTTAATTTCCAATTAACTTGTGGTCTATTTTCTCCTGGCCTTATATTACATGTGAGTTTTATTGCATCATGATCTGAGAAGGATGCATTTACTATTTCTGCTTTTCTGCATTTGATTTTGAGGTTTTTATGCCCTAACACATGATCAATTTTCGTATAAGTTCCATGAAACCCTGAGAAAAAAGTATCCTCCCTTCTATCACCATTCAATTTCCTCCAGAGATCTATCATACCTAACTTTTCTAGCCTTTTGTTTACCTCCCTAACTTCTTTCTTATTTATTTTGTGATTTGATTTATCTAATTCTGAGAGAGCAAGGTTGAGATCCCCCACTAGTATAGTATTACTGTCTATTTCTCCTTGCATCTCTGTTAGTTTCTCCTCTAGGAATTTGGATGCTATACCACTAGGTGCATATATGTTTAGTATTGATACCGCTTCATTGTCTATGGTACCCTTTAGTAAAATATAGTTTCCCTCCTTATCTCTTTTAATTAGATCTATTTTTGTTTTTACTTGATCCGAGATAAGGATTGCTACCCCTGCCTTTCTTTGTTCACCTGAAGCATAGAAGATTCTGCTCCAGCCCTTTACCTTCACTCTGTATGTATCTCTATGTTTTAGATGTGTTTCTTGTAAACAACATATTGTAGGATTCTGGCTTTTAATCCAGTCTGCTACCTGCTTCCGTTTTATGGGAGACTTCATCCCATTCACATTCACAGTTAAAATAACTATATCTGTATTCCCTGCCATCTTATTTACCCAGAGTTATGATTTTCTCTTCCCTTTCCCCTCTCTCCCTTCTCCCCTCTCCAGTACTTTATTTTTGATGACCACCTCCCACCAATAGTCCTCCCCCCTTTAGAGTCCCTCCCTCCCCTTTATACCTTTCCCCTAATCCTTCTATTAGTTTATCCCTTTCCTTTCCTCCTTTCCCTCCCACCTTCCCACAAGGAGGGTCAGGCCTTTCTTTGAAGCCAAATGTGTCTGTTATACTCTCTTAGACTCCAATCTAATGAGAGTAAGGTTTATACAATACTCATCTCCCTCCCTTCTTTCCCTCAATTTTATTAGATCTTCTATGTCTCTTTATGAGATTTTGCCTTATTTTACCTCCTTTATTTTTACTTTATTTTGCCTCCTTCCCCCCCCCCCCTTTTTCAGTATGGTATCCCTTCCACCTCTAATTTCCTTTCCATTATTATCAAAGAAAAATCGAATTATATCCCCATTCTTTAAGGATACCTATAGTAGAAATATAGTTCTCAAGAGTTTTCCTTTTTACCTTTTTATGCTTCTCTTGAGTTCTCTATTTGGAGGTCAAATTTTTTTTCAGATCTGATCTTTTCATTAGAAATAGGTGAAATTCTCCTGTATCATTGAATGACCATCTTCTTCCCTGGAAGATGATGCTCATTCTAGCTGGATAAGTTATTCTTGGCTGTAATCCAAGTTCTTTTGCCTTTCAGAATATCTGATTCCAGGACCTTCCATCCTTTAATGTGGAAAATGACAGATCTTGTGTAATTCTAATTACAGTTCCTCAGTATTTGAACTGTTTCTTTCTAGCTGCTTGCAATACCTTTTCCTTGGTGCAATAGTCCTGAAATTTGGCCACGATATTCCTTGGGGTTTTAATTTTGGGGTCTCTTTCATGAGGTGGTCGGTGAATTCTTTCAATACCAATTTTGCCTTCTGATTCTAAAACATCAGGGCAATTCTCTTTCATAATTTCCTGGAAGATAGCATCAAGGTTCTTTTTTTCATCATGGCTTTCAGGGAGTCCGATAATCCTTAAATTGTCTCTCCTGGATCTGTTTTCCAAGTCAGTTGTTTTTCCTAGGAGATATTTAATATTTTCTTCTATTTTTTCATTTTTTTTGTTTTTGTTTGACTGATTCTTGAAGTCTTATTGGGTCATTTACTTCTATTTGTTCAATTTTAATTTTTAGAGTATTATTTCCTTCAGTTATCTTTTTTAGCTCCTTTTGTAGCTGGCCAATTGAATTTCTTGATTCAATGCATTCTTTTTCCATTTTGCCAATTTTATTTTTCAATGAATTGTTGTCTTTTTCCAATTCACCAATTTTGTTTTTCAGTGAATTGTTGTCTTTTTCCAATTTGCCATTTTTATTTTCTAGTGAATTGGTGATTTTTTCCAATTCACCATTTTTATTTTCCAGTGAATTGGTGATTTTTTCCAATTCACCAATTTTGTTTTTCAGTGAATTATTGTTTTTTTCCAATTCACCATTTTTATTTTCCAGTGAATTGGTGATTTTTTCCAATTCACCAATTTTATTTTTCAGTGAATTGTTTTCTTTTTCCAATTCACCAGTCCTGTTTTCCAGTTTTTGATATATCTGTTGCCCTGATCTCAATTTATTTCCCCATTCTTCTTCTAGCTCTCTTTTGAGATTCTTTATGCAATCTTCCAGGTAAGGCTTCTGGAAGGGAGACCAGCTTAAGTCCACCTTTGTGGCTTCATCTGGGATTGTTTTCAGAATCTCAGGATCTGGGAACTGCTCTATTTTTTCTCCATAAAAGCTGTCTATGGTGAGAGCTCTCTTCTGCTTCTTACTCATAATTTTGAGCTGAGGTATCAGTCACCAGAGGGGAATATTGCCGCAGTTTCAATTTGCCCTGGGGCAGTTTGCCGGGGTGACTTCCTGCCTGAGGCTGGTCGGGCTAGATTCACACTAGGTCCATGTTTTCAGCTGCTCTCAATCCACCCTTTACCAAAGGCAGATCTGCCAAAGCACCTGCCTGCAAGCAGAGCAAAGTGGCCCAGGCATCCCCCAGGGGCTTCCTGGGTGTCTAAAATCCGCCCCTGTATCGCAGCCCTGACTTGCGCCCCGGTTGGCGTCTGATTGCGACCAGCGGCCGATTTCCCCTGAGGCTAACCTCTGATGTTTTTTCAAAGTAGATTGTTGATAGAAGTGCGTTGTAGTCTAAGTGTTTGGTGGAACCCTCACTCCCGAAACAGTTCCAAGGCTCAATTTGTCTGGGTCTGAGGGAAGGTCTCAGGAGCTCACAGAGAACGCTGTCTGCAGTTCGCCATCTTGGCTCCGCCCCCCAAGAATATAATTCTTTATAATATAATTGCTCTCCCTAGTAATCTTATGTATTTTATTCTGTGCATTTAAAAACATGATTCTGAGAAGGGATTTATAGGGCTCACCAGACTCCCAAAGGAGTCCTTGACACACAAAAAAGATTAAGACTCCCTTCTTTAGAGAGTCAAACCAATTATCCTTTTCTCAAGCATAATTTCTTTTGGATGAGTGCATGCACCTGTAAATATTCCCCTTACGTTGATCCAGCAGAATACTTCCTGGGGGTTTTCTACCCCAAGACTTTTTGCCAAAAGGGGCAGAGGAAAATTAACACGGCACAGTGGAAAGCATATTTCAGTGTGGATCTTAAGACTTGGGCTTGGTTCCTGGCTTTGATTTGCCAGCTGCATGGATTTGTGCTACTTACTTCTTCTCTATGAGCCTCAATTTTCCTCCTACTCACAAAATAGGGACAACATCTTGAATTTTCTACTTTTCAAGGTTGTTATAAGGAAAATACTTTGAAAAGATCAAAGCACTGGAGACACATGAGTCCTTATGATGATGGTAATGACAAAAAAGTTAAGGAATGAGATGGATTTTCTTTAGGAATAAAAGTAAACTCTAAAAGCCAGGCCTAGAGTCAGGAAGACTCATAATTGTGAGTCCAAGTCTCTGGCCTAAGACTCTTCCTAGCTATTCAACTCTGGGAAAGTCACTTAATTCTGTTTGCCTCAGTTTCCTCATTCGTAAATTGAGCTGAAGAAGGGAATGGCAAACCACTTAAATATCTTTGTCAAGAAAACCCCAAACAGGATCATGAAGAATCAGATATGACTGAAAAAGGACTGAACACCATTAGCACCAACAAAAGTAAACTCCAGTTTGAATACTGGATGCAGTTCATACACCTAATCCAACTTCCTAAACCTGCTTCATTTCTGATTGTATAATGGTCACTGATACTATGAACAAAAATAGCTTATAGAGTGAATTCCTCATAGCCTTGTGAAGTAAGGCAGAGCAGATATTATTATCTTCATTTTCCAGATGAGGAAGCTGAAGCTCAGAAATTAAGGGACTTTCTTATTTTTATATGTAGCATCATGAGACCATAAATTTATATCTTAGAAACCCTTTAAAGGAAGAGACATTGGAAGTTGCTGAGCCCATTTTACAGATGAGAAAAACAAGGCAGTGAAAAGTTAAATGACTTGCCAAAGTCACACAGTGGTAGGTATCTGAGGCAGGAGCTGAATCTAAATCTTCATCACTCCATGTCCAGTGGAGTCCACTGTATAATCAAGTGGTTCTTTCACTTTATGATCTGAGGATTTGGAAGTTCTGTAGGTCTTTAATTAACAAATCTAGACAATATTTGGTAAACATCTATTAAATGCTCACTATGTTGCCAAACATGGTAATAAAGATTCAAAGACAGACATGGAATGCTTCCCTTCCTTAAGAAGCTTACAATCAATTAATGCTTTTAAAAAAACCTTGTTATATAATTTTCTGATACCTCAAATCCTCTTCCCCCATCCTCCCCAAAAAACTTCTCCTAACAAATCAATACAAACAGAAAGGAAACATGGACATGTCTGACAGCATAAGTCTCATTTCCCACCTGAAGCAGCTAGTTGTCCACAGAAGATAGAGTGTTACAAGTCAGGAAGGTTTGAGATCAAAGCCTACCTCAGACACTTACCAGCTGATTGATACCAGATAAGTCACTTAACCTTTATCTGCCTCAATTATATCATCTGTAAAATTAGGATAATAATCTCATCTACTTCGCAGGGTTGTTATGAGGATAAATTGGGATGACACAGGGTGTCCCAAAAATCTTCATGCAGTTTCAAGCTCTAATAACTTAAATAGTTTATTGAACTGAGACATTTGAAAATCCCTGCATTTGTAAAAGACTTCATATTATAGGAGCAGAAAGAATCTGAGCTGGGACAAAAGATAGAGATCACAGAGGAAGGAATCCATGCTAAGCGCCAAGGATAGACCAAAGGTGGGAGAAGACAAAGTGAGATAACCACATAAAATGCCTTTGAAGAAGACCTACAATAAAGACACAAATTTTACTTTTCACTAGTGGCCAGGCATGCATGGCCTGTAATAGTGCCCAGAATACACAGCTGCCCACTGCTGAAAAAGATCCCTAATGTAATTCTTTAGTTTGATAAATGGACAGTTCACAAACCTCTGTCCTGACCTTAGATAAATTGACCTTATAGTTCTAAGGGAGATAATCCCCTCTCTGATCTAGTACTTGTCCTAGTCAAATAAAATCTAAAATAACATCCTTCTGCATTTTTCTCTATAATTAATGAATGGAAGATAATTTTCACCACCCCCACCCCGGAAAAAAAAATCAACATTATACTCCAACTCAAGCCTGTTTTTCCATCACCCTTAAACATCACAAACCTTATTCCAACAAACCTAGTCTAGGAGCCAAGAATCAGAAGCCGCAAGAATGGTTTAAGATGCCATTCACATGAAAACTATTTTCTTAATCATTAAATATTTTTCAGCTACAAAAAATTGCAGTGGTTAATTTCATAAGATGAATTAACAGAGCTTGATTGCCATCCCCCCCTCTTTTTAAACCAATTTAAACCAGAACAGAGCTAGGAAGAGAATTTCCACAACAGGCTTTAATTTGTAATTCATCCTTCCAAGGATGGGGGGAAAGCTCATCTTTGTTTTGCCTGAATGCATGTGGGTGGCTCTCTCCCAGGGAAGGTATAAATCATGCTAAGACATTGTAGATTTGGTAGACTTTCCTCTAATTTTCTGCAGATTTCAGCAGAGTCCTGTTTTTGCAATGGTATGGTCAGTAATGCATTAGTGTAAGAGGTCTAACTGGAAAGTCCAATTGCTGAGAGCGGAGTTCATCTCAATCAACCTTCATGGCAGATGCTGATGACATGAACGGCATACTGCACACTAACCTAATTATTACGCATTCTTTCTAAAGTTCTCTTTAATTAAAGGAGAATGGCTGTGGCCTCTACCATATGGACCATGCCAAGACTCTGAATTGAGAAAAGAGTACATGATGGTGTAACATGTGGTCTGGTATAGTTGGGAAGTTGTAGCTAAGTATTTGGCGTATGAGAAGATTCAAAGGGGGGAAGATATTCCCTTGATTTGTTTTTGTTTTTAAAAAACCTCACATAAAACAAAAAATTTTAACACATAAAGTGAGTGAATTCTAAAACCTTTAAATGTTTTCCTTCTCTTTTCTGAAAAATTTCGATACAGCTGTAGCAGTGTCCCAGTTCTTCCATTTATTAATCTACCACTCTATGCTGCAATTTTCTTATGTGTAAAATGGATTAAATTAATTCAAGTTCCCTTATAATCATCATGTCTAGAAGGCAACTACACGGGGCAGTGGGTAGAATGAGTGCCTCATATTTCCTTGCTGTGTCATACTGGGCAAGTCACTTAACTTGTCTGCTCAGTTTTCTAATCTGTAAAATGGGATAGTACCTATCTCCTGCAGTTGTGATGAGGAACAAATGAGATAATAATTGTAAATCACTTAACAGTAGCTGGCATATAGTAAATGTTATATAAATGATAGCTATTATTATGAGACAAATAGAAAAAGGAAACAAAAAAGACTTCTGATTTTACAGATAGCTCAAATTCCGATCATGTTGTAAATTTGTACCATAAAACAGAGAGGTTGGAGAAAAATTATTAATTCTTGCCTATTAGAGCTAGAATGTGTCTGAGAACAACATAAAACTTAGAATGTTAGAACTGGAAAGGATCTTAGGATCTAGAATATCAGAGATGGAAGAGATCTTAGGACTTAAAAAGGCCAGGGCTAGTCCAACTCTTTTATGTTACAGTTAAGGAAACAGACTCTGAGACAGGAGGTGACTTATTCTGTTGTATTGGATTGTTGATGAAAGTTCACAGTAAACCTTCATATGTTGTAAAAATGGGAATCTTTGTTCTTCTCTTCTATTAAAATCTTCTTTTGATATTTCACTTAGGCATGAAGATTATTCTGAATTCTCAAAAGCTAAATCACCACAGCATGAGCTTTATTCTATCCTACCAAGCTGAGAAGACTTCAAGTACAAGCAGCTTGGCAACTAAACTGATCTGTCATCCAGATTAACTCAATTCAGAGAAGTTTATGCTGGGATTGTCCATGGGAGGATGACTCTTTTGGCTACGGCAACTTTTGAATGGTACATCAAATCACAGAAGGGTTGTGGTTGGAGTGGGTTAGACAAGCATCCACATGATGAAATCATGGATATCTGAGTATGAATGTATTTTTATTATAATTATCCCAACTCAGACAGTTGTATGTAGGGCACAGGTGGGACCAAGACTTTGATTGCCTGGATTTAATCCAAGGACAATTTTACCATATCATACTGGCTTTCTTAGAATTCATTAATCAAAAAAAAAGTTTTCCTATTTTTCCAAGAGATTCATTGTGGGATAGCTTCCTTGATATATTTATACATATATATATATATACATATATATATATGACACACACACATATATAAATACACATATATGAGAGGCAGCATGGTCTAGTGGATAGGGAGCTGACCTTGGAACAAAGAGAACCTGGATTTAAGTCCTATCTCTGAAGGTAACTTTGGACAAGTCATTAACATGTACTATGTCACTCATGTGAAACTCATGGGGTACAAAAACCATATATGAAAATTTTTGACTTAGAAAACCATATATCAACTTTAGAAAAAGGTCTAAATATGTTTTAAACTTTCCTTTATAAAAATCATTTTATTCCTTGTCATCAATTTCTTTTGAAAATGCATTCCCATCACATATATGGTTTATTCCTCCCATCCTCAACTGAGTGCTAAAATGCATTTAAATAATTTTTTCCCCATGTACTTTAAGTAAAACTGAAAGAAAGAACATGATGGAACAGGATGTGTAAGTGAAGAAGCAATGTTTGGAAATAGTGTGCATTTTCATGGCTGATACCAAATGAGGTCTGTTTGCAAACTCATTAACACCATTGGTGTTTCATTTATGCTTTAAAATTTTGTTAGACTATTGCTTGGAAGTGATAACAATACTAGCTGACATTTATATATAGCATTTTTGGTTTGTAAAGTCCCTATTACATGAATTATCTCATTTAATCCTCAGCCTGTGAAGTAAGACCCACTTCATCTTTAGGTGGCTGAAATCACAAAGCTTTTCTCTTGTCCTTTCTATTCACTCCCTCTTCAGGAATAATTGAGATTTTCTGCATGGTGATTTTTTTGGAGTTCTGTCTTCTATTTGTAATGTACAGTGATCATCCCTTCTGGTTTATTTATTAATCATCAGCAAATATTTAGTAAGTGCTCACTACATGGAAGGCAATACAATGTGGGAGACACTAAGCTCTTTTTATTTTGCTTCTCAGCCTTATTTTCATCTGCTTTGAAGGACTCAATATTTTTTCCTTCCCTCTTCTCATTAGATTGCTTTGAGACACAAAGTATTATTATATTGCTTGACTGAATAGGAAAGTAAGACTGATGTAAAGGAAAGAATACTAGGTTTAGGAGTCAGGAGGCTTAGTTACTTTATTTCCCTCCTTCCTTCCTGCAAATGGGGTTGAGTGACTTGCCCAAGGTCACACAATTAGTAAGTATCTGAGGATGGATTTGAATGCAGGTACTCTTGATTCCAAGGCTGGTTCTCTTCACTGTGCCCCCTAGCTGTCCCTGAATCTTAAGGTTCAATCTCTGTAAAATTGAGGTAGGAATTAGACTAGATTATCTCAAAGTTTTTCCCCCAGCCCTATTGTAACATCCTATATTCTAAGGCCTCTCCTATCTTTAACATTCAATGGTGCTATGAATCTGTTACTTTTACTCAAACACTCAAAGAATCATAGATTTAGAGCTTTGAAGTACATCAAGCTCTCTGTCTTCTTTCAACATATTAAACATTTTGGCTTAAAGTATTCACTGGTGAAGCAGGTTCAGAACTCCCCACTGTATGTTATTTTTGTAGTTGATCAGCAAAAAATGATTCTTAAACAGTGGCAATTTGAACTATGCGCATGTGCACACACACACAAATTCTCTCTCTCTCTCTCTCTCTCTCTCTCTCTCTCTCTCTCTCTCTCTCTCTCAAAGACAAATGAACTGTCAAAAGACCTAAAATTTAATGGACAACTCTTCATCCTATTATAAAATGTGTTTCAAACTCTAGGAATCTGTTTTTAGGATCAGGATTTTTGTAACCTCCAGGCCTTCCAAGGTTTTCAACCTAGTATTCAACCTATTCATGCCCTCTATAAATTAGTCTAATAAACTTTTCTAGCCTTTCCCTTCACTATACTCTGGTCCAGCTCAACTTGACTACTTAGAATCACATCATAGAGAGTTAAAAGAGCTTTTTACAAGACACTTGATCCAAGCCCTTCCTTTTATACAGGAAGGGGCTGAACACCAGAGCAGTGAAATGACTTGCCCAGTCACCCAGGTGGTAAAGAGATGGTATTTGAATCCAGGTCTTCAGATTCCAAATGGATTGAATTTATATTCTACACCTTCATTGTCCTAGCTGGTTCTAGAACTGGACACTTTTCCTGACTCTTCATTTGCTAGGTCATTTCCTTTTTCTGAAATGCCCATTTTTCTCTTTTGCCTACTGAAATTCTACCCATACAAAACTGAATCTCAAATCTTGCTTCCTCTCTGAAATCTTTGGTGAAAATCACAAGATCATAGTCCTTCAGAGACTGTCTAGTCAAACTCCCTCAATATACAGATGAGGAAACTATAGGGTAAGCTCTAGAGGTAAGATTTGAACCTAGTCTTTAGACAGAAATGATTTCTGATTCATAAAACCATTTACTTGGTTTTCTAATAGGATTCTCTGTCTCTCTCCTCTCCCCTGTTATATATCAATAAGCCTTATTCTTTTTATCAGATTATAATCTCATAGATTTTTGTATTAATGCCTAATAATGCCTTGCAGGTATTTAATAAATATTGATTGAATGAATTATAGTGTAAAGTGCTAGATCTGGAGTCAGAGAATCTGGGTTTTGATACTTAATACTTGTCTGCCTTTGGGCAAGTCATTTAACCTCTATAAAATGAATGAATGAATGAATAAATGAAATTTATTTTTCATTATAAATTAATGGGGGGATTTAATTATATATATATATAATATAAATTATATATATATATAAATTATATATATTTATATTTATATATATTTATTTATATATATATATAAATATATATATATATATATAAAATAAATTATATATAAATATAAATATAAATTAATGGTGGGAATTAATTAAAAAGCTGCACAGGTACTTGCTGGGGATATCTTAGGGTTTATATCTTAAGGGTCCCTAATTGGGGGGGGATCTATGAACTTAATTTTTTTGCTTACACTTCAAAATAATTGGTTGCCTTTGTAATACTACATATTTTATTTTATACATTTAAAACCAATATTCTGAAGAAGTACATAGGTGTTACCATATTGCCAAAGAGATCCATGAAACAAAAAAGGATTAAGAACCTTTGGCTTAGATGATCTCTGTGACCTTTTTCACCTCAAAAACTGCCATTCCATAATTTGGGGCAGCACTTGCTGTCATTCCCCCTCCTTCCTCCTATTAGTTTGCTTTGTCAATTCAGCAAAGATTTGCAGAGGTCTCTAAGGCTTTAGGGAAGACTATATTTAGAGATAATTCCTACTTCTTTAAACCTTCCAAACTTATAGGAATTACCTACTTATTTAAGGTTAATTACTTAGCTTGTTGAGGGATAATTGCTGGGGGCTATGAGGCATGTATGGGTCTAATGTGAAAAGCAATGAAGAACAACTGAGTCTAAGGAATCAGTTTCCAACACTGATCTTACCCCCTCCCCTTCTGAGACTCCTTTTTCACTAAACAAAGAGTAAAGCAGCCTATTCTGACTTTTTTTTTTTAAACTTGCAGGCTTCAAATTTCCAGCTTTGCCACTTCATTGCTGCCTGTAAGCGTCACATTCTCCAGTTGACTGGATCTTCACAGATGCCAGCTGCTACCCAATGGCAAGTTGAAAGGGAGAAGAAGAGACAGACATTCCCTTTGGCAGCCTCTCAACCACCAATCACTTTCTTCCATCTCTGGATCTGGACTGGTTAAGAACTCTAAAGCTTTTGCCTTTCAGGGACCCTGTTGGGGCTTGCAGACTTTTAAGCAAAGAGCAGAACTGACTACCCTTGAGATGTTTAACAAATAAAGGCAGCCTGCATTTGTCTCCTTCTTTCTTCTGTGTCAATTACCTTGACATTCAAAACCCAAGGACAATGTGTTTCTACACCTCTTCTGAATTGAGATTTTAAGAAAGTAAATATACACATACATAAAACTCCTCACCATTCAAACTAATAAAATCTTCAAAAATCACTGCCAAGTAGCTGTTTACAGGCTGAACAAATAATTACTCTGCCACAAAGAAGAAAGTATTAATTAAAGCTATTCATTAAATCAGCCTCCTATTCTATGGGGTTTATCTATTGGAAGTGTCAGCCAGAGGTTAGAGACGGATTAACACACAACAGAGCATTTTGCCAGTGAAATCTCCTCCTTGTGGTTTGCTCTTAATAATAAAGTTGTCATTAAAAGAAAGAATTTAATGGTTTTAATTGGGTTTAATTACTTGGAAACTCCTGGAAAACAGATCAGTCTGTTAAAAAAAGGGGGGGGGGAAGTATGTAAAGGAAGACAAGAAAATGAAGGTTGTGAAGAAAAAAAGTCCAAAGCCACATGTTTTAACAGCAAAGTTCTGAAAGTTTCATTCTTCTGAAGTTTCATCTAATAAAAGGAATATGAAGGCTGAAAATCACTTCCTAGCTTAGGACAGAATAAATAATGATGATTCAAAGTAAAAGCAAATTGATCCCCTTGTACCTACCAATAGATCTGCTGGCTAACACCATAGTAAATCCTTCTCTCACCACTGCCTGGCTAAAGCAGTCAAGCTGACTACAAATCTAAAAATCAGATGAGAATCAAAGGAAAAAGCTAGAGATATTTGAGGTCTTTTTCCTTTTGATGTTTTATGCAACTGACCTGTCTCCTAAATTTCCAATCCATTTCTGAAATTTCTTCCAGCTGGGAGAACTGTAAAGCATTTTACTGTGACACAAATTCAGGGCAAAAATTTTTTTAAAAAAAGTAACTACTACTGAATATAATTTCAATGCCTTAAGGTACATTAAGAGCAAAGGAGAAAAAAAAAAAGAAAAGAAAACAGACCTTGGGGTGAAGGGGTTGGACTAGATATTCTCAAAGGATCTTTCCATCTTTAACTTTCTGTATCATATGTTGTAAAAGTTCATCCACTTCTAACACTGGTTAATCAAAGGCTTCTTTCCAGAACATATCCCTATGTTGTATGTAGTAAACTTCTAATTCTGAAACTGATTATAAAACCAATGACTTTATTAGGAAGACAAATAAACTTTGATTTTTATTATGGCCAAGCTCTTCTATTGAATGTACTATGACTTTAGAGTTTGCAAAGCTGTTTATATAAATTATCTCATTTGAGCCTCATGAGACAAAGCCCTTTGTCTCCTATGACTATTGAAGAAACCACCATTCCCCAGTCATCCAGGCTGTCAAGCTCAGCATCATCCTAAACTCTTCACTTTTGCTCTTTCCTCATATCTAATCAGTTGCCAAGTCCTTTTGATTCTACTACATCAGCTCCAACTTTCTCTCCTCTGATATCATCATGACCATAGTGACAGAAGTCCTAATCATTTTGCCCCCTGACTACAATAATAGTTTTCTGATTCATCTTACTCTAGTTCATCCTCCTCTCAGCTGTCCTAAAGTAGGACATATTAACTATAACTCTTATTAGTCAATGTTATCTCACCCCATTCCCTTTCCGTAAACTCTAGGGTTGGGCTCCCTATTACCTCCAAGATCAAATATAAAATTCTGCTTGGCATTTTAAAAATTAAAGCTTTTTATTTGCAAAACTTATGCATGGGTACTTTTTTTTTTTTTAACACTGACCCTTGCAAAGCCTTCTGTTTTAAATTTTTCTCTCCTTTCCCTCCCCCCTTCCCCTAGATGGCAGGTAGTCCAATACATGTTAACTACGTTAAAATATATGACAAATCCAATATATGTATACATATTTAGACAATTATCTTGCTGTACAAGAAAAATCGGATCTACAAGAAAAAAAATCCTGAGAAGGAAAACAAAATGCACTGCTTGGCTTTTAAAGCCTTTCATAACCTTCCTACCTCTCTAGTCTTACACTTAATTCTTTTCCATATATTCTATACTTTAATGATACTTCCCTCCTTCTTGTTCCTCAAACAAAATATTCCATTGTGCATTTTCTATATTTTCACTGGCTTTCCCTCATGCCTAGAATTCTCTCCCTTTTCATTTCTGTCTCCCTTCAAGTTGCTTTTAAAAATTCTTTCTTCAAGAAGCCTTTCCCAACCCACCTTAATGCTGGCTAATATCTTCCCCTCAAGAATGTCTCCAATTTATTCTGTATATTCCTCATTTAAGTTGTTTGCATGTTGTCTCCTCTTTAGAACTCTGTAACTTTTTCTTTGTAGCTCTAGTCCTTAATTACTGCCTTGTACTTTGGAGGCACTTAAGAAATGCTTGTTGATTTGATTTAATTCTTGTAAGATATTGCTGACTTCATTTTACAAATAAGAAAACTGAGATTCAGTTAATAATTATCAGTGGCAGCACTTGAATCTGGGTCTTCCTGATCTCAAGTCTAGCAATCTATCCACTATGCTCTATTGTCCCATATGTTCTTGGCAGTTTTTCTAAAGAAAACAAAAACCGGGGCGGCTAGGTGGCGCAGTGGATAGAGCACCAGCCCTGAAGTCAGGAGTACCTGGGTTCAAATCTGGTCTCAGACACTTAACATTCCCTAGCTGTGTGACCCTGGACAAGTCACTTAACCTCAATTGCCTCAGCAAAAAGCAAAATAAATAAATAAATAAATAAAACAAAAACCAACAGTTAGCAATAAACTAATGATTTTTGCTCATGGTTAGGAAACAAGGAGCTTGATGTCAAGTCATCCTTCAGTGTCATTTAAGATTAGAGAGAACTATTTTATAAACATTTTGAGATAGTACATCCTGATGACAAAGATTAATGAGAGTTCTAGAGCTGCCCCAAAGCAGAAATACAAAGACAGAGCAGAATAGAATACAAAAATATTGTCCTCTTCTACAACAAGAAGGAAGCATTCTTCTATTAAATGGATTCTGGAGTTTAAAAGGATCTAGTGGGATACTCTTGCAATCTGTCATGTGCCTTTCTTGCTATACTTCCCCACATTTCCTGCATCTTGCTCTAAGAATCACTACCCAATCAAGATTGTCCTGGCAACTGAAAAGGACATGCCAATCAGCATCCTAAGGACTCCAAGCACCATACACTTGATTTCCTGCACTCTCCCCATAGTGAGCCATCACTTCCCCTATATATGAGGGTTCCCTGAAGGCAAGGACTGTCTTGTCTTTGCACATAGTAAACAATAAGTAGAAATGTCAAAGAGATAAATTTAGGCTTGACATCAGGAAAGCTTGTTAACAATCATTATCATCCCAAAGTGGTATGGGCTACCTCAGGATGTGGTATGTTTCCCCTCTTTGAAAGTCTTCAAGAAGAGGTTGGATGTTTATTGTATGTGTTATAATGGGGATTTCTTTTGGATAGGGGTTGGACTAGATGTCTGCTGGGTCTCTTTCAGCTCAAAATTCTGGAATTCTATGATCATGTTTCTATGCCAGGGGTTCTCTATGCTGATGAAAAAATCCAATTATCAATATAGAGGCTTTAGATATGAAGATAAAAAGTTACATAAATCATTGCTATTAAGAAGTTTCCTTTTCATTTCATGGACATTAGGCTCTTCATCAGGAGCAGCAGTACCCAGAATTTCCTAGGTGCTTTCCATGTATAGGTTACGATGTTTGATGTTGGTGATACAAATATATGGTGTCTGAGTTTGAGGGGCTTCCAATATAGTTCAGGAAGAAGTAACTAGTACAAAGCAATGCACACTATGTGCCAAATTAATGGAATAAATAATAATGATGATATGGGGATAAGGATTAGACTTGTGATTTCACTGATACAAGAAATTCCCTGATAAGGAAACTCTTTACCAATGCAAGGTGGCCCTCTTTCCACAATTTATAATCTTAGAGGGTTGTCTGGAACACTGAGGGATTATGTGACTTGCCTAGGGTAACACAGTTTATATGAGTCAGAGATGGGACTAGAATCCAAATCTTCCTGGCTTGAACAACAGTTTTATCCATTATGTCATGTTCCCTTTCAAATGAAGAAGTTGATGCTCAAGTATAAAAAATATTTTTACACAAAATATAAAATATATTTTTAAATAAAAAAGAGTAATATCAAGCACTAATAGTGCTTTGTGCCAGGATTATTTCTACTTGAATTCCACAGAAAAAGATGAGAAGATGATTAATAATAATCTGACATTTCTAAAATACTTTAGGTTGCAAAGTATTTTCCATACATTATCTTATTGGAACTTCACAAAAAACCACCATGATTGTAAGTCCTTGCAGGTATTAATATTCCCACATGATAGATAAGGAAACTGGCTCTAAGATGTTAAGGAATTGCTTATTGGCACACAGTTGGGAAGCAGAGGGCAGGATCTGATGAACCCAGGCTTTCCAGACTAAGTCTAGCATTCTATCCATTTTATTAATAATTACATTATTAGTGTCAATTTGCACTTGACAAAGTTGGAAGAAGAAAGGGACCACTGAATTTTGCAGCAATCAGGAGAGGATTGAATGGACATTAAAAGAAATAGTGGAAAAGAGAATGGAGGACAATCCAAGTGTGGGGAATGGTAAAATCAAAGATGTGATGATAGGAATAGGAATGGGGTATTTGGAAACAGAATAGATCAGTGACATTGAAACACTGGGTTTATTATCAAGGAGGGGATGAATCTAAAAGAAGAGCAATACATTGGGGAACAGACTAAATGACCCTAGATTCCAGGACAGGAGATTTAGCTTTTTTGGGGGGAGGAGAAATGGGGGAAGGACAATGTGGAAACATGGAAGATTTTGGATCAAAGAAATGACATGATCAATGCTGTGGTTTTGGAAGATATCTGATAAAATATACAAGGCAGACAGTAGGGCTAGAGATGAGAGATAGGAAGACCAGTAAAGAAACTATTACAAGTCTAAGCACAAGGCAATAAGGAACTAGAACAGAGTAGGATATAAAGGGAGGGATGAATTGGGGAGTGTTGTGGTATTCCAGCATTATAGATTAAGGACATGATCTCACTCAATCAAAATCTGTGCCATTTATGCAATTTAACTCAATCTAACCTGAATTCACAGCCGGTTTATCTGAATAGGATCCAAATTAGGGAGGAATGCAATTTCAGTTTACCAACTGAGGAAATTTCCTGATGAGGAAACTGAGATTCTGAGACCCTTGCTCAAGGCTACACCAGACAGGTAGTAGTAGTCTTCTTGGCTTTGGAAAAATGTTCAGTGTTTCTTTTCCCACTATACCAGATGAGGAAAGAAGAGCTGCTTCTTTCCCAAAGATACTTTTAGGATGATATTTTACTTTAAGGTCAAACCCCAGATGTTTTCAGACAACATATTATTAGTTAGATTTCTAATATTTTCATTGTGATTCCAGCCTAGAAACAAGGGACAGGTAAGAGAAGCTCCTTGAAGCTTTCAGACTTTGCAATGAAAATGGACGAAAGTTCTTAAGTCAGATAAGACATGCCAGGGGGGACAAAACATTTCCACTGTCAACATGAGACCTTAAAACAGATCTGCTCCCATTCTCTTGCCATTAAGTAGACAGATTGTGATACCATAACCACCCAGTCTTCATGGGAATTCAAAATATCTTTGGGCAAAACCAAGAAATGTATTGTTCAAAAATAACTACCGTAAAAAAAAAAAAAAAGTACAGGCAGGGAATGAGGGGGAGTGATAAGATGAGTGACAGCTTCTAAACCTGCTATTTAGGTACAACAGGGAATTATTTCAATTATTTAGGCATGCAAGTTGTAGGAATTGATTTTTTAAAAAAATTATCATCATTATGACTGGCAAGACCTATATTTACAGAACACAAAAGGGCTCCCAGCTCTACTAAAGGGCCAATTTGTTGCAGGGTTTTGATGGGAGATTAAAATCACTTTTATTAATCTTTAGAGGCCTTTTGACATTAATTGAAAGGTACAGAGTGGAGGAAAAACTTGGCAGAGGAAGACTAGGGTTCCAATTGGAATTTGTTAAATTAGTGAAAGGATAATTAGTAGTAATCTGGAATTTTAGGATTACTTCCACCTCCAATCTACTGCAATAAGAAACTCTTCAGTTTCTTAAATGAGGTTTATCTCCCCTTATCCAACAAAAAAGAGACAGGGGAAACCTGTCCTGAAAACAATAAAATGTCAAGGAGGGAAGTCTATGCCTTCCTCCCCCCCCCACCAACTGAAAGGGCTTTAAAGATGCTATTTAAGCAAACTTTTAATGTGCACCTGAATGTGATGATGCAAAAACCATTTCCAAAATTTATTTTATGTTGGAAATAATCCTTTAATACTCCTAAATGCCAGGCATATGTGCTCTGCTTGGAGAGCTCTTGGCTCACCTCAGCTCTACTAAAAGAGATTAAACCTATAAAGCTTCCCCAAAGTATCTCTTCAGTCTACTTGGGAGCCTTTAAGGTCTGGTCTCAGGATTTTTGGCAAATTTCTCTTCTCCCTACCCCCGCAAGAAAAAAAACCCCAAAAATGACAAATGCAAATGTCTACTTTCTGAGCAATCACTGGAGATAATTAAGTGATCAGTCTTATTAACCATATTCTTCCTTCATTCCTATAAGAAAATAAGCATTGATACAGGGATCTGATTAAAAGATCCTTTCTTTTATTAGGGAAGTAGACAAACACTTTTATTTAGCCCAAATGAGAGAGTATGAGAAAAGTTTAAGTCCCAGGTTTAACCCCCAGTGGGTAAAAAAAAATCTCCAACTTCCTCAGAAAATCCTTTCCAAATTGTATTCATCTTGACTTAATCCACATCTACTGAGTGAATTAGGCAGTATTTATTTTGAAAATCTATTTTATAGAGTTCCAAGGACTCTGTTTTCCTTAGGAAGGGCTCATTCTACATTTCAGAGCTGAATGCCGTAAGAAGGTCTCAGACCAGGCCTCTGAAGGCCTTTAAAGTCCCAAGGTGCCCAGCACACATGACTAACAAAATGTAAATAAACACAGCTGAGCCAGGAAGAAATTGGAAGGTTTTCTCATTAAAGAAATAAAATAAACAGATGTCCTTAAGCACTTTGGCTCGTGTATGTCAAAGGAATGGAAAACTCTTAGATGTCTGAATGGCAGGAATGATATAGAGCCACATCTCAAGCTGAAAAAAGGGGGGAAAGGGTCTGTGGCACTTTGAATTAACTAATAGTCCTCAAGGGAGCGCACTTGCGATTTGAACCT
This sequence comes from Myrmecobius fasciatus, assembly GCA_023553655.1. Taxonomy (NCBI): domain Eukaryota; kingdom Metazoa; phylum Chordata; class Mammalia; order Dasyuromorphia; family Myrmecobiidae; genus Myrmecobius; species Myrmecobius fasciatus. Next base: position 490,027 of record JAJPUD010000998.1, on the reverse strand, counting down.
TAGCAACTTCTACAAATAGTTTTTAACTGCGAGGTAATAAAAAGGGGTTTTATTCCTTCTCAGTTTGTAAAGTAGTAAAGGACAGGCTAAGCCATTAGGAGTATGAATCACCAATGGACCTGATTGAATCCTGATGGCATGTTTTGGGGTACTGGATTAAGGAATCAGAGCAGGACTTCGGTAATACACCCATCAGGCAATGGGGAAAGGAATGCAGTGGGGCAGAGGCAGCTAACCCAGGAGCTTAGCAAAGGTGTAGCCAAGTTTTCTGTGACCAGAATCTCTCTTGCATTTGAATTTGCAGGCAAAGCTCCTTAAAAAAGACAAATTAGGCAAATTTCGCAAACCAAATCCAGTTTTTTATTATACAGCTTGAGCAGGGACTGGCCCCATTCTATTCTTGTAACAACCATAGAAACAAAGAAATGAAGGTGTAAATTTAGACTTCGGAATACCCCATCCTTTTCTACAAAGGAACTAGCCAAGGAGTTGGGAAACTTATTGAGTCAGCAGGGCTGTGCAATGGGTTTATTATATATAAGAACTTTCTTTGGACTCAGCTTCCTCATCTGTAAAATGAAGGGGTTGGACTGGGCACAGTGGGTGATGAAAACAATGTTTTGTATATAGGAGGTGCTTAATTAATGTTTATTGGCTGATTAAAAAAATGGACCATACTTTGGAGAAACTGTCTAGTTTGAGAGGAAGGCACATAAAGAATGGTTTTAAATCCTGACTCAGTCCTTTACTTTGAAGCATGATCTAAGTCAGACCATTTAAGTCTTTGGTCCTCAGTTTCCCCATCAGTGAATAAAAGAGTAGACCTTTAACATCTAGTTCTAAAACTACAATACTGACAAACTCCCTTTTCCTGTGTTACCTATGGTGCATTATTGTCAGTTACAAATTGAGAAGGACTTTTAGAGATTATTTAATTTAAACTTCCTACCCTATAGATAAAGCAACTGAGATCCAGAAAAGTGAAGTTATTTGTTTAAGCACTTGGCAGAATACAGATACAAATCCAGCTATAATTCCCAAACTCATATGTGAAAAACTTTATTTTGAGGAGAGCAACGAGATTCAATGCTAGAAGAAAAAACACTCAAATCCCTGCTTTTTACTAACCTGACCTCTATTCTCCCTCAAAGACATGAAGTAGGTCAAGTGGAGAAATTAAATGGTAGTTCTAACAAAAGCGGAATTTAAGGAATGAGTTCCATTTAAACCTTCTGGGTTTTGTTATCAAGTCTTAACACCAGAAAGGCAAGTATTCTCAAAACCTAGGGTGCTATCTATTTAGTATGCCTTCTTCTCCATTCTCAGCCTCCAACTCTGTGAGAAATTCTCAGGATGCCATTAACAGTCACTGTTGTTCAAATTTTCGTCTTTGTAAGATTTCCAAATGCTGCATCTGATTTTTCTATTACCTTTCCCATGAACCTCCTGATTGCCAGAAATATTAATTGACCTTTTCCTTATAATCTTGGAACATGGTCATTTTTCTGAAGATAGCATCTTATATTTGGAAATCATCTTTCAATATGGCATGTGGTATACTGGAAAAAAGAACTGGACCAGGAGTCAAGAACTCTGGGATCTTGTTCTGGCTATGCCACTAATTTATGTGACCTTTCTCAGAGTGACTTCTCTTGGCCTGTTTCCCCTTTTATAAAAGGAGTGGGTTAAACTCGACTAGAAGTGTCAAACACAGGGCTCAAAGGCTACATATAGCCCACAACTTCTGACTGACCTGAATGAGATTAAAATGTAATCGAGAAATATTTAACAAAATAAATAAAAAATAACAAAACATAATTACATTTAAAGCCAATATATGATATATGATATGATCCTTAAGTATGGACTAATGGTCTCCATCTCTATGTGAGTTTGACATCACTGGACTAAATGATCTTACTGTTCCAGTATTTTATGAGTCTATAGCTTAAACAATATTGGGCAATATTGTCTTGCTAGTTTATGTTTTAAATTTATTATTTGTCAACTCATTTTCTTTTTAATAGAAGAAGTATTTTGTTTCATCCCAACATTTTAAAAATTTGTTTTGTTTCCTAATTGATTTTTAAGGAGTCAGATTTACATCTAGTCTGATCTTTAAGATTTTCCCTGCTCTAGGAAGATACATAGTATCTTAGTAGGGAAGAAGTAGGGAGAAACTGCTTTCTTTGGCTAAAGGTTTGGAAATGCTTAAATAACCTAAACACATACAAAAAAGGCATTTAACAACAACAAAAATTTAAAAAACAAGCAGAAAAGCAAGTCAAATACAAATATACAGCAAATGAAAAATATCAAAAGCCACACTGATATCTAAAGTATTAAAAAAAAAGCACAGAAAAAGGCCAAGTATTTGAAATTTTCAATAGATACACAAATTAATTCCCCACTAAAAAACAAATAGAAAAACGTATCCAATTGGCTGGCCCTCTCAGAGACATTTCCAAATATCTTTGGAATATTTGGCCTTAAACTAGACTCCTCTGGGAAGAAATATTTGGGGACACAGATTAATATAGTTCTGCCTAAGAGTCAATTGTGAAATTAGAGAGAAAACTCATACTTTCTATAGATATCAGGTAATACTTTTAATTTTGGTTGTTTCTCTATAGAAAGGGGAGGATAGAATCCCTCCCTCTTCCCCACAGGGCTGCCCTTCTCTCTTCTGGTAGAGTCAAACAGCCACTACCCCATTACTAGCCCTTCTCGAAAATGACTAGTATATATTTATTAGAGCTTATTATTTGCTAGTTAGAGGATATCCCAGATAGCTAAGCCATATCTAACACTGGTCAAATGGGGCTTTGCCCCAGGGTACCGATATGGAAGCTGGGGTAGAATCCTCTCTGTAGCAGTGCCTATCCTCAAGTTTTGCCTCACAATCGTACTTAGACCATGTTGCCCTGGGGCATAATTGTCTTGGATAGGTAGAGGCAGATGAATATTTTGGTACTCAAAATAATCTTGTGAAGGAAGTAGAACAATTATTATCCATATTTTACTGACAAAGAAATAGCCACTGGAGGGGTTCATTGTGAGGTTGAATGACCTCAGGGATATTACAGATTTGATTCTTGTTCAAGTACAATTAGGTGATCTCTGAGGGTCTTTCCACCTAATATTTAGAGGCCTCAGAAGGTTAAATGATTTATCCAAGATCTCAAAGCTACTAATTAATCAAGCTCCCAGCTCAGTTTTCTTTCCATGATGCATGTCCCTTTTTGTCTCAGATGTGACAGCAATCTAGCTAGAGTCAGGGAACTTTCATGAGAACCAAAGTTCTGGAAAATGTTCAGCTCAATTTAAATTAGGCATTAGAGGAAATTTTTCTTACACGGAAAGTGAATCCAGGCAATCAATGTCAGGCTCAAATGATTTCCAAGTAGTTGGTCTATGTTGTTATGAAAATGTGAACAATGACCTCTCTGTTTTTTGAAAAGGCAGTGGTTTCTCTCAAGCTGGCATGTTAAGTGACGGGATGGACATCTCACATTGCCTGTATCAGCCCTGGAACTCTTCTCCCAGGAGGAATTCAGATTGCTATCCAGCCAAGACTTGTCTGTTCTTCAAAGTTTATGTAGCTCAGTTTCTCCATGAAGCTTCTCTACCACTATAACCGTGACATTTACCAGTTTTATAAGCCAAAAGACTTGGTCTTAGAGACCTGTATTTGAGATTGAATTCTGTTACCTAATAATAACTACCCCATTTGACACTGGGCAATAAAGTTCCTTCCTCTGTCTCAGTCTTTTTCTCTGAAAAATGGGAATAACATCACTGAGCTGTTGTGTATGGACAGTAACAAAAATTTGAGTTATTATTATTATGATTATTATTATTAGTAGTAGTAGTAGTACTTCTAGCATTCACTATATAGTATATGGAATTCTTTTATATTTCATGTGCATCTTTCTTGTCAAAAACTAGATTATGAACGGATACAGCCATTCTGGAGAACAATTTGGAGCTATGCTCAAAAAGTTGTCGGGCTGTGCATATCCTTTGACCCAGCAGCATTTCTATTGGGCTTATATCCCAAAGAAATCATAAAGGAAGGAAAAGGCCCCACATGTGCAAGAATGTTTGTGGCAGCCCTTTTCGTAGTGGCTAGAAACTGGAAATTGAATAGATGCCCTTCAATTGGAGAATGGCTGAATAAATTATGGTATATGAATATTATGGAATATTATTGTTCTGTAAGAAATGACCAGCAAGATGATTTCAGAGAGGCCTGGAGAGACTTACATGAACTGATGCTGAGTGAAATAAGCAGAACCAGGAGATCATTGTACACGGCAACAACAGTACTATATGACGATCAATTCTGATGGACATGGCTCTCTTCAACAATGAAATGTTTCAAACCACCTCCAATTGTTCACTGAAGAAAGCCATATATACCCAGAGAGAGGGATGTGAAATGTGGACCACAACATAACATTCTCATACTCCTTGATTGATGTTTGCTTACATTGTGTTTCCTTTATCTGATATATCGTTTGTGTAGATGGGATTTTTCTTGCACAATAATGATAAGTTTGGAAATATGTATACATATATTCGATTTGCCAATATTTTAACATAATTAACATGTAGTGGATATCCTGCCATCTAGGGGAGGGGTGGGGAGTTGGGGAGAAAAATTTGTGACGGAAAGCTATGTAAGGGTTATTGTTGAAGAATTACCCACGCATATGTTATGCAAATAAAAAAAATAAAAAAACTAGATTAAACTAAACTTTAAGCCCTTAATGAGCAGGGACCATATCTCTGAGTACTCTATGTTTCCTTGTTCTCCCTTTCAACTCCATCCCATCCTTTCTGCTCAAAAGAATGACTGAGACAAGCAGTCTACATTTCTAGAGCATTTAATTGTTTAGGATGTACTTACTTCATAATAACTCTGGGAGGTAAAGTGGGTAATGATTCTCATTTTGTAGATGGGGAAATTAAGGCTATGACAGGTGAGATGATTTATTCAATTTCACCCTTCTTTAAGTAAGTGGCAGAGCTAAGAACTCCATAGCCATTACTTTTCCCACTGATACCACTCTGTTCCTTGTGCCATGAGGCAGCTAAGGGACACAGTGGATAAAACATTGAATACTGAGTTAGGAAAACCTGAATTCAAATTTATCCTCAGACACTTGTTAGCTGTGTGACTCTGGGCAAATCTGCCTGTCTCATACTCAATTGTAAAATGGGGATATTAATAGTACCTCACACCTCCTAAGATTGTCATAAATATCAAATGAGATAATTATAAAGTATTTAGCATAATGTCTAGTATATACTAGGTGCTTAATAAATGGTTCCTTCTTTCCTTCTACTGGCTAAAGTTACTCTGACAAGAATGTTAAGGTGGAGAGAGAGCTTAAGCTCCCGTTCTGTGGACCAAATTCTCAGCCAAGACAATAGACTTTCAAAGATTCTCTCTATAGTAAATAACCTGCCTCTTCAATCTCAAGAGGATCCTGAAGAACAGGTTTTGGAAGTTGTCTGGAGGAGCACAAGATTTCAGTAGAGACCCAAGGAGGCTTGGCTTTCCCTAAGTATACACTAAAGCTTTCCTGCTGAGAGATGGGGGCGGAGATTATTCGCTTTTCATTTTCTCCCTCCAAGATCCTCCCATTCCTACCCTAGTATTTGTGATAATGAGGCTCTCTAAACTCATTAAGCATTAGGGGAGATGTTTTGTTGATCTGAAAATTCAGCTGAGGAATGGTGGGCTTTTTTTTTCTTTTGTCATAGGAATGAGGAGAAAATTCTCTGGAAAATATATCTGTCCTAACAGGCTTTGCTGGGGACTTAGTCTTCAATATCCTGCTTTACTCTCTCAACAACTTGGCTGATGGCCTACCATGTTCCTCTAGGATGCCAGGCAGCAATAGACTCTTTGAAGGTAGTACCACTGGTACTTAGGAGTTTTCTTGGCAAAGATACTGGAATGGTTTACCATTTCCTTCTCTAGCTCATTTTACAGATGAGGAAACTAAGGTAAACAGAGCTAAGTGATTTGCTCAGGGTCACATAAATAAGTGTCTAAAGTTAGACTGAATTCATGAAGATGAGTCTTCCTGATTCCAAGCCTAGCATTCTATCCACTGTGCTACCTAGCTGCCTATAATGTACAGCAGGGGCCTAAATCTTTCATTAGGTGACTGATGCTGATATCTAAGACCCTTCTTCTATAGTGCCCACTGCTCAAAGAATCACAGGATGTCAAGAAGATCTTAGAGAGAGATCATCTAGTTCTATAACAATAGAGAATCTTAGCAATTTTTTTTCTACTGTCTATCCTGCATCAATCCTGCTGCAAATTAATACAATGCACCCCAAATTTTTAGAGTACTTTTGTAAAGTCACTTATGAAATATATTTTGTAAATATTATGCCCCACTGGAAGAAATGAGAACATGAGAAAATCTCAAAAATAGAGAGGCAGCTAGGTGGCGCAGTGGTTAGAGCACCAGTCTTGAAGTCAGGAGGACCTGAGTTCAAATGTGGTCTCAGATACCTCCTAGCTGTGTGACCCTGGGCAAGTCACTTAACCTCAATTGCCTCAGCAAAAAGAAAAAAAAAATAGAGAGAGGCTAGGTAACATGAATACATATATTCATATATTTATATAAATATATACAAACACACATATATATTTTGTGTGTGTGTGTGTGTATACACACACACACACACACACACACACACACACACACACACAAAAACATAAACTGGCTTTGGAGTTGGGCAGACCAAATTCCACTTTTGAGATATATTGACTATGACCTATTTCTTAGTGTCCTAGATAACTCACTAAGACTATTCAGATATAGAACACTGTAAAGATGTACTGGGGGAGAGTATTTTCTCACTGGCAGCTTCTTATCAGCAAGATCATAGGACTTGAGTCCTCCCCACAGTTTTGGTGCTCCCATCTATTTCAACTATCAATCAGGAAACATTCATTAAGTGCCTATTATGTTCCAGGCACTGGGTTATACAAAAAGAAGCAAAAAACATACTCTCCCCAAAAGAATCTTACAATCTAATGGATAACAACAGATGGTTACCTCAATAAAGTGTAGCTTGAGTTGGAGGCAACCTGGATGTGATCTAAAAACAAAACAAAAAAACCCAAACAAAAGGGATTTTGGAGACTAGAGTCCTAATTCTTGCTTTGTCATTTACTAGCTTGGGAGGTCCTAGTCAGTCATATCCCTTCCTAGGTTTCAGTTTTCATCTCTGCAAAACTAGATGATCTCTAATATGTCCCCTCTAGCTCTAAAATCCTGTGATTTTATGAATGTTGTTCATTCTAACAACAGTTAACATGGTGAATCAGAAATAAGATTTGTAGGGTCATCTTGTCCATCCCATCTCCTTGGGCTGAGCTGTCCTTGATACTAGACTGTATCCTAGGCCAGCAACAGTTATCCTAACTTTTGTTTCTCCCCTGGACTTGGATGACTGGAGGAGAGTGTGAGGCTGACAATGGAGTTCTGTCTCAATTAAATTCAATTCATGTGCAAGTCAAGATATCATAAGGATCCACAGCAACAACAATAATAAAGTTCTAGACCAGGCTGCCTCTAAGTATAAGACAAATCCTTTATCCAGGTATGTGTTTACATCTCAGAATTTGATATTGTTTCAGGATTTTGAAGCTACATCAGCAGGCAAGGGTCACCGGCTGAACTCACTGACCATATTATGTGGACATGTGGGTAGATCGAGCCGTCAGGATTCAAAGTAGGTCACAGCTAAGATTCCAAACAGACCATGAATTCACAGCCCAGGGATTTGGGAAATCCCCAAGGGGAGATCCATGACCACAAAGTGTCAGAAATAGATTCACAAGCACTTTTGGCCAGGAGAGCCACAAAATGACCCCAAGGCCGACTTTTCATCTTGCAGTAAGCTAATGAGGGAGTGGAAAGAAGAGTCTCATAATGGGAAAGAGCCAAAGATGGATCCAAGAATATCTCATAGTTCTCCCGCAAAGACTCAACTTTTTTTTTTCAGTTCTTCATTATTTGTCCCTTCAGCACATACATTTAATCAATCAAACAGCAAGCACTGATTGCCCTTAAGGGGCTTACAATCCAGTTTGAGAAATGAAGAGAAATATTACTAATGTTGCAAGGCAGCCTATGATTAATTGCCAAATGTGCTGTAAAGATAGGGGTTTGGAGAAGGGAGAGGTTGCTTTGGGCAGGAGTAGATGGGGAAGACTTCATGGAGGAGGTGGGACTGAGCCCAATTGTTCAGGAAAGACACTGGATATACAGAACACATTGAGTAGAGCTTATTTTCCCCCCCTGAGAATAGAGATTGTTTCATTTTTGTAGCTGTTATACTAATGCCTGATTCATAGTAGGTGTTTAATAAAGACTTGATGGTTAATTGATTCTTTCCATAAAAGTTCATAAGAAGTCTGGTCTGAGTTCATCTAGTTAAAGCCTTTATTAAGGGAATGAAGGGGTAACTAGGTGGTTTAGTAGACAGAAGGCTGGGCCTGGAATCAGGAGGACCTGAGTTCAAATTCAAGCTCAAACACTGTTTTGTGATCCAGGGCAAGACACTTAAGTCAGTTTGCTTTGGTTTTCTCATCTGTCTAATGAGCTGGAGAAGGAAACGACAAACCACTCCAGCATCTTTGCCAAGACAATCCAAATGGAAGAATCAAAAGTGACTGACTCAACAATGACAATAACAGCAACAATAAGGGAATGAAGGTCCACTGACTTGCCAAAGGTCACTCAGAGATTTAGTGGCAAAGTTAGGACTAGAAACTAGGTCTCCTGGCCCCTAGATTCTAGTGATCTTTTCCATTACACTGTTTTCTACACTTGACACATGGACTGTCCATCTCCTACAGAATGTTTCAAGTCCATTGTTTTCAGCCAAGTTAGATTCTCACCTGAGCAGACTACAGTTCAGAAGTGAGTACTAGATTTCCAGGAGGCACTGCTAGACATATTAACAGAATTCCAACTCAGCAACAGATTTCTACACCACCAACACCATTTTTATATCCTTTACAACATAATGGCAGACAATAAATCTATCTTGCTAATTATACATCCAGCTTGTTAGGACCCTCGTAAAACATGTCCAGCTGCAAAAGCTATGAGATGATGTCAAATCATATTCCTGTTCTCTAAACAGAAACAGGATTATTTTGCAGTTTCTGATGAAGCTACGGTGTTCTAACCCATATGTGGAAACAGCTGCCAAACAGGTCACCCACCTCTAATAAGACGATAACAGCATTGTCCTTCTCTCATTCCCTCCCACTTATTAAGAAGACAGATGTTTGTTCAGCCAGTATTCAGTTTAAATAAAGTCCATGGAACTAACTAAAAGAACCTGCCAGCATAGAGTTTCTTAACAGCCACATATATTTTGCATTATTAAATCTATTTCTATGTTTCTTCCATGATCCCCTGGGTATTCATTTGTTTTTAAGGTGTTCACTCAGATTTCTAATTTGATGTTTCTCTAGAATGAGTTGTGGATAATGCATCTGTAAAACTGTCATTAAGATATTGGGCAGCCAACAATGTTTCCCTCTTCTTTCAAAAAATATAGAAGAAAAGGAAACTCATTTGTCTGAGATTCTTTAGGTAAACAACAGCCAGTATGCTACATTATTTCAAACTAGGATAATTCCTTTTTGGCCACAAAGTTACCCTATTTTTCCTTGGAGAAAGACAGTTAAAGAATAACAGCCCTATGTCCTATGGAGCAATAGTTGAATGACACACAAACTTTTAAAGAAAAGGAGATGGAGACAATAGGAAAGCAAACTAATTTGATTTTCATATGTTAGAGGAAAATTCCAGAGGAGTTTTTAAAGAATTTTGTCTGACCAGAATAGACAGCATCTGTCTGAGAAGCTGCCATATTAACTGCCCCCACAGTTCTCAATGCAATTTGGCTGGACAAACAGTAATATTGAAAAAGAAGATGAATAATAGACTTACCTTTCCATACCGAGATGCAAAAGTTCCCGTGAGTAAGGAGTGAAAAATAATTATTGTCTCATCCAAGTCCCACACGAACACACGCTGTGATGAAAGAAATTAAGTAAATGGAGACAAATTGGCTCACATCTTCAAGTTTATGGGAATTCATTCTACTGAGGTGGGGAAAAGGATGCATAGAAGAACTTATTGAGTTACCAATAAGTAACAAAACATTTAAGGCACACAGATCATGTGTCTAGTCCCAAATACTCCACTTAAATACATATATACTTCAAAGCATCAACAGGTCAGTGAGTCACAATGATTAACCTTTAATTCTCCAGCCTATTAATCATATCTCTGTACCTTCTGTTTTCCTGATATGCACAGAAAAGTTCACAAGATGAAGCACCCAATACAACAATAAACTACCAGAAATAACTGCAGAAATGAGTCAGTCCCTCATATATTCAGAAGATAAAGATGGCATCTGTTCTAAACTTTCTGGAAATGAGAATTTTGGGTTTCTTTTTTAATTGATGTTTTGATATTTCCTTTGCATGAACAGAGTGGTATCTAGAGAATTGAAAAAAGAAGTCGCACCTAGATTTTATAGGATTAGGACTTAGACCTATGGCACGATGGAGTTAAAAGGGATCTTAGAGATTACCCAGTTAAATACCCTCATTTTACAGATAAGAAAAACTGAAATCTAATAAGAGGAAGTTGATTTGCTCAAGGGGAGCATGAAGCAAGTTAGTGGCAGAACTCGGACTCAGAACCTAGGTTTCCTAGTCTTTGAATCTGAAGGACCAAAAATTTCCATTGATGTCTGGTAATGATGAGCTGTCATGCTCAATCTGATAGTAGTGTGAATTTTAGAATATTTAAAAGATAAAACTATCATCATTTTACATTTAATTGATTATGAGATTTCTTCCAAATCTAATATTCTGCATTTGTTCTCATATTTTTCTCTCTCTTTAAAATATCTTTCCTCCTTCACTTTTCTTTCCTTTATATAATTTCTTTCCTGAGAGCAATTATCATTATTTCTTCTAAACAGGTAAAATGGTAAGAATAGCTAAAGAAGTATAAAATAGGTGATCCTCTTTAGCTTCAATACATAGAATTAAAACACTATCTATATCTATTTGCTTGTTCTTATTAAGGCTTTCAAAATTCTACTTAGAAGGGGATCACTATTCTGGGCTGTAAGGTTGATCAATATCATATTATAATCTCTTTTTTTCTTTTTCTTCTCTCTTGATCAAAGAATCTGTTATCCTTCACACCTTGTCCCACAAAAGTGGAGTCCAGTAGGGGAGATAATGCCTAGTGGCATTAGGACATAATAATGTAATGTAATTTTATAGCATGAACAGAGACTCAGTCAATATTGTTTGTAGAAACCAATAATAAAGGTACATTTGAATGAGACAATAGTTATCTTCACAAAAGTCATATAAATAGAACCTGGATTGATGAGTTTGCTAAACTGCTCTTTGTAATTGTGGACATTAGTGCTTGTCTTTAGCCATCACCATCTCCCTTTCCCCCATTACATCATCTGTCATATTTAAAGCTGACATTTCTGACAGTGTTCTTATCCAAATGTGCCATGTGGTAGAAAAGATCAGCATATGGCCAATAATCCCTGTATTTTATAATTATCATATATCTTATCATCTTAAAATAATAATAGTGCCATAGAAATATAAGAGATCTTTAGAGAGCTCTACTCCAATCTTCTTCATTTAGGCAAGAGAATAATTAAACTATCTAGAAAAGAGAGTTTTATACTTTCTTTTTGAACATCTCCTGATAACAATCTTCATTGTTTTTCCTTGTTTCTTATCTCTAATGTTAAGTTTTTCTTTTGTCCAAATGAAATATCTCATTTCCTTTTTTTTTTTTTTTTTTTTTTGCTTTTTGCTGAGGCAATTGAGGTTAAGTGACTTGCCTAGGGTCACACAGCTAGGGAATGTTAAGTGTCTCAGATTTGAACTCAGGTCCTCCTGACTTCAGGGCTGGTGCTCTATCCACTGTGCCACCTAGCTGCCCCAATATCTCATTTCTTTATCATAAATTAATTTTCTTTTCACTTTGTCCCTCATGGATGCTGCAAAGAATTATCTATTCTTTCTTGTTGCCAATCTCCATGTGCCTGAAAATGGTCATCAACACATATATCTTTCTATTTGAATCATGAACAGAATCTAGGTCTACTAGTGCCATAAAATAGTATAGTCCCCTAGCAATGCCTCCTGATTGGATTCACTAATTCAGGGAGAATGGTTTTCTGTTACCTCAATTTCATTATCCACTGTAGGGGAAGGGTCATTACTTCGTTTTGATCGGCCACGAAGCTTCCCATCAGAGCCCCGATGTTGCCTGTCTGTGTCTCCATCCTTTGCTGGTGTTGAAGGTCCATTGTGCGTACTGTACTCCAGTACTGAAAGAAAAGAGAGATCAATCAAATCAAGAGTTTGGCCATAAGTTTTATCTCACAGAACTGCTTACATGAAGAGTATAACCTGTGAAGAAATGTCCCTGGAAGGATAGGAATAGTTCCTTGAAGACTGACTATCCCAGAACTTTCCCAAAAGGTCTCCTTTTCTTTTCCATTGCCAATTGTTTACCCCAAACTGAATCTGTATATCTTTCTAGATTTTATTGGGTCTGATGAAGGAATCCCAATTCTGCTACTTATGCCCTTTGTGACCTTGGGCAAGCTCTTTCTGGGTTTTACTTATAAAACGAGGAGGTTGAAAGCTTGATGATCCCTATGTACCTTCTAATAATAAACCTTAGGATATTTGAGTTGAGTCACTTTGCTCACACAGAGTTGAATGGAAAAAAATAATTAGATCTTTGTGATTAAAGTTTTCTGCCTTCCATACATTCATCTTGTTTCATTTTACTTTTATATATAATTAGTTAATGGGAACAGAGATACCAATAAGGACTAGGCCCATGATTTTGTTGGTATATGAAATTTCCAAGAGGGAAAATTTCCCCTTTCAATAGTGGCCCCTTCTCTGCAACTGAGAGTCTTGGAGAGCTGTATAGACCACTAAAAAGTTAAGTGACTAGTCCAGTGTCACATAGCCAGTATGTGCCAGAGGTAGAACTGAAGCAAAGTCCTCCAGGCTTCAAGTCTGGCTTTTTAGATATTAAAACATCACATCATCTTAAATGAATTAAGGGGAGGAACATTTTTCAGCATTTGGTCCAATGATTTGTAGAGAATAGGAATGAGGTTTTCATGTTCTCTATTGATGTTTGTTTGCATTATGTTTTCCTTCTCAAATTTTTTTTCCTTATAGATCCGATTTTTCTTGTACAGCAAGATAACTGTATAAATATATATACACATATTTAATTTGTCAAGTATTTTAACATAATTAACATGTATTAGACTTCCCACCATCTAGGGGAGGGGGTGGGAGGAAGGAGGGAAAAATCTTTAACAGCTTTGCAAAGGTCAATGATGAAAAATTACCCATGCATATGTTTTGCAAATAAAAAGCTTTAATAATAATGAAAAAGAGAGAATGGGAATGGGGGAGCAGTATATTCAAATTCATGGAGGTGTTCCTAGTAGAGATGTAATAGAAAGCAAGCAAGCAAGAAAAAAAAAAACTCTTTTAGAAGAGATTTTAAGGTTTGACTGCAGAAGGCATTCCCTGTTGCAAAAGGTTGTTTCTTTTTTTACCCTGCTAGGTGAAGGCCCCTAATGATAGGTATTCAGAGTATAAGGATTGGGTTTATTTTATGTACATACATAGATACATATATTTCTACTATGTTCATCTAAAATTATTTATTTTTAGCATTAACTATTCTAAAATTGAATTACAAATGCTCTCCCTCCCAATCAGCCCCTCCCCTACTTTGAGAAAGTAAGCAATAAGATATCTATTACACATGTGAAGACATGTAAAACATTTCCATGTTATCTATCTTCTTTTTTAAAAAAACAAGAAAAATAAAAACAAAGTGAAAAAATGATGTAATCTGCATTCAGAATTAATCAGTTCCCTTTCTGGAGGTGTAGAGCATTTTTCATCATAAATCCTTTGAAATTATTGTGGATCATTTAATTGACCAGAGTGACTAAATATAAAGATTGCCTCAAAACAGACCTTGCTTATTATAATCTTATAATTTAATGGGCACAGTGGGAATACTTAGCACATTAAGTACCTAATGTGCCAGGCAGCTGTGCTGGGAATACAGAGACAAAAATGAAGGAATTCTGGTCCTCAGAGAGCATAAAGTTTTTTGGTAGATGGGCCCTCCACCTTTTTATTTTTCTTTATTATTATTATTATTATTATTATTTTGTAAAAGGGATCCCTTTCACAGTTCAGTGACTATGGGCCCCTGTTTCAGAAAAATTCTTTTACAAAATTCAAGAAAATGCTAAATTTTAGTTAGAGGCTTGTGAAAATAAAGATTTCTTTTTTCCCCCAAACAAATTGATGAATTCTTTGAAACTTATCCATGGCCCCAAATTAGAGCACCCTTACCAGGAAGACATACATATATAAGAAAGACAAGGCAATCTGAGGTAGGAAAGAATACTAACTCCTACGGGATGAAGAAGAAGTAGGAAAGGCTTCACAGATGAGGTAGTACCTTAGCTAGGCCTTGAAGGAAGATTAAGGTTCTAAGAATCAGAATGAGAAGGAATGCATTTCCAGGCAAGGGAGATAGCATATGTAAATGGGAGAAGGAATACTGAGTTCATGAACAACTTAGTAGGCCAGTTTGACTAGAACATGAAAGAGAGTAATATAAATTAAATCTAGAAAATCAGATTTTTTCCTCAGTGATGACAAAGTATTTATTTTATAATAAGTACTGGTTTTCATCAGTTCACCTTTTCAAAAAAAAATGACATTCTCCTATCTGCCACTTATTTGTCCAAAAGTTTTACATATTCACAATAATTACTGTACCATAATTCTCATACCAAAACCATTTTTGCTGCAGCACATATACAATAATTTGTATCAAAATAGCACAATAATAAAGTTAAAAAGCATTTTAGGCATTTCATAGGGGACTAGATTTCATTACCAAAAATCAGTATTAAAATTGTAATTGTCATCTTCTTTCTCTCTTATCTTATCCACACTTTTCTTCTCTAGCACTGATTTTTTTTCCTGAGAAAGCCAGATTTTAAAATCCCAAAGTAAATAGTTTGTAATTTATGCTAGAGGGACTCAGAAAATTTTTGTGATTGGGGAGGAACATGGTCAAATTTTTTTTTTTTTTTTAAGGAAGATTATTTTGCTCTTGTATGGAGGATAGATGGAGAATGGGGAAGACTGGAAGTAGAGAGACCAATTAGGAAACTACTGTAACAGTTCAGGTAAGAGGTAATAAGGCCCTGAAACAAGACCATGCAAGTAAAAGGGGATGTATATGAGTCAGTTCAAGTTTTAATCAGTGCTTCTCTGTATCTGTCCCACTGCCATACCCTTAGAACTTGTGGGCTTTTCTATCCATCGAACTGCTGATTTTATATATTGCCTCTCCAATTAGAGTGTGAGCTCCTTGAGAGCAGGGGCTGTCTAGCCTTTTCTTTTGTGGTCCTAGCACTTGGGCATTCATCCATTCTTTACGTCTGTAATCTTTCAATCATATGCTTGAATAAACTTAAGAAACTCCTTTCTGAAATCTTTCTTCCAGTCAACTAACTTTTGAATAGCAGTCTAAATTCCTTAGCTTGACATGTACAATTAGTCCTTCATAATCTTGCATTAGTCTATTGTCCAGACTTCTCTCATAGTAATTCCCTTTATATATTCTTTCTCGGGTCATTCTAGATTACTAGTTGTCCCTCATCTGTGCCCCACATTTTTTATGCTAATACATTTGCTCACATCATTATCTCTAGAAACTTTTGTTTTCTTTCTCCTTCCTTTTACCCCACCCTCACCAAATTTCATCTGCTGAAAATTCTTCTAGACCTTGCTAAACATCTATCCTTCTATGAAGCCTTTTCTGATGCTTTTTGTCAAATGAGAGCATATCAGAAGGTCCTTTCCTTTCTCTGACCCTGACCTTCCACATATCTCTTGATTTGTACCCTCCTTAAGTATTTATACACTATTTTCTATTACAGCATGTGTGTGTGTGTATGTATCTGTGTATGTGTGTCTTGTTTCCATATTAGATTAACTAAAAGATTCCTGAGGGTAGTGACTATTTAATTTTTGCTCTGCTGTCCTTATACTGTACTTTTCACATGGTAGATATTTAATAAATGTTTGTTTAATTGAAACAAGAAAATCCTTCAACTCCTTTTAGAGATTTTGTGATCATATTTTTTAAAAAAGCCCAAATATTAGTTTTGAGTAATGTCAGATGTTCAGGTTTTGTACTCTAAATCAGCAGACCATCCAACTGAAGTATGCTGCAATCAGCTGCAAATTGTGTGGTATTTTATATAAATGTTATCACATGCCAATGAAAACTACAGTGGGGAAGGGAAGAATAACATCTGAATATCGTATTCGCCCAGTAAAAGGAGGATAATGATCTGTCAGTAATGCTATAAACCATTCGAGTCTTCAGAACTTTGAAACTAAGGAGATTCTGGATAATTTCAAAAGTACTGGAGCTTTTTATGAGAAATTTCTAAGAGACACTAACTCTCTGTGTGTATGTGTGTTTTAAAATAGACAGACAAGCAGGCTGAAGAAATAATAAGAAAGCTCAGCTATAAATGACTTAATTATCCATGCCATTAGATTTTATGTACACTTGTTAGATATACATTAAAAGCCATCCCAACCACTTATCTTGGTGTCATACAATCAAAGAAAAATGGGAAACAGAAGAAGACAATTATGAAAAACTCATCAAAGGAACATATTGTTCTTTGGAAGTCCTTCCCACATTCTTATGTGCCTTTACGACTAAGGCTTGAGGTTTATGTATTATTGGATTGGGAATAGAATGCTAACTGATGATTGTTTTCTTCCCTCACATTCTCTGCCACATTCATTTTCTCATTGATTTCCTAATCTTTTTTTCTCTCTGAAACAATATTTTTTGGAGAAATTAAAATATAAAAAATTGAATATCCAATGAAAATTCAGCTTTTTTGAACTATGAAATATGCAAAGAAATTGAACCTTGCAAATGAGAAAAGGGAGCAACTTTGAATATTTAAAATATAGAGAACTGGACCAACAGTTAAAAACTGATGGATTCAAGATCTGACTCTGCTACTGGCTAACTGAGTGATCTTTGGTAAACAATGTAGCCCCATTAAGCCTCAGTACCCTATCTATAAAGGGATGATGATAATATTTGTCTTACTGATCTTTGACTACTGTGAGGATGAAATAAAATGCATGTGAAAGAACTTTGTAAACTTTAAAATACAGAATAAATGTAAGGAATATTATCCTGATTAAAAGATATGTAAATAAACAACACTATTATTAATTTTTTTTGACCACAGGCAAACTATTGCTTTATTCTACTGTACCTAGGCTCCAAACCTCATTAAGAAACAGAATTCATGAATGAGTCAATTTATGTAGTATTCAAGGGATCTCATAAACCACTGGTTCTCTCATCACACCTATAAGAAAGATGAAATCACCCTTGCTGGTGGTAAAAGTGGAAGATGAAATCAATTTTCCAAAGCCACTAAGAAACCCGGGAAGGAAGCAGATGTTAAGAGGTGATCCACATTACCAATCCATCAATTTGTTAAGGGAATATTTTTTTGTGTGTTTTTTTTTTTTTTGTTAAGGGAATATTAAGGGCCTGCCTTCATACCTGGTGTTGTGGGATACAAAAAAAATAATGGGGATGGTGGTGCAGGAGAGGGAGAACATCATTATCCTCAAGGGGCTTATCAGTTTATGGAGCTAAAGAATACAAGATAGTGCCTAATCAAAAGGTTGCTAGATTATACTGTTTAGACTAAAACACTCTGAGAGTTCAAAGAAGAAATAAACTGAACATAGTTATATTAGTTGTGAAGACATAGTGCTTCAGAAAATTGTGGAAGA
Organism: Myrmecobius fasciatus; assembly: GCA_023553655.1. Lineage (NCBI taxonomy): Eukaryota > Metazoa > Chordata > Mammalia > Dasyuromorphia > Myrmecobiidae > Myrmecobius > Myrmecobius fasciatus. Next base: position 471,996 of record JAJPUD010000998.1, on the reverse strand, counting down.
ACTCTGAAGTTCAAAAATTCCTCACAGTGTCAATTTCACAATATTTAAAAAAAATTAAGTTATCTGCTTTTAAGCCACCAAAAGCACATGATTCTAGTAACCATCAATATTTTGTTAAATAGATGCTACTTTTTTTTTTTTTTTTTTTTTGCTTAGGCTTTTGGGGTTAAGTGACTTGCCCAGGGTTACACAGCTAGGAAGTGTCCGAGATCACATTTGAACTCAGGTCAGCTAGGAAGTGTCCGAGATCAGATTTGAACTCAGGTCCTCCTGACTTCAGGGCTGGTGCTCTATCCACTGCGCCACCTAGCTGCCCCACAGATGCTACTTTTAAGGGACTTCTTATGTGAGAGAGAAAAGATATGATTTCAAAATACTTAATTACATTATGAGAGCTCAGCATTTAAAACAAAAAAACTTTATAAATATTTCAAAACACTGTTTAGAGAAAGAGAGAATAGTTGGGGAAATATTAATTACTCATGGATAAGTTGAGCCAATATAATAAAATAATGACATTTTCTAAATTAATTCAATTATTCAGTATCTTTCCTCTTACAATGTACTCTAGCATTCCTTCCTTCATTCTTGTGCTAGGCGATCTCACACCTAAGGCTTTCCTTTCTCTTTTGCTATCACTTCCCTACATCTCTGCCTGCAGAAACTCTACTTACACTTCAAAGCTCAGCTTAACCAACACCTGCTCCAGGAAGACTCCTGATTCCCTCAGTCAATAATGACAATAATAGACATTTATATTTATATAGTGTTTTAACACTTGCAAAGTGTTTTTCTCCAAAGAACTCTATGAAGTAGGCAGTATTGAACTGAAATGAGATAATGTAAATAAAAGCTTTGCAAACTTTTAAGCACTATATAAATGTTAGTTATTATAATGCACTATTTATTTTTGCTTGATGCACTTAACTATGTTTTATAGTTATTTTTGTGTCAGTTCTCAAAGAGCAATTATTTCATCTTATTCATCTGACCCTTCCCTGACCTCCCCAGGAGTAGAATATAAGACACATAGTAGGTGCTGATATAAATGTGTTTTATCACATATTCATACTTGATCCTCTTAGAAATTCTATGAGATAAATAGGAAATATAGGATGTTTGCTTGATGAATGAGTGAATGCTAAGGGGGAAAGGAATGGAGAAAAAAAAAGGGCAAACCATTGTAGTATCTTTGCCAAAAATCCCCCACGGACAGTATTAACTTGCTAATTGTCCAGAGAGTCAAGAAGATTTGGACAAGCCTGAATGATTGAACAATAAAAGAAAAAGAGAATTGAGATGTTTTCCTTTTTAAATTAAAATGAAATCTGGATTCTAAATTCTCATTTCAGCTTTATGCATTTCAGCTCTATGTATCTCTCATTTACTGTGTGCCAAGGACAGTGCCATGAACAGCTACAACAGTCTACTAAATACCCATGAGGATAGCTTGGTGTATTGGGTATAGCACTTGGGTTCAGGAAAACTTGGATTCAAGTCTCATCAGACCCCACCTGTGTGACCCTGGGCTAAATGACTTCACTTCCCCATTTCCTTGTCTGTAAAATAAAGAAGGCTGATCATGCTGATCTCTAAGGTCCCTTCTACATTTCAATCTATGAGTCTGTCAATTCTACTCTTCCTTTTCATGATACAGTATACTTACCAGAAAGTGACTCTGAGCTCTGACTGGTAACATTGTGTGAAGACTCCTGAAGTGCATATGTGGATGTGGAAAGAGGCGAAGGACTGATGCTGTTGGCAGATACATATGGAGAGTTGTAGGAAGAGCTGTAATACTGGGAGTATTGGCTCTGAGTAAAGCCTGGGTAGGATGGATATTCCTTAGGAAACATAAAAAGACAAAGATAGGAAATAAAACATCATATCTTATCCTCCTATTACCCTTCCATCTCAGCCATGGTTAGGTGTCTGGAGAATGAGAAGAGTCACAAAACTGCACAGCTGAAAGTAAGTTTGATGTTTACTTTGTACATCCTCTCTGCAAATAATTCTCCATGTGAATCATGAGCTGGTCATACAATATCCCTGTTAAGTGGTAATCAGACCCACTTCTGCTTGAAGGCTTCCAAAGGTTCTAGAATGTACTATCTCATAAGGCAACTCCTCTTGTTTTTCAAGGCTCTAGGCTTAAAAATTTTTTTTCAGAGATTTAGAAGGGGAAGATTTACTGAGGAACTATCAGGACATAATAGAATATAGTAAATGAACAATTGCTTTTTGTTTAATTATGTTTGATTTATACTTGAAAACCCAGATTGAAGAAAGAAATACATGGGCTAGGCTAGTGTTGGGAGTGGGAGTAGGCACTGATGTTTGTTGTAGTTATGAAAACTTTTAAAACTATCTTTAGCTACAACATCAGTGCTCACTAATCTCCACACTCTATATGTGGGTGTTAAGAGATGTTGAACACATCTCTAACAAGAGAGATGGGACATATTCTCCCATATGATTTCATGTGGAAAAATCACAATTGGAATTTCATGAAGATTACTCTTTATGTTATTCATCATTCTTTGTTATGCTTTGCCAAAGGATTTATATAATTTAAAAAAATTCCACATTATTTATTTATAACATCCTTTTCTTTTCAAATTTTGAGTTCCAAATTTTCTCCCTTCCTCCCATCCTTCCCCCTTTAACTAAGAAGGCAAGCAAGATGATATTAATTATACATGTAAAATCATGCAAAACACTTCAATATTAGCCATATTATAAAGAAAGAAAAAAAGGAAAAAGAAAACAAGAAAATCATACTTTTATTTCCACTCAAGAGTTTATTAGTTCTCTCCCTGGAGATGCATAGTATTTTTTCATCATGAGTTCTTTGGAAATGAATTGAAACATTGTATTAATAAAAATAGTCAAGTTTTTCCCAGTTTAAGGCCATTACAACATTGCTATTACTGTGAACAATGATCTCCCAGTTCTTCTCACTTCACTTTGCATCAGTTCATATAAGTCTTGCTATGTTTTTTAAAATCCAGTTTTTAAAAAAAATTATTTTTTTTCTTGTGACCTAGAAACCACCTCCTTGTAACACCCAGTGATTTTAGTTCTGTTCTCTAAAGCTAAGTGGTACAAGTTTGACCAATCATATCAATGATATGCCTTAATATACCAAGAGCTATCTCCTTCCCTTGCAACAAAACCTTCTCTTCTCTGGACTAACCATCACTAGTTCCTACACACTTTTCATATGGTATGTTTCTTTGATCTCTCAGCGTCTTAGCTGCCTTTTCTTCCTTGATCTTACTAAAATATTGTCTTCTTTCAATTTCAATGAATTTGAATCATCTCAATTGGAGAACTGATAAGGAAAAACTTCTTATTCTCAGTAAAAGACTAGTACTGTTGTTTGTGGAATGTAGTATAAACAGTCAGAGGCAGCAGCACAATAGAGTGGGAAAGAAGACTGTTCCCTTTGGAGTGGAATTGGTGGACCTAGGTTCAAATCTTACAGTAGTTAGTTAATACTGAATGACTTTGGTAGTCTCCTGATTTCATCTGTAAAACTGAGGGGGTTATACTAGTGGGCCTTCAAGATCCCTGTGGCTCAATATCTTCTTATGAGATGAAATTGCTAATGTGGGATGGCTTCGTTTTTTGTTTCAAGGAAGATTTAGCATCAAGGGGAAAATGACTGTTGTCAACAAGCTTAAAACTAATAAAATAGTGTTGACAGGACCAGAGATGATCAACAGAGCATATAAAGCAATTTTCAGAGATAGCTCTTAATGTCCTCAAATTTTAGAGCAAAAGGCCTTTAGAGTTCTTTTGCCTCAACTTCCCAAATTGATAGATTAGGAAACCAAGAATCAGAAAGGAAAAGAAATTTGCTTTTTCCTTTAACAGAATAGGTTTGGTAGTCTTTGAAACCTCATTTACAGATGGTAAACACACTTCAATCCTTTTATAACATAGATATCTATTTGGTGAATGGGAAATGTCCACTATTTGCCAGGAACTGTGCTAAGTGCTTTACAAATATTATCTTGTTTGGTCTTCACAATAATCCTGAGAAGCAATAATCCTATTATTGTCTCCAATTTACAGTTGAGGAAACTGAGGCAAACATAAGTTAAGTGAGTTGTCCACGGTCAAAATCTTTTAAGTGTTAGGTTTTCCTAACTTCAATCCCAAGGCTTTATCCAATGTACCACATAGCTGCCTCAGCTAGAGTGTCTCTCAATCTAGGGAGGTCTAACAACTTGATAATGCAGCCTAAGCCATATTTATTATTAGGATTTAATTGGTTTCATCAGTTGTGTTTAATAGTGAAAAGAATGCTAACTTAGAGCCAGGAGATCCAGGTTTGAATCTCACCATTAACACTTATTAGCTGTGTTATAATGTCTGATAAGTTATAATTTCTCAAAGTTTCAGCTTCTTCATCTGTCAAATGGGAACTACCTACCTCTTAATTGAAGAGAAATAACTTTGCTAAACTCAAAGTGAGAGTGAGGGTTGTGATAATATTTTCAGCATTAAAATCTAACCCATATCCAAGCAAAAATAAACAGGGCATATAAAAAATGTATTTAAGACTATACCAGCAGTTTGCCCAAATGCTGATTTTAGGCTAATATTTTGTTTTAATAAGGAAAAGGATGCCCCCTCCAATCTATCACTAATGGCTCTGTACCTGATGCATGGTTCCAAATCCTGCTGAGTTGGTTAAGCCATTTGCCCCTTGATAAATCCCTGAGGCACCTGCAGAAAGGAAAAAGATATACACTGATATTAGATTTCTTATCTCGTGGGAGAAGGAATAGGAGACATGGACAAGAAGCACTCATCACATTAAGTGATAGGCAGTGATCAGGTAGCTATTCTAGACTTTTGGGGCATGTGGTTTTTGAAATGTTACTGCTCTTTGTAGAGTTAGTTCTGATTTCTGCCTATAAAATGAAAGGCAATAAATCACCCAAGCAAGGGGCCTACTTATAACACAAGGACTAGGATGGGACAATATATCACGTATTGAAAGGCATTTTAAAAACAACCATTAAGCCCCGTCAAAATAAAAGCCCATAAGGGAACTGAGAAAAAGCAGATCCAGCCTCAGCTGGGAAACAAGGCACCCAGCCAGTCAGCTTTTTGTCCTATTCTTTTTTTTAAGGTAATTTGAAGATTTTTGTATCTTTCCCCAAGATGTGTAGTTATGTGCACAAAAAATGGAAATTTTGGCACACTAACATCTGAAATGACAGGAACTGAGGGAGCTACTTAGATGAAATATGAGATGATGCACAAGAAAATATTAAGACCTAAGTTGTAGTCCATGCTCTACCATGAACTTATTATGTGACCTTGGGCAAGTTATTCCCCTTCTTGAACAGTTTATCAACTGATAATATTTCAGTGGACATTCATAATTGAAGAATATCCACAGGAAGGTTATCAAGATAGTGAAAATTAAAAGTACTGGGAATGTTTAACTTGGAGAAGAGAAGACTCATAGGTATGAGGGGGGAAGGGTCATGATATTCCTCTTTAAGTATTTGAAGGGCTGTCATATGGAAGAGATTAGACTTGTTTTGTGAGGTTAGGAAAAACTTCCTAACATAGTTATCAAAGAGTAGAATGCACTGCTTTGAGAAGTAGCAGGTCCTTTATCATTTAAAGTCTTTAAGCAGAGACTAAGTGACCATTTGTGAGAAGATTAGCTCCTTTTTTATCTTTGGATTCCCATTGCCTAGAAATACCTGGCCATAGTAAGTGCTTAATCTATTCATCTCATAAATTCTCTTTTGTGTCTCCTCTAGATTAAAAAAATTCATGATATCAGTGATGATGCATTCCTCTCATTCTCCTAAAAGACCTGATTTCTCTTCTTCTTTTCTAGTTTTTGGATGATGCTTTTTAAAATTATTTTTTTCTATTTTCAAACTCCCCCCCCCCAGTTCCTCTACTAGGAAAAAAAAAAAGAAAAACAAAACACTTGTAATAGGTATGTACAGTGAAGCAGTACAAATTTCCATATTGGCCATGTCCAAAAATACATCTTATTCTGCATATTAGCTTATTATCTCTGCCAGTTAGACAGGTAGTATTCTTTATTATCAGTTCTCTGAAATCATGACTAATTATTTTGTTGATAAGTCTTTCAAAATTGTGATTTTTTAAATAATGTTGTTATAGTATAAATTATTCTTTTGGTTCTACTCAGTTCACTATGTTGATACTAGTCATCCTAGGTTTCTCTGAAACAATTTTTCATCATTTATTACAATAATATTATTCCATTACATTTATATATCATAATTTGTTCAGCCATTCCTCCATTGATGGACCTCTTTAGTTTGCAGTTCTTCACTATTACAAAAAGCTGTATTTTTGTACATTTTGCTCTTTCTTTGGTTCCATAGTGGCATAGTTAGGTCAAAATATATATAATGTTTAGTAATTTTTGGTGTGGAGTTCCAAATTTCATCTCAGAATAGTTATCATCAATTCACAGCTCCACCAACAGTGCATTAATATGGCTATTTTTTCACAACCCCTCCAACATCTGTCATTTTCCTTTTTTGTCCATTTTGCCAATTTAATGGATATGAGTCGAACTACTCTTTCTTTCCTTTCCCTTCCCCTTTTCTTCCTCTCTCCTTTTCCATGCTTTAATGTGCATTTCTAAAAATAATTAGTAATATAAAGTATATTTTTCATATGAGTATGGAATTTCTTCTCTTCAGAGCTGCCTGTTCATATCCTTTGACCATTTGTCAATTGGGGAATGACTTATTCCTATAAATGTTAACCACTTCCTTGTAAATCTTGGAAATGAGATCTTCATAACAGAAAAGTTTCTGCAAAGATTTTTTATTGATTAGCTGTTTGCCTTTATTTTTTTATTTGTTTATTTAAGTATACATTGTTTTATGAATCATATTGGGAGAGAAAAATCAGAACAAAAGAGAAAAACCATAGGAGAAGGGGATAAAACAGAAAAAGAAGTTAACTTAGCATGTATTGATTTACATTCAGTCTCCATAGTTCTTTTTCCAAATGCAGATGGCATTTTCTATCCAAAGTCTATTTGGATTGCCTTGGATTACTGAACTGCTAACAAAAACCAAATCTTTCATCGTTGACCATCATACACTCTTCTTGTTATTGTGTACAATGTATTTCTGGTTCTGCTTGTTTCATTTAACATCAGTTTGTGTAAATCTTTTCAGGCCTTTCTCTAAAATCAGCTTGTTCATCATTTTTCATAGTATAATAATATTCCATTACCTATATATACCACAACTTATTCAGTCATTCCAACTGATGAGCACGTACTCATTTTCCAATTATCTGTGACCACAAAAAGAGCTGCTACAAGCATTTTTGCACATTGTAAATCTTTTCTCTCTTTTATTATTTCCTTGGGATACAGACTCACTTCTGGGTCAAAGGGTATGCACAATTTTATAGCCTTTTGGGCATAGTTTCAAATTGCTCTCCAAAATGGTTGGATTATTTCACAACTCCATCAACAATGCATTAGTGTCCCAGTTTTCCCACATCCCCTCCAACATTTATCATTATCTTTTCCTGTCATCTTAGCCAATCTAAAAGGTGTGAAATGGTAACTCAGAGTTGTTTTAATTTGCATTTCTCTAATAATAGTGATTTAGAGCATTTTCCACATGATTATACATGGCTTTAATTTCACCATCTGAAAATTGTCATTTATCAAATGTGAAATGACTTGTATTCTCATAAATTTGACATAGTTCTTTATATATTTTAGAAATTAGACCTTTATCAGAAACACTAGCTGTAAAATTTTCCCCCTCAGATTTCTATTTCTCTTTTAATTTTTTTCTCTTGGTTTTGTTTGTGCAAAACCTTTTTAATTTAGTGTAATCAATTTTGCCTTTCTTAATGTTCTCTAGTTCTTTGCCTTTTAATCTTAACTGCAATTGGATTGGTTTGTGCATAATTTTAGAAATTTTATGCAGTCAAAACTTTCCACTTTATCTTCTTTGGCTTTCTATCCTTTATTTAGCTAACTCTTCCCTTAACCATGGATCTGAAAGGTATTTTTTTCTTTTTTCTTTTAATTTATTTATTATGTGGCTTTTCATATTTAGATTATGTATCCATTTGGAACTTATTTTGATATATGGTATAAGTTGTTGGTCTAAGTCTAATTTTTGTCAGAGTGTTTTCTAGTTTTTCTAAGTTTATGTCAGTGATTCTTTATTCCAGTACCTGGGGTTTTGGGGTTTTGATGATATCATTTATACCACTTATTGTGCACAAATAAAACAAGAAACAGGAAGCCCTTATCCTCTTTTACATAACCCTTCCATTTTATAAATGGCAGCCACAGATTAAATGGTTAGTCTGAAGATCACATATGTAATAAGTGATGGAGTCAGGTTCTGAATTCAGGTCTTTTGACCCAAATCTTTCCATTGCATCATGTTTTCTCTTCCTCATTCCCCATTTTACTTCTTGTAGATGGTAAATCCATTACTTATAGATTTTCCTGTCTGTGGTTGTCAAAGGGCTAACTTTACAAATCCCAGTTCCTATAAGCAATTAAAGCTACAGCTTCTTCTATTACTTTGATTCCTCAGATCAATCATGGATCCTCAAAAAAAAAAAAAAAAAAGAACGCTTAAGAATCTATGTACTTTTGGAAAACCATATAGATAAAGATTGCTTATTGTCCAGGTCTGTGGTTGAATAGACAGTCCACTGAATTAGACTAGCAGTACATGAATCTTAGATAATCACTGCAGATGGACAAATGACCTGGGCTGAGAATTGAATAAGAAGAAAAGATCAAATTGGACTATATTTGAGAAATTTTCCAATCTTTAAGCTATTTCTTGACACAAAAATCCTATTTTAAAATGAAAATATTATTTTGTTTATAATATAAGATTATTTTTTATTTATAATAATATTTTAATATCAATATTCTTCCAATAATGCTATTTGAGTATGAATTATAGAAAACTACTATCTCCAAGGAACTGAAACTGCAGGTAGTTTAAAGGTCAATGGATAAATCCAGCATAGGCACTTAATTACTTGTTAAAATGCTTTTAGTTTAAAAAATATATATATAATGAATGAGTTCACCAGGATGAACTATAAAGTACCTTCTTATTCTAATATTTATATTCTAAATTCTTTTCCAGGTCTGATATGTTCTGCCTTCTAAGATCCTTTCTAGCTCTGTGATTCCATGACACATCACTTGCCCAATCAAGTCAACAAGTATTTATTAGATACTTGTGTCCCCTTGCCACATGCAGGATACAAAATGAGGAAATTACCCTTGTCCTTTGGAAACTATAATATCAAATGAATATTTGTTTTGTTCAGTTGTGTTCAGTTCAGTTCATGATCCCATGTGAGGTTTTCTTGGCCAAGATACTAAAATGATTTCCCATTTCTTTTTCCAGCTCATTTTACAGATGAGGAAATGATGCAAATAGGGTTAAGTGACTTGCCCAGCCACACAGCCAGTAAGTTTCTGAGGTCAGATTTAAACTCATAAAGATGATCCTTCTGAATCCAAAACCAGGCCTTCTATTCACTGAATAGCTACCTAAACAAATATTTCCTGTATGAAATTATAAAGTACTCATAGAATATAAATTAGAAATCATCACATACAACTCTCATTTTATAGATGGAGAAACTAAGGCAAAGAGAGGGGAAAGATCTTGTCTCAGGTTACACAAGGAATCAGTGAGAAAGGCAATATCACAACAGAGTTCTCTTTATTCATATCCATGGGTGTTTTCAATGTTATTATTATTATTTTAATCATTAGTAAGCCAGTAGGCTTACCTTTCCTATCAGGAAGGACACAGCCAAAAGATAAAGAAAAATGTGGTAAGAAGGTATCTATATCTCTAGGCAAATTTCTGATGGTGGCTGCACATCCCATTCAAGTCAGAAGGTTCTTCAGGAACCACAGATAATCTTCCTAGGGCTCAAACAGGAGCCCTGAACTCCTCTCCCACTTCTTGGAATGAGTGCTTCAAGTTGGAGACAACCCACAGAATTCTTCCATTGTAACAAAGCATGCTGGGGGACCATACTACACTCTGTGGGTTGCCCAGGCATGTTGGCTAGAAGGAATGTGCCAGTCCCTTCAGTTCAAAGTTGATTGGCTCTAGCCTAGTCACTATGGTAACTAGTTGGCCCTTCTTTTTGACAAAGCAGAGGTCTTCTCCATCTTGTTTCCTTGAGTCAGGGTCCCAAAGGGAAGAGATACAGATATGGACATGCCTTATCTGTTTCAATGACTCTTTCTTCCCTTTACTAGATTCATTTTCTTTCTAAAAGAAAGAAAAGGACCAGCTCTATTTAGAGCTGCTTAGCCAGGGTTTAGAAACAAATAATTCTTAGTGTCTTCACTTGGTATCCTTTCTCCAAAATATCCTCTTGTTTGTTTTTATTTTAAGACGCTGGATTAGTTGGGGAATGGACAGCTGAACAAACTTCAGTTAGCCAAGTGCAGTCACAAAGCACATGTAGTGAGAAATATATCTCGTGCCAAAGACAAACAAGGGGGTGGGGACAGAGAAGACAACTCCAGAACTAATTTGCTACCACATGTGGCCTTTTAAGCATTTTTTTTTTTGAGAGAGGTCAGGCCACAGCTTTGAGGACTCTTCTGGAATACCAGAACCCTCTTTATCTCCATCTATGTTTCTAGTCCCCCTTATGATGGGCAGGGTACACAAAAGGGGCTGGAGATTCAGAGGACTGGTATTAGAGAAACCGATTCCTCAGATCCTAAAAACAAACAAGAAAACAAATAAAAATCATGCTCTGGGTCCCAACAGACTGAATGACAGAAACTCAATTGCTGCCTGATTCTCAGCTTTCTTATCTATAAAATAAGAAGGTAAGACAAGATAGTCTCTCAGGATCCTTCTATTGTCATCAATCTATATTCTAAGGTTATTTCCTTGCAGTTATAAGATTCTATAATGAATTCGCAGTCTTCCTCTTTGAACACCAACTAGAAAAGTAATGTAACAGTTTAAAGCTTTGGGCAAGTTAAGATCTTGTTCTCTCTCACAGATCTTGATCTTCCCTTCTGCTTCCATTGTCTGCAGTATGAGGCCTGGTTTAGAGCTACACAAGTGTCAAAGCTTCCTTGAAATGCCAGAATTATACTTGCAGTTGGGTAAACATCTCTTGCTCTTTCAAGTTCTATCTCCTTTTTGTTCCTTCTAAATCTGCTTTCCCTTTGTATTCAATTTAGCGGTCTAATACTATACAGGTTGGATAGAATCCTAAAGAAGTCTTTTTTTAAACAGAGGGAAAAATAATAGAGCCCCATTGCTTACAGGCAAATACTAACAACTTTCCGAGAACACATACAGCTCTTGTATACTGACACTGAAAACAATACGGATGGGAATTTTTGATCCTTCTACACTGTCAGTTTGAAAAGCTCCATCATCTTTTATTAAAGCTGTCAGGAGGGGGTCGGGGTCCCCCGAGGGGACACTCTATGTGTAAATTGGGAAGAGAACATGTTTATTGCGACAATTCTTGCACATGATACTATGTCTTCCTGTTTTCCAAACGATTTGAGATAATTACATGAAAGACGGAGAACCTGCAATATTGGAATGAACTCACAGTGAACTTTGTACCAGCTGTGTAATCACAGAGGGCAACTTCACAGTCGCCTAGCAAATTCAAGACCAGATTCTACATGGTGGATTAAACAACTCAAAAAATATATATATATAAAAAGGAGCGAATGAACAAGCAAACTCTAAGGAGGTAATTTTCCTTTCCGGGAAACTTGGCTTTAAAAGTTTCTTGCAACAGAAATGTGCCCCAATTCTCTGCCAGGGTTATATGACTTGGTTTCTTTTTTTTTCCCTGCTTTTTCTTCACTTTGTAAATACTTAAGAGAAGGTGGCTGAGTCAGGGATTAGGAGGGGGAGGCAAGGGAAAGAAGTGTTTATTAATCCTCTGGATTCATGCCTCCCTTTAATACTGAGTGACTGCTGCATTTACAGCCTTTGTGGCCAACCTTTCCCCTTTCCAAGAAGTGTATAGTAGCAGTAAGCATGAAATGTTTTGGGATACTTTCCTGAGGCCTGGAAGCTAGGTGGTGTAGAAGATAGAGCTAGACTTAAAAAAAAAAAAAAATCAAGAAGACCTGAGTTCAAATCTACTCTCAGACATTTATTAGCTATGTGATGCTGAACAAGTCTCCTCAACTATAAATTGGGGGATAATAATAGCACCTACTTCACAGGATTATATGTAGGATCAAATGGGATAATATTTGTAAAAGTACTTAGCACAGTGCCTGACACATATTAGATGCTTAACAAATGTTTATTCAATTTCTCTTTCCCTTCCTCTATCCAATGTATTGGATATTTCTTGCCTTTGGATCCAGAAGACTCTGGAGAGGAAGACTGATGAATTTGCACAGCCCTTCCTCATTTAAATCCAATTCATTTGCAAGTCACCTTCCTGATACCATTGGTCCTCTGTGAGAAGGAAGGACAAACAATAATATGTGAGCAATAGCAACTGCCTCACTGGGGACCCAACTGGCCAATTTCAGTTGGGCAACACTGTTCCCTCCCTCTTTTCCTTCCTTCGTCCACATGGGGAAGCATTACCTTACCTATGGATGCTCTGCCAAAAAGAACATAAATTTCTTGAAATTGTGCTCTGAAAAAACAGGCTTTGATAAAGCCCATTGGGATTCAAATGGAGTTACCTGACCATGCCTTAAACCCAAATCACTCTGACTCTTGTTGATTGGACAATAATAAACAGGTCACAGTCAAAGCCTCAGTTGGTCACTGTTTGGATTTTGTAGGCTCAGAGTGAATGTAAATAACAATTTTTTTTTCCTGTTCTGACCAGAAACCCTGAAGGACATATTCCCTTTCTAGACTGATTTTTTTCCCTCTTTTCTTGAGCAGGTAAAAGAGGCCATCTTTTGTCTTATTTCTTACCCCTCAAATCACTGAATGGATGTTACCTCAAACAGAGACCTGGGAAAGATCTTAGCTTAAAAAGGCCAAAATCTCTCACTGCCAGGACCCATCTCCAGCCATCTTAACCTGTGTCTTACCACTGGATCCCAATGACTCTGGAAGAGAGAGTGAGGCTGATGACTTCGCACAGTTTTTCCTCACTTATATCTAATCCATGTGTATGTCAAGACATCACCTTCCTGATGTCACTGGTCCTCTTTGAAAACAACAGCAACAACAACAGCTTCCATTAAAGCCCAGGCTGGCCTTTAGTAGTTTAGTTGAAACTTTTGATGAACACAACTTTACAAAGTAGAATGGAAAACAATTAAACTCCTTTTGATTATATGGGTTTAACAGAGGGAGATAAGTTTTACAGCTAAGCTGAAAGAGAAGATACTTTTAAAAATCATTTTTTGGCTTTGGGATGCCTTACATCAATTTTTCTCATTTGTTCCAAAAACAATAACAACAACAATAAAAACAATGGACATTTATGCACTGCTTTATCATTTACAAAATGCTCTCTGAACAACTATACTTCAAGGGAGGAAAGCTATGAATTGTTCTTCCAACTGTGCAGATGAGGTAACTGACGTGAATTAAGATAAAATTATTTGCTAGGTTTGACATGGAAGCAAAGTTAGGATTAAAACCTCAGGTCTTTGGACTTCAAATTCAGCAACCTTTTGATCATATTCCAGCACAATTATTTACAGTCCTGGTTCGGAGTAGACATACAACAAACAATTGTTGATTGATTTTGCTTGAGCTTATAACATTCAAATGATGAGGGTAATAATACAATTCAATGCAATAAACATTTAAGTGCCAGAAACTAGGCTAAAGTGCTGGAGAATGAACTAAGAGAAAGCAACAAACCCTGTCTTCAAGGAATTTACAACAATACACAAAAGAAAGCTGTAACAGTGAATATGTTGTAGTTGACAAATAGAAGAAGGAAGTCTGTTAGCATAATAGTAGATTTCATAGATTTTCTCCTATCTGGGAGAGAACTGAGAGGGCATTTTTACCAATGCACTTACTCAAAAGACAAACTAAAGTGAAGACAGGAGTACTGATTTTGTCTAAGGTTATGGGATGACTTGAACAGCTAAGTGGCATAGCTAAGAGTGCCTGGACTCAGGAAAACTGCATTCAAATCTGTCCTCAGACACTTACCAGTTATGTAACTCAGGCCAAGTCACTTAACTCTCTTTGCCTCATCTGTCAAATGATCTGGAGAAGGAAATAGAAAACCACTCCCATATGTTGATCAAGAACTCCCCAAATGGGGTCACCAACAGTCAAATATGACTGAAAGGACTCAACAATAACTAACATAGGGCCTTAGCAAAGGTAGGACTAGAATTCAAGTATGCTAATTCCTAGTTCAGTACCCTTTCCATTATACTATGATGCTTCTTTTGGTTTTTTTTTTATTTTTTTTATTATTTTATTAATACTTTTTATTTGCAAAACATATGTATGGGTAATTCCTAAACATTAACCCTTACAAAGCTTTCTGTTACAAATTTTTCCCCCCTACTCCCCACCCCTCCCCTAGATGGCAGGATATCCACTACATGATAATTATGTTAGAATACTTAAGAAATCGAATATATTATAGTTATTGCATCATTTTTTTGTGCAGGAGAAATCATATCTACAAGAAAGAATAATCTGATAAAGGAAATACAATGCAAGCAAACCTCAATAGAGAACATGAAAATGTTATGTTGTGGTCCACATTTCACATCCCTCTCTCTGGGTGTATATGGCTCTTTTCACCAAACAACTGGAACTGGTTTGAAGCATTTCATTGTTGAAGAGAGTGATGTCCATTAGAACTGATCCTCATATAATGTTGTTGTTGCCCTGAATAATGATCTCTTGGTTCTGCTCACTTCACTGAGCATTAGTTCATGCAAGTCTCTCCAGGCCTCTCTGAAATCATCCTGCTGGTCATTTCTTACAGAACAATAATATTCCATAACATTCATATACCATAATTTATTCAGCCACTCTCCAATTGATGGGCATATGATGCCTCTTTTGAACAGTCTTTCTCGGACATCTCCTTCATTTAGAATGCTTTCTTGTCATCTTACTCTTACCTTATTGTGATAATCCAGATTTACCTTAGTAAATATGTAGATAGGCAGCATAACTATTTTGGTGGATAGAACACTAGAGTCAGAGCCAGGAGAACTGGGCTCAAATTCCATCTTAGACACTTTGCTCTCATGGCAAATTACCAAGATTTGGGAGCACCAGCTTCCTCATCTGATTCAGATGTAATGAGGAAAGGAATAGAAAAAAATTAAACATTATACACATGTGAATTATTATTACTACTCAGTTTCACTAGGGATGTTATGAACAGAGAAGGTAAGTGAATTGTACAGGGACATGAAGCAGAGCTACAAAGAAAATTCCTTATCACCATCCTGAGCCTCAGCCTTGAGATGCTCATAGAGCTGTACTGTAAACATATCACCAGCCATGTGATGTGGTACTGCCTTGTACTCTTGTTTCTAAAATAAGAAACACAAAATGCATCTCTCAAATATTCTCCATAGACAAGCTTGGAAGACATCTGCCTTTAATCACATCAACTGCTAAATGTCACAATAACCTCATTCACAGGTAGCTTAAAGAACATTTAACTGGTAATAAAACGATCTGAATGCTAGAAGAAATCATTTCAGACACACTGGACTATATAAACATTGTTCTGCCATGTAGAATCACAAGCATACCATATTCTACATATATATACCCAGATGAATATTCAGACAAATAGACAAGTGGACACCAAGAGCAGAGAGTCTGGGTCCCTCATAAGTATGGGATGCCCTTATAGTCATGTCCTTCCTATATAAGACCAAGCTGAGCAATATTCACATACTCTTTATTCCTCACTTCTGGATCTTCCTTCTATGGCTATCACTTGCTTGTGTCTCACTGCATGTATCTGGATCAATTAGTCCATAGCCTTGTTGCAGTTATTTGACAGGTCCTCAGTTCATTCTCTCTCCTTTTCAAAGTGTTATTAGCACCTGATTCACAGGCTTCTTCTCCACTTCAATCCCAATCACATCCCTACTTGGGAATTTCCATACACATACATATACACATATAAACATGACACAACACAAACACACATCTATACATAAGCACATATATTTCCTCAAACCCTCTACCCTTTTAGTTTATCTGTCCCTTTGATTCCTGTGGCTTGCACTTTGCCTCTATCTCATTTGTCCACATGGATAATCACACTTTTGATGGAAGAAAGAAGCAAAGGAAAAAAGAATAGGAGATGACATCTAGAGGTTTTGAGATATCAAGTAGGGGAGGAGAGGGAGGCTTCAAGAGAGGCTCTATTTTTCCAGCAGAAGTAGTTGGGTCCTCTTTTGAGCCTGGCGTATAAGAATAGAATAAGAATAGAAAAGAGAATGTCTGAAACATCTATTGTATGGAGTGTAACTGAAAGTCAGAAATATAAGAGGATTACCATGTGTCAGTGAAGGCCTAGGTAACATGATGAAAATACATATACATCAATTTCCAGTAGACTCAGTCAGTCTGGTTAAATGATTTCTCTTCAAGTGCTCAATAACTTGTAAATGGGAGCAGACAGGGTAGCTACTGACATTGGTATATTTTCAACTTGTGCTTCTGCCTCCCTCATAAAGGTCTGAAATTCTTTCCTCTGAACATAACCTCTTAAATGTCACCTCTCCCTCTTCTTTACTTCTCTTGAACCTATTCTTACTCCTCACTGTGCTTGCTACTCACTTCCCAGTGAATCAATCAACATGTATTTATAAGAGCCTACTATGTGTTAAGTATACACATATCAAGGGATTCAAATTCAAAGAATAAAAAACAATCCCAACTCAGAAAGGCTTATGTTTTAATAGAGGACCAGAGTGTGTGGATGTATATATGTATACACAGCATATGTGTTTCATGTGTACATGTGTACATTATACACACATGTAAATAAAATTAATAAACACATACAAAGTGATTAAATGGAAAGCAGTTGGGGTGGGAGGGCACTAGCAATTGGGGGGGGAAATAAAAAAAGAATGAATTCATTCACAAAACAGTGCCTGGAATATATCTAAAAGGAAGAGAAGGACTTTATAAGGGGGAAGGAAAGGGGTTACATTCCAGGCATGGAGGACAATCAGTTCAAAGTCTCTTTCTCCACATACACAAACACACATATACACACATGTACACACATACATGCATATAGATATATATGTGTGCACACACACTCTCTCTCTTTCTCCCCTTTTTCCCCCAGTCCATTTTCCTTACTCTGGGTTTACTTTTTTTTTCCATTTGTAGTCTTGATCCCAAAGATGTCACTTTAATAAAATACTGGCATATTGAAGTAAACAGAGAGCTGGCCTAAATACAAATCAGGAAGATTTGTATTTAAGTCTTGCCTCTGACAAATACTGTCCTCTTGATATCTTAGTCTATAATCTAAGACTATAAACCTTAGGGCATGTGATAACCTGTATTGGTAGAGGGCATTTCTTCACCTGAGAGTTCCCAATAATAACAAAATCTCAGGAACAATCCCTATGTCTAGCCTTGCCTCCTAGTTCTATCACTCTTCTTGGCTTGCCAGATCCCAACTCTAAATGGTAAACAACCTCTCCTTGTACACCCATTTTTATTTTGTGGAAAACTGCTAAAGGACTCATACCACATTCTGACTGGGTCTACTACAAATTGATTCTTCCTCTAACTTCAAGTTGGAAGCATTTAAATGACACAGTAGATAAAGCACTTGGCTTGGAATCGGGAAGACTCATCCCTATGGGTTCAAATACAGCCTCAGACACTCATTAATTGTGTGACCGTGGGTGAATCAGTTTCTCTTCATCTGTGAAATGAGCTAGAAATGGAAATGACAAACCACTCCAGTATTTCTGCCAAGAAATCCCAAATAGGGTCAATGAAGAATCAGACACAACTGAAAAATGACTCAATAACAAAAACCTCAAGTTGATTCTCACTTATTCGTGGCAATTCTTTCCTTTTCTCTGGAGAACACTTTATTGCACTCTACATAACAAATATTTCAGAGCTTTTTTTCTCTTCAAGCTTCCTAAAAATTGTTGTCTATTGAGGTTTGCTTGCATTGTATTTCCTTTATCGGATTATTCTTTCTTGTAGATACGATTTCTCCTGCACAAAAAAATGATGTGTGGCAATAACTATACATATATTCGATTTCTTAAGTATTTCAACATAATTATCATGTAGTGGATATCCTGCCATCTAGGGGAGGGGTGGGGAGTAGGGGGGAAAAATTTGTAACAGAAAGCTTTGTAAGGGTTAATGTTTAGGAATTACCCATACATATGTTTTGCAAATAAAAAGTATTAATAAAAATAAATAAATAAGTAAATAATTTTTTAAAAAAAGGAATTACCCATACATATGTTTTGCAAATAAAAAGTATTAATAAATAAATAAAATAAATACAATAAAAAATAAAAAGCTTCCTAAAAATCATACTTACAAGAGAATATAAAGATCTTCTTTACTGAGAAAATACTCTCTCCATCATGAGGTTCTCCCTTTCTACTCTATACTTTAAAGTCCCTTGATGTCACATTCCATTCACTCTTCCTTTGTTCTTTCTCTGGCATAGATGGAATTTTTATCCATGTCAAGCCCAACTCCTCTAATTGTACTCTTGATCTCAAATCCTCTGGTAGCTTTCCTCTTCCATCATTAACATTTCTCCCTCCATTCTCTGTTTCCCTCTACCACAAAACAACCTAGATGAGTTTTCTTAGCCCCTGTCTTCATCCAAAACAGTGGCAGATTTCTTTCATCTTTACATACACATACACACACACAATTTGTCTCATTGTCACTTCAGGTTCTCATCCTCTATCTCTTTCCTTTCATAGTCAAAAGTGTAGTATAATCTATCTATCCTAACTGCCCCCACTTCATCATTTCCCCCTCACTTCTCAGTTTTCTAAAATAGTTTCTGACCTTATGACTTGACTAAAATTGCTCTCTCCAGTGACCTCTGATCATGTCCTTCTAGATACTCACTTCTGTCTCAACTTTTGTCAGTTCCCCATGTCTTGCCCCTAAAAGAGGGTGCTTACCCAGGCTTTGTCCTGAGATTTTTTTCTTTTCTTTCTCTACACCCTTTTCTGCTGATCATCTAATATTCCATGGGTTCAATTATTATCTCAATACAAATGACTCCCAGATTTACTTATCTTGTTTGTCTCTCTCCTGAATTCTAGTCCCAAATTTCCTGTTTTTGGCTAGACATTTCTACTTAGGTGTCCCATTGGCATCTCATGCTCAGTATGTCCAAAACAAACGTCATAATCTTTTCTCCCTTTCCTCCCCCTCAATTCCCTAGTTCCATTGAGAGCACTTGGCATCCTTCTGCTCACTCAGGTACACAACCTTAGAATCATTCTCAGTTCTTCAAATTTCCCTTAACTCATTATATTCAATCATTTGTTAAGTCCTACTGATTCTTCCTTCAAGACATTTCTGATATCCATCCTCTTCTCTCTGGTCACATGGCCAACTCAATTCAGGTCCTAATGGCCCCCTACTTGATCTGTTGTAAGAGCTTCTAAATAAGTTTCCGTTTCAAGTCTTTTACCACTCCAATTCATCCTCCAAATAGCTGTCAAAATAACCTTGCTAAAGTATACATCTGACTATGTAATTCCATTGCTTAAAATGGAGGGATTCCTAATTACTACTAGTATAAAATACAAGTACTTCTAGATTTATTTAATATTGTTGCTATCCAGTTTTATCTGACCCTTCATGATTCCAAATAGGATTATCTTGGTAAAGATACTAGAGTGATTTGCCATAACCTTCTCCTGTGAATTAAAGCAAACAGAAGTGGCCCAGATCACATAGCTAATGAGTATTCTAAGTCAGATTATGTTCCAACCAACTTTTCTTATACATATAAGATACTCTTATTTCCCACTTCCATGACTTTGCAAAGGCTGTCCCCCATGCCTAGAATATGTTCTCTTCTCTACTCTCCTATTCAGAATAGCTTCCTCAAAAGCTCAATTTCAGCACCATCTCTTCATGAGAGCAGTGATGATTCTCTTCAAAGCTACTTGAAGTCAGTCTTTGTAAAGACTGTATCCCAAATCCTAGCGTGGTGCCTGGCACACAGTGGGTCAATTATAAGTGACTGTTGATTGCCTGATTGGACTGTATGGGTCATTCCTCCAGGAAAAGTTCTCCCTTTTCACTGTACCTCTTAGAATTTAGCTTCTTTCAAGGGTTTGCTCAAGTGACACGTCTTTACAAGTCCTTTCCTTATGTTTCTCCCTCCTGAAGTTACTTTGTATTTACTCATTTGTGTGCATATTGTATCTCCCTCTCCCACAGTGGAATGTAAGTGGATTCAATGTTAACCTTATATTTTCAAGTTCCAGAAGAGGACCTCATTTATAGTATTTGCTTATTTAACATTTCCTGAATTGGACAAAGCATCTTCTTAAAATGCCATTGGTAGTCAAGGGCCTTTACAGAATACCAGAACAATGCTAGAGACACTAAAGCCCCTTTACCACCTGACTATGCTGTATTAGAATCTGACATTCCTGGTGGCTTCTGAACAACCTGCTCTGAATTTCTGAAATCACCCCCACTCCCACCCCACAATCCCCAGGACTTTCTGGGGGAAACCTTCTGTTCTTTATTCCTCTGAAAATAGGCTACATATGTCTCTGGATCTTCTCTAGTCATACTGGGACTTGTTTGATTGTGTTGGCAGTCCCCTTTTCTATAGTCTGTGAGTTCTGATTCTTTTTGAGCACTTCTGGAGTGAAAAAAGTCCCTAGTTTCTCAATGGATTTCTTAATTATTATTTGCTCTGGTTGAGTATATATATATATATATATATATATATATATATATAGATTGTGTGTGTGTGTGTGTGTGTGTATGGGGTTTGATTATCTGCATCTGCTCAGGCAACTATCTTGGCTGGAAAATATATGACACTAAATTTGCAAAACACTTTCTGTCAAAAAAATGAGTTTTGTTCTCATTTGATTCATACAACAACCCTGTGAGGTAGTTGCCATCAATATATTTATATAGTTGAAATTGAGGCTAAGAGATATTATAGATGAGAAAATTCCCATTTTACAAGTGAAGAAGCTGAGGCTAATATTGGTTAAGGACATACCCAGAGGTATGTACAAGATCAAATCTTCACGACTCCAAAGTCAGTGCTCTATCCACTATACCATCCAATTATCCACTAATTTTGCCACTTCCTTTCTCCCTTTTTTATCCCCCTGCCCCAGTTATACTACATATAGCCAAAGAACCTCCAAATGTGAAGAGAACTTTGAGGTAACCTACTCCAACAATACCTGAACAAGAATCTCTACTATAACATCCTAGGTGGTCATCCAGCCTCTGTTTGAAGAATTCCAGTGAGAGAGTACTATTCCCTTTCTCTTAAGAAAGCATTTCATTTATTCTTCCATCTATACCACTAAATAGTTTTAGTTCTAACATTCTATAATTCTAAAGTGACCATCTGAAAGGTAGTTAACATCATGAAATAGTAAAAAACTAGGCAAAAGAAACCACAAAACTGGGATTATTAGACCTATTGATTAAAAAAAATCCCAAATTTCTTGGTGTCAGTCAAAGACTCTTTCTTCAGGATCGCTTGGTCCTTATGCCTCTCATCCATCAACTCCTCCTTCATTCCAACACTAAGTAAAATATAAAATTTCACAGCCAGTGAGACACGGTATGGGCTAACAATGTATAAAACCATTGGGGAAATGGGAGGGAAATGAATATCAGCTAGCAGGTCCAAGACACTGTATTGCTAAGCTCCAAAAGGAACACTTGTGAGTTCATCAGTGATCTGGCTAAAAAATAAGAAAAATCAAGGTTAAGCCAAAAGAAGATGCTAGAAACTTGCATTTGATGGGGAAGCAGAATAGAACGGTGGAGAATACAGACAAAAGGAAGAGAAGATGAGTGGGGAGTAGCAAAATAAATTGCAGAATTTTGAGAGTTAGAAGGACCACAGTAGTCTAAGCCATACCCAAAAAGAATCCCCACAACAATGGTATCTAACTAGCAATCATCCATCCAATGCTTGCAGCAATCCATGGAGGAGGAGCCTACCATTCCAGATAGTCCATTCCACTTGTGAATAACTCTGTCTGCCAGGAAGTTTTCCTGACTTCAAGCCTAAAGTGATTTCTCTATAAATGCTCCTGGTTTTGTCCTCTGGAGCCAAGAAGAACAAGTCTATTTCTTTCTTCACAGGAAAGCCATCAAGTTTTCTCCCTAATCTTTTCTTCTCCAGGCTCAACATCTCCAATTCTTTCAAGATCTTTTATCACCCTGGCAACCCTCCTCTGAACACTTGCCAGCTTACTCATATTCTTCTTAAATTATAATGCCCAGAATAGATAACAATTTTTCAGATGAGATGGTATGAGGGGAAAATATAAAAGGATTATCTGTAGTCCTAGAAGTTACACTTCTCTTAATGCAGTAACACAGGATCACTACAGCTTTTCTGGCTGCTGTCTCACCCTGACACATTGAGTTTGCAGTTTATTAAGACCTCTAAATCTTTTTCTTCTCCCCAAATAAATGTTGTTTAACTATGCCTTCCTCTCAATCTCCCTTTGTTCCCCAAGATTGATTTTGTGAATGTAAGTGTAAGAATTTATATTTATCCCAATTGAATTTCATCTTATCAGATTTAACGCAATGCTCTAGCTTATCAAATTCTTCCTGAATGTCAACTCTGTTACCCAATGTGTTTTTAAATTTGAGCTTAATACCCTTTGACCCAGCAGTGTTTCTATTGGGCTTATATCCCAAAGAGAATTTAAAGGAAGGAAAGGGACCCACATGTGCAAGAATGTTTGTGGTAGCCCTTTTTGTAGTGGCTAGAAACTGGAAACTGAATGGATGCCCATCAATTGGAGAATGGCTGAAAAATTATGGTATATGAATGTTATGGAATATTATTGTTCTATAAGAAACAACCAGCAGGATGATTTCAGAGAAGCCTGGAGAGACTTGCATGAACTGATGCTGAGTGAAATGAGCAGAACCAGGAGATCATTATACCTGGCAACAACAAGACTATATGATGATCAATTCTGATGGTCATGGCTCTCTTCAACAATGAAATGTTTCAAACCAGTTCCAATTGTTCAGTGAAGAAAGCCATATACACCAGAGAGAGGTATATGAAATGTGGACCACAACATAATATTTTCATGTTCTCTATTGATGTTTGCTTGTATTATATTTCCCTTCTCAGATTTTTCTTGTAGATCTGATTTTTCTTGCACAGCAAGATAACTGTAAAAATATGTATACACATATACGATTTGTCAAGTATTTTAATATTATTAACATGTAGTAGACTTCCTGCCATCTAGGGAAAGGGTGGGGACTAGGGTAGAAAAGTTTGTAACAGAAAGCTTTGCAAGGGTCAGTGTTGAAAAATTACCCATACATATGTTTTACAAATAAAAAGCTTTAATAAAAAAAGAAATGCACCTGAAAAAAATAAATTTGAGCTTAGCATCATATGAAACTTTGATGTCATCTACGCCTTTATTCATGTAACTCATAAAAATATTAAATAACATGGGTCTGGGTGGGGTACTCCTGGAGACTTCTTGCCACAATGACATAGAATCATGGACGAATACTCAGAATGCAGCCATCTAATGCATTCTAATTCCATCTAATCATTTTGTTGTATAACACACACCTCTCCACAAGAATAGTATGAAATACTGTTAAGAAAGTTTTGTTAAAATCTATGTAAACAGTATTTAAATCATTCCTCTCATCTATCAGATTAGTAAGCCGGTCAAAATGGAAATAAAGTTAGTCTAACATGAGCAATTCTTTTTTTTTTTTTTCTTTTTGCTAAGGCAATTGAGGTTAAGTGATTTGCCTAGGATCACACAACAAGGGAATGTTAAGTGAACATGATCAATTCTTGATGAAGATTCATGCAGGCTTTTGGTACCCATCATTTTCCTTTCTAGATATTCTTTATGATTTCTTTTAAAATTTTCACAGTAACCTTTTTTATGAGACTGTGGCACACTATTTTAATTATTCTCTTTTGGAAAGAACCTAGTTTTGCTTCCATCTTCTGTACGTTTTCTTTTACAATCTAAGTTTTTGTTCATAAGATCTATGACAGAGGACAATTTAGTCAATTCTCATTTCCTCTTCTCCTGAGAAGCATCAGAAGATGAAGGATGGAGTCTTGCTATCTATTTGTATGGTATTTTTATTATAAAAATAGGATGAATAATGTCTTAGATATTTCATCACTGGAAATTTTTTTTTTGATTTCTTAAATTTCTTTTTCTTTTCTTGCTATTGCTAGCATCTCTTATGTATGTATGTATTTATTTTTTAATAAAGCTTTTTATTTTTAAAACATATGCACATATAATTTGACAACATTGATTGCATAGCCTTGTGTTTTAGATTTTCTCCTCCTTCCCCCTACAACCTGCCCTAGATGGCAAGCAATCCAATATATGTTAACATGTTAAAATATATGTTAAATCCAATATATAAAAACATTTATACAATTCTCTTGCTGCACAAGAAAAATCAGATCAAAAAAGAAAGTAAATGACTAAGAAAACAAAATGCAAGTGAACAACAGCAAAAAAACACCACTGGACATTTTGATGGTAGGAGATGCCACTTTGTCAAGAAATAGAAAGGTTTGCTGTACCAGATCTAAAACTATATTATAAAGCAGTGGTCATCAAAACCGTTTGGTACTGGCTAAGAAATAGAGCAGTCGATCAGTGGCACAGGATAGGATATCAGGACAATCTAGGCAATAACCTTAACAATCTAGTATTCGATAAACCCAAAGACCCCAGCTTGTGGGATAAATACTCACTATTTGGCAAAAACTGCTGGGAAAATTGGAAACTAGTGTGGAAGAAATTAGGGCTTGACCCATACCTAACACCACATACCAAGATAAGATCTAAATGGGTTCATGATCTAGATATAAAGAGGGACTTTGTAAGCAAGTTAGAGGAATGTAATATAGTTTATCTCTCAGACCTGTGGAGATGGAATAAATTTATGTCCAAAGAAGACCTGGAACTCCTAATTGAACACCAGATGGATAATTTTGATTATCTTAAGTTAAAAAGTTTCTGTACAAACAAAACAAATGCAGACAAGATTAGGAGGGAAGCATCAAATTGGGAAATCATCTTTACATTTAATGGTTCTGATAAAGGCCTCATTTCTAAAATTTATAGAGAATTGTCTCATATATATAAAAATTCAAGCCACTCTTCAATAGATAAGTGGTCAAGGGATATGAATAGACAATTTTCAGATGATGAAATTAAAACCATCTCTAGTCATATGAAAAGTTGCTCCAAATCACTATTGATCAGAGAAATGCAAATTAAGACAACTCTGAGGTACCACTACACACCTGTCAGATTGGCTAAAATGACAGGAAAAGATAACGATGAATGTTGGAGGGGATGTGGGAAAACTGGGACACTGATACATTGTTGGTGGAACTTTGAACGGATCCAACCATTCTGGAGAGCAATTTGGAACTATGCCCCAAAAGTTGTCAAACTGTGCATACCCTTTGACCCAGCAGTGTTTCTACTGGGCCTATATCCCAAAGAGATCTTAGAGGAGGGAAAGGGCCCCACCTGTGCAAGAATGTTTGTGGCGGCCCTTTTTGTGGTGGCTAGAAACTGGAAACTGAAGGGATGCCCATCAATTGGAGAGTGGCTGAACAAATTATGGTATATGAATGTTATGGAATATTATTGCTCTGTAAGAAACGACCAGCAGGACGATTTCAGAGAGGCCTGGAGAGACTTGCATGAACTGATGCTGAGTGAAACGAGCAGAACCAGGAGATCATCATACACAGCAACAACAGTATTACATGATGATCAATTCTGATGGACATGGCTCTCTGCAACAAAGAATTATCTCAAACCAGTTCCAATTGTTCACTGAAAAAAACCATATACACCCAGAGAGAGGGAAATGAAATATGGACCACAACGTAACATTTTCATGATCTCTATTGACATTTGTTTGCATTGTGTTGCCTTTCTCTGATTCTTTTTTTTTTTTTCTTGTAGATAGGATTTTTCTTGCATAACTTCTCAAGCATTTCAACATTATTAGCATGTAGTGGACTTCCTGCCATCTAGGGGAGGGGAGGGGACTGGGGGTAAAATTTGTAATGGAAAGCTTTGTAAAGATCAATGTTGGGGAACTACCCATACATATGTTATACAAATAAAAAGCTTTAAAAATAAATAAATAAATAAATACAAAAAAAAAAAAAAGAAATGGAAAGGTTTCATAGAGTGGGTAGAGACTGGACTAGATGATTCTTCAATTTTCTCACTAATTCAGTCCACTAATAAGAAAATCCAAATCAGAGTCAAAGAATCTGAGTACAAATATCAGTTCTGTCTTTTACTAGCTGTGTGACCTTAGACACACAGTTTCCATTTTCTGTTCTCAGTTTTGTCATCTGAAAAATTAGAGGTTTGAGTCCAACCCAGATAACCTCTGGATTCCCTTCTATTTCTAAATTTATGAACCAATTCAATTAACATGTTATGTCCCTGCTATATACCAGACATTGTGATAAACACTGGAGATACAAAGATAGAATGAAAAGTGATCTCTATACTTCAGAAGCTTATATTACATTCTAGTAAGAAGAGTAATGGATGAGAATAGGATATAGAACATATAAACCACGTACTATCTATATATGGCCATTTGAGTAGGAAATGAGTACTCGATGACTGTAGTTGCAGAGATAACATATGAACTGAGCCTTGAAATAAGCTAAGGATTCTATAGGATGGAGAGAGAAAGGGGTGTAGGAGGGGATGGATGGAGAGAGAAAAAAGAAGGAGGAGGAGGAAGTGGAAGGAATGGGGAAGGGGAGAAGAATCCAAAGAGCAGCTTCATGTAAAGGTAAGCCACCTTTGCTAAAATAAAGAGATTGTGAAGGGAGAGAAGGTCAAGAAGAAATACAATAAGACTATAAAGGTAGGTTGCAGCCATATCACACAGGGGTTTAAAGTCCCCAAACTGAGGAATTTGTGTGTTTTCCTGGCGGCAGTAGGGAACCTTTGAAATTTCTTGGGCAGGGGAATCACATGGTCAGGCTCGTACTTTAGGAACCTTAGTTTGGCACATGTGTATGGATGATCAACTGGAGAGGGAAGAACTTGAATTCAGTTGTTGTAGTAGTCTTCGAAGCTATTGCAGTAGTCTTGAAAAATGGTAGGGACCATTTTCTACTATGTCTTTGTGTCTCTAGTTGCTATTACAATGTCTAGTGTATATATATAGCAGTGACATAATAAATGCTCATTGAATTGAATTTAGAAGTAGAAGGGAATCCAGGTCATCTAGCCCCACCCTCTGATTTTGCAAATGAGGGAAATGAAGCCAGAAAAGTGAAATAGTTAGGGTGTCCAAGGTCACACAGGTAGTAAGGGGCAGAATTGTGATTTGAACTAGATTCTGTGACTCCAAGGTGGATTTTCTTGTCAATGGACTGAACTAGAAGAAATTGGAGAGAGGAGTATCACCCAGTCCAGCCTCTGCTCACTCTGAAACCTCCCTACATCTTGAAAAGAGGTGATAAAGGATTGAACCAGGTTAGTTTTATTCCAGATCATATCTCATGACTATTACTAATAGATTAGTTTCCCAAATTAGCCTTTGGTTTACCACTACCACCTAAAGGATAGGTATTTTCTTTGGTCAAATGGGATTCCCTTTTTCTTGTGCTGGGAAAGAGTAAAGTCTTTCATACCAGAGAGGGTTGGCCATATCACCATTATCCTGGTGATTTCAGAGGATGGATATCATTTATTTAATTCACTTTTAGAGCTACTTGAATACAGATGAACTTGAACACAGCCATAATGCAGAGATCATCCTTTCCATAGCTTCATTCTTGCCTCTTTATGTGCACAGATAGTTTCACTAATTCCTTAATAGCATTTCCATTCTCTTAAAGCAAAAGAGAATCAGCAGAAGATGATTTGCTCAGTGCTTTGCAATCCCAGCCATTCACCCATTGCAATAGTCACTGGGGTGATTGGTCTCTATAAGAGACAATGGCCACTGGTAGAAAAAAACAGGCAAGTAAAAATTTGCTTGAGGTCATATTCTAAGGACCATGGTAAATGGCCAACATCTGGTTTTTGACTGGGGTGGCCATCCAAAAAGTTTCTTTACAGTCTTTGGTCTAAAGTTTCCTGGTAATAAATATTACCTTCTCCAAATTGATACTTTTTCAGATAGAGAGGTCAAGTGCTCACCAAAGTGACCTCCCACAAACAATACTCTAGTGCCTCATAAGGTTCCCAAACCTACAACATCTGCTGGCATTTAATGGGCAAGGAACCTCATAAAATGTTACACTGTTGTCATGCATTTCTATGGATATGTTTGTTGACTTGCTCAGGGAGAATATAAACTTAACCCATATGCCTACAGACTTATCTGTCTTAACTGTTTGCCATTAGGAGTAATGGTTCCATCCAGGGACTAGTAAATTCCCACTGGCTGGCCCATGTGTACTGGAGGCATAGAAAAAATTCCCAGTAGTAACTCATATAGGAGAATACACTACTTCCCTTAAGTTTTCCCAGAATTTTCAGATCAAAGCTATCAGGACTCTGTGTTTCCTTGGTCCTACAATTCATAAGGCACTCCATGTTCATCATATCTTTAAAAGCATTATGAAATATGTGGTGCTGGACAGTTGCAATGTCCAATTAGGCTTTTATCTTTTTTTATCTTCAGTAAACTCTTCTACTTTACATAGTCTAAGTCATCATCATTTTTTTTTTTTATTAGTGATGGAAGAGGGGGAGGAGGTCACAGAAATCCAGATCTATGATTTCCACCAGCTTCTAGACTAGCAATATAGAATCCCAAATGTTGATCTGAAAAAATATTCTAAAAGTCATGTAGTCCAAATCCCTCATTTTATAGATGAGGAAAATGAAAGCTCCAAAAAGTTCAATAACTTGCTTGAGGTTCCACAGGTGATAAGTGGCCAAGCTCAAATTGGAACTTGGGTCCTTGAAATCAAGAGGATATTAAATTTTCAGTATGAGCATTTATACCTCAGAAATGGGAAGAGGCTTGATCTGTGATTTCATTGATCTCTGGACTTAAGAAGTGACAGGAAAAAAGGTTAATAGTGTTTTGTTGTTGTTGAGTTGTCTGACTCTCCTGAACCCATTTAGGATTTTCTTGACAAATAAACATACTGGAGTGGTTTGCCATTTCATTCTCTAGCTCATTTTACAGATGAGGAAATCAAGGCAGATAGATTTATCAGGGGTCACACAGCTAGGAAGTATCTGAGGCAACATTTAAATTCATGAAGATAAGTCTTTTTGATTCCAAGCACAGTGCTCTATCTGCTGTGCCAATCAGTTGCCCCTGTTAATAATGCAGATTAAACTTAAATGTGTGCCAAATGTAAATGCTCTCCCTATATGCTGAATATTTGCCAGAAGACCCCTTCTTGGAGTCCAACTTCTCTTCTCTCTTCACTGAACCAAACTGCCTCATCTAACTTAAGAGTCTGGAGGGATGGAGAGAATGAAGTGGTTCATCCATGGCCTCATTATGTGTCAGAACCTATATTTGAATCCAGATTCTTCCTGACTCCATTCACTATGCCAGACGTCTCTTAGTTATTTTCAGAGTTCAATAGTTCCTGCATCTAAAACAAATGTCACCTTGAAGTTAAGACAAATAAAAAACCCTTATTCTCATTCCTCTTTCTAGAGTGGATTCAGCTTCATTCTGTATTGTGGAGTCCTACCCAACAACACAATCCTTCTGCTGAACAACTCAGCTCACTTTAATCCTCTGCACATAGCCAGGGGCAGGTTTGATGCTGGCAAATCTTGCACAGGAGTGGTCTTGGGTTAGTATGTTCCAGATTATGGCTGTCTAGAGACAGGTTTCAAGCAGCGAAAGGGACAGGTCCTGATGAATCAAGCTGAGCTTTTAAACTGTTCACAAAGGTTGTGGCGAGGTCTTAGAACCACTCCATCTTCAAAGCTCAGCCCCCATCTCTGCCCTTTAACAGGTCTGCATCCATCATTTCAGAAAAGGTGGTAACATGATTCCTTCAGGCCAAGAGGTCCATGACAGCTGCCATAACCCTGCAGTAGTGGCTCCCAACTAATGATAACAATAACAAAAGCTAGCATTTAGATAGTGCTTTAAGAGTTGCAAAGTGGGTAACATTTATTACTTCTTTTGATCCTCAGAACAATCTAATGAGGTAGGGATTATCTCGAGATAGGGAAAATGAGGCACAGGAATTAATTCACTCGGCTCTTCCTGATTTTTAAAATCCAATAGCCCATCCACTATGACACTTGGCTGTCTCAAAGTTGTCCTGAACTAAGTATCCCTCCCCTCCTCTGCTAGACTCTAAATCTCTAACACTGACTCCCACCAAACAAAATTACACATTGGCAGGATTTCATGCTGCAGAGATAGGGAAAGGGTCCTTTATTTTAAAGAATTTGGCTTCTCACAGGAAAAGATTCTACATGGTAGAAGAACTCCAACAGAGCTACCTATATTTACTTTAACTATTTTTCCTAACCTATTTCTTTTCTACTCATTCTAAAGATAGTATTTTGCACCGTACAAGATCTTTTTATGAGATCAAATTCATTCATTTTGTCTCCATTGATTTCTCTTATTTTATTGATGAAAATAAAAATGTTCCTCCTTTTCATAATTGAGACAAATTCATTATTCATTTTTCCTAATGTTTTTGTATTTAAAAAAAAATAGATCACTTAAAGAATGTGTGGATCCAAACCCATTTTTGGGGTTATAAAGGTATTCCAATTTTCTTAGCATCTGTTCTTAAATTCTATTCCTCAATGCATTTTTAAAGAGTGGGTTTATCAAGCACAATCTTTTACATTCACCATGTTCATCTGATGACCTTCAGATATAACTTCAGACAAACCATGGACTTTTGAGAAGATTCTCAAAGTTAGCCATCTAACCAGAGGAAGAGATAACTTTCCTAGAGCTACACAAGCTGGTGTCTGCCTGAGCCCAGCCTTCATGAAAAGGATAGCTTTCTACTTGGAGTAGTTTCTTTCCTCAAGACTGAGAGATGAGGGTCTTGCTTCACTATGTTTGGTATTGTGCTGGAAACACATTCAAGTGCTTCTTTGAGCTTCCATTTCCCTGAAATAACCTTTCCAGGAAGAACAGAAGCAGTCTGAAAATGTAGAGATTCATGTAGAAGCACTTTGTAGAGTTAAGTACAATATCCACCCTCAAGCATGATGCTGTGATAAGATATGATGGGGATCAGGGGCAGTCATAGCTGGACTGAGTTGTGGGTGAGTTTTTATGCCTTCATGAAGAAACCATGAGTCCTTCTAGAAAAAAGGTTTCTCAAAACAATAATCACAGAAGTCTAGAAATCTATTCCAATTGTATCATTCTGTTCCATGTTTCAATTTTTTGAGTTTCAATGTGAGGCAAAATACATGTACATGAGTGCAGATCAAAATCGCTGACTCTTAAGAGCTGGAAGAAACTTTAAATGTCAACTTGTCCTTCCCTTATCGCATGCATCTCCTAGCATAACATGGTTTGGCACATGGGCCAATTGTTTTGTGGCACGTAGACTGGTTACTGTCATCAAAATCCTCCCTCCCTGCTCTCCTCCCACACCCAACTATTTGAAACAGCTGCCAGCCAGAACAAGAACCAGCCACCACTTTATCCCACCACAAGAGTCAATCTTTTTCACCTATCACACTCTCCCTTATAGCATAGTTGTTTGCATAACATTAGATTAGATTCCTTGAGAGCAAAACCTATGTTGTATATCAACTACTTTTGCATTCCTAAAGCTCAGCAAAAAGTAGGTGCTTAATATATGTTTGCTGAATTGAAATGATTGAAATGAAATGTATTCAGGATGCTCCTCCTCTCACCTTCCTCCATCTACTCCCATGAAGCACACAGAAGAAAAGAGATTGGAGTATAAGCAAAACACACTGTAAAGCTTTCTGGTTTTGATATATACAAACATTATGAGTTGCCAGTTCACCATTTGGATACTAGAATATTTAATGTTTGAATCACATAGACTCTAAGTTAAAGAATATACAGTACTTTCATGTGAATAAATGTCATTTTGCTGTATATTAATAACAAACAGAGTTCAGACCTTTAACTGGGAAGCAATGAGTAGCCGAGGGGCACTTAGGTAGCAAGGTGGATGGAATTCTGAATCAGGAAGAATCATCTTCTTGAAGTCAAGTCTGGTCTCAAGACATTTATTAGTTATGTGACTCGAGGCAAGTCACTTAACCCAGTTTGCCTCAGTTTCCTTATCTGTCAAATAAGTTGGAGAAGGAAATGGTAAACTACTACAGTATCTTTGTCAAGAAAACCCCAAAGGGGGTCACAGAGAATTGGACACAACTGAAACAAGTAAACAAGGATGGGAAGCATCAATAGTAACCTTGAGTTTAGATACTTAAGGCACTAATCACATTTTACAAAGAGAGACTGAGTGACACCCACAGTCCCATCAGAGATGAGATTCAAGTTTTCTTAATTCTAGAATCCATAATTTTAATCTTATCATTATTGAAAATCTATACAAAAGCAGCTTCAAAATGATTTTTGATGTGTTGTTATAATCAAACAAATAGGAGGCTATCTCTTGCTCATAGATTCATCAGGCAAATATAATACGAACAGAATATTTCTCAAACTAAGTAATTCTACACCAATCAAAACTTAAAATATAAAAATTTCTGGAAAAGATTATTTCAGAAAATAAAATAAAGTCATTATAAAATTCTTATAAAAATAGACACACACACACACATACACACACTGGCTAAAGGAACTTGAAAAAGTGACTTGATTTCTCTTGCAAGAACCCTGTAAATTACAGAGAAGGTACAGATCAGTTTAAGGACTTCCTGCATTCATTTTGTTCCTTATAAGAAATGAAATTACAGATTGTATTTCTTAATGCCTTCATTCTCAGATGTCTTAACCTTTGGACTGTGACCTTTAAGAGCTTGTTTTTTGCCTTTCTCTGCAAAATCTTTGGCAAATAGTAGGTATTTAATAAATGCTTGTTGACTAATTTAGTACTTGTCCTATTACATTTATAAAATTATATTATATATATAAAAACCCTGCATGAAATAACATTCCAGAATAGATTTCTATTTGGTCTTTGTCTCATTTCCTAGGTGGAAAGAATCTAACAGTCTCAACTCCTGGGTGGGAATGGAGCATATTGATAAACTTGGGGAATCTGGAGAATTAGGGATTTCCCATGCTTCCAAAGGAGTCTAACTGCACTGGTTGAAATGGGCTATCTTGTCACCTCTCCAGGGTGTACAATTCCCCTTCCCAACTTAAATCATAAGCCAGAGCAACCCTGCTCCTCTCTCCCCTCCTCCCCCAGCCAAACATCAAAGTTTCTCAGGCCACAGAAAGGGCAGCTAGGATGGCCATGAGCACAGCTCCCTCCAGGGGCTATGCTCCTCAATGAAGCAACAGAAACCTGGGATAGAAAGACTCCCTTAATTTTATTTTTTTGGCTAGTTTTAAAACAATCAAGTCAATTTAGCACGGTCTGCTCCGGTGTTTTGAAATCTTTGAAAGAGAGATTGTGCTGATATGTGTGGGAGCAGGAGGGGAAGGGGACCTTTATTTATACTGTAAAGAGTGAGATTTGACCCCTCCTGAAGGAGGCCTCCCCTCATTGAACTTGCCAGGGTATGGAGCAGGCTTCTGCCGCCACAGTCTTAGACTGAGACTAATACAAGCCAGCTGGGAAGTAGGAGCCTTGACCTGCCCCTCCTGCCAGGGAGGTTTCAATTTTACAAAGCTGAGCGGTCTTGGGGACAGTGCGCCATGCACATTCTTTTGCCCTCTCACTGCTCAGCCCAGCCTTTTGATGACCCTATGCAGGGTCACGGTGGATTTCCCAATGTTCCCCTGCCTTGGTGGGGGGCAGTGCCATGCTGTCTTTTGTAAGATTCCAGGACTGTCTGCCATTTTCTCTGATCCTTGGCAGTGTGGGGAAGGTAGCTGTAGCAGTCCAAGCCTGGGTGCAGAAAACTGGTTTTTACAGTATCTACAAACATCTAGCAATAGGACCTTCAAAGTCATTTCCTAAATTTGGCCTTAGTTTCCCTAAAACAACAAGAAGTTACACTAGATAACTATGTGATTCCAACTTTAAAAGTTTATCTGCTTCATGGCCAAAGTAATCATCTATCTACCCTAGCCCCATTCAACAAACATTTGTTGAATACAGAGTATTGACCCAGACCAATGGGATAAGTAAGGAAGGAAGGAAGACAAAGAAGTTGCCTTTAAGAGGTTTATGGCTTACCTGGGAGATATGAGTCATATAGACAAAAATAACTAAAATGTAATTGGTAATTCTGTCACAATGGTCTGCATGAAGTCCAGAAATGCAAACAATCATCAAGATTGGAAAGGAGAGCATGTGATCTGGGGGAAAAGGATCATTGCAAAGAACCCTGGCTATCACCCCATTCCTCCCACCTCACAGTCAAGGAAATTGAGTTCAAGAGATCGAAGTGATTTGTCCCTCAGCAAAATCAGAATTTGAACTCAGGTCTCTGATTTCCCTTTGCCATTTATACTTCCAGGATATGTCTTAAGATCAGAAAATAGAAACCCCAGCTGAGAATAATGACAATTATTCACACAAATGCCATTTTTTTTGACACATTAAGAGGTTAAAAACAACAACAAAAACTCCAAACCCACCACTTCAAATTTGTCCTACATAGTTCTTCATCAGGAATATCTAATACTACAACCCTTCGGCAGGCTAGCAAGCAGTCCAATAACCTTCAGGCCTTAGTCAATAATCATTGATTCATCAGATTGCCTTTGCCATGTTCCTTTCTCAAATTCATCTCCTGGAGATCATCCTCCTGGTAGAGGAGTCTCTCTGTACTAAGCAAAATGGGTCCTTTGATTAGAGACATAGAGAACTTCTTGCCCATTCTTGAAGCCTGTCTAGCATGGAAGGACCTATCAGAACATGCTCACCAAAGACAATGATTTTGAGAATCCACATGATAAGGAAACCTCAGACTGTAATATCAGTCATGCCTTCTTGCAAAAATGTATATATAGTCACCCGGCAGCTTCTCATAGAGAGCGTTTTGCAAAAATACTTCCACGTACATTACTTCATCTGATCTTCACAAGTAGGAGGACAAGTATTCCTCAATTCCATTTATTATTAAGAGTAAACTGAGGTCTGTGAATTTAAGTTACTTGCCCTGGGTCACAGAGTTAGCAGGATTAGGAGTAGAAAGCAGATGCGATGATTCCTGTTCAAGTGCTGTTTTCAGCAAGCAGTCAATACTTTCATAGCAGCACTACTAATACAATACAAAGTTGCCGGCTGGCTTTAGAAGAAAAACTGGGTTCTAGTTGCAGTGTACTGGTAAATGTTTAACAAAGGACTCTCCAGAAAAAAATGTATGCATGATACTTTCAAGTTTAATTTGCAATTTTAAACATTTTCTCCATCTCTTACTTAAGTCTGGATGATTAACAACAACAAAGCCAAATCAAGCCCTTATTTGCAACATAAAGGTGAAAGAGCCCATTACTGAAAATGTAACAATCATATAGGAGAGCGTATTTCTAGTTCTATAGTCTCAATTCTGTCACTAATCAATTACAAATCCACTAGCAAGATATTTCCCATGTCTGGGGCTCAAGTTCTTCCCCTTGTCAACTAAGGAAGCTGGACTAAAAAAGATCCCTCAGATCCCTTCTAGCTCTGAGATTCTATGTCTTAGTTTAAACTCAGTGCTCTAAATTCCATCCTATCAATCTGCACAAACCAAAGCAAACAGGTAACCTTAGGTATTTGCTACACTGTAATGGAAAAAAAAATAAGGAACTCAGCATACTTCCTCCAAACAGAAACAAAAATACATTCCCTGCTACCACGAGAGCAATCAGAGCTAAGCTCTGTGCTGAATGAGGCAAACGCTGAAGAATGTGATATTCCTCACTTTGAATAAGCAGCATAAATTCAGTTCTATGCAATTTTCACTTTTTGGATTGCAGTGACATGGGCTGTCCACACAATTAATGATTCAGTAGCAGATGATAAGGTGTCAAAGAAGCTGAGAGTTTCAGCTGCATTGATTTCCAAAAGTCTGGGAGAAATTGGGCCTCCAAGTTGAATCTCTCCCAAGGGAAACATTCCTTAAGGACCTGCCTTTCTCCCATATAACCATTTGCCAAAATCATGCCTGTGCATCTGAACCCCAATTTTTAGAATAGACCAGGGAAGCTTGGAGAATGGAAAAGTCTACACACAAAATATAACAGCTGTGAGAGCCTCAGGCTACAGTTTAGGTTGTGCAATTGTGTTGGGCAGCCTGTCTCTTGGACAACAGAAACCTGTGGTTGGAGCAACAGTGATCCAAGCATTGGCTTGCCTGCCTTGTCCACATGCCTGTCTGAAATTCTGGAAAGGAGTCTGGGCAGCCACTGTAGAAGTGAGCAAATAAACAAAAAAGTCCTCAGCATTCCTGACAAGCTGGTGCAATTAACAGAGGGAAATCTTGCTGTGTGATTAGAGATAAAACTCATTCTCTCGGTGCCTCAGTTTCCTTTCCTATAAATCAGAGGGTTGGACTAGATGACTCCCATAGGTTCTCCCAGCTCTTCAAGTTTATAAATCTATGAATCTGACTGAGCTAGGGAGACAAGAGAGTACGAGACTTGAATAAATGGAAGAAGGAAATTAAAACAACAACAGAAGAGCAGGAAGTGTCTACCGGTAGGGGATTAGTGTTTAGCAGATCTTTGACTACCTGGAGACTGGGAAAATTATTCAATGTGTAAATGAGATTGATAAAGATCACATTTAAGGAGGAAAAATCTTGGGGAATTTTTTTTATGGCTCCCATTTAGATGCGAGTGTTATTCTCAAGTACTACTTGAGACTTAAAAAGAAAAAAAAATTGGGCTCATTTCTCTCTCTGACCCTCTTTCCAATAAAACTTTAGAAGCAGAACAAATTGCTTTACAGAAAGTGTGCAAATTATTTATCCTGTAACTTTGCCTGGGACCCATTTTAGTTTCTCTCTGAGCCAGGCCCCAAGATGTGCATCTACACACAGAGTCCTTCTAATAAATACCTCTGAGCCTGGAGCAATGTTTTCCTCATGCTCTGAACCCCTTAATTATCCTTTTCAATTACTGAGCAGAAGGGCATATTGCCCTAGAGGGCTTAGAACATGCTGCTCTCTCTTTTTTATCACTAGGGAATTATCATGGTGGGAATGTGTACCCTAAGTCAGGTGCTGCATTTTCTTGCTTTTCAAAATTAATAGATGGTATCTCCCTCATCTCCAAAGTGGTGGTAAAATAGCTCATTCATTTAAAAAAATATATATGTGTATATATATATATTTTTCTTTCCATAAAGAAACAAGAAAGTTATAGTCCCACAGCATATTTCTTTAAAATATGAATAGGCCACTTTATCCTCATATGCACTTAAGTTTTAATTTGTATTATATTTGTACCTGTTTACTTGTCTTAACTATGATGTTATATTGTGAACTTTATGAGGGCAGGGACCAGGCTTTATTTATCTGTGTTGTCCTATTTAGGGATGAACCCAATACACCATTTGGAGTAAGCTTAACAAATCAGCTTTTTGTCAAAGGCTTTTTTTTTTTTTTGCATCTATTGAGATTATCATATGATTTCTGTTAGTTTTGTTATTGATAAAGTCAATTAGGGCAATAGTTTTCTGATATTGAACCAGCCCTGTATTCCTGATATAAATTGCACTTGGTCAGAGTGTATTATCTTGCTGATGAGTTGCTGTAATCTCTTTGCTAATATTTTATTTAAAATTTTTGCATCAATATTCATTAGGAAGATTGGTCTGTAATTTTCTTTCTCTGTTTTGGCTCTTCCTGCTGACATGTGGGCTACAGGGTAGGGGGCAGACCTGTGATGTCACTAACTACCAATGCAGGGTGGGACCATCTGTGCAAGGTGGCACACAGTGGATACTTCACTGGGCCTGTAGTCAGGGAGACCAGATTTCAAATATATATAAATTGTGTGACCTTGGGCAAGTGGTTTAACTGCTATTTTGCCTCAGTTTCTTCAACTAAACTGGGGATAATACATCTCCCTTGTGAGGGTCAAATGAGAGAATATTTGTAAATCACTTAACACAATGTCTGGCAAAGAGCAGGTATTTTATATATGCTTATTATCTTTCCTTCCTGCTCTCCAATCTCATTGTACAGAGAAATAAAGTGACTTCCCCAGAGTCATACAGGTAATAGAAGTCAGAGATGGAACTTGGACCTAGCTCTTCCCAGCATGGAGCTGGCTTTCTATCCACTAGGTACAAAGTAGATGCTAAATAAATGCCTACTGCTTCTTTTTTTCCCTCAGATCTGAAAGCTATTGATGGGTGTTAATGACATGTTTTCTTCTCACATCTCTGACTATATAGACATATTTAGAGACAGATAAAACTTTAAAAATATCAAATTTGATTCTTCCAATTTACAAATGATGAGGCCGAGGTTTACAGAGACTAACTAACCTGCCTAAAACTGTTCTTCCCATCCTATCAAGCTGCCAGGAGACACAATAGAGACACAATATACAGGGGGTAGAATGCTGGAAGTCCTATATTCAAATCCCACCTCACACAGTTACTAGCTGTAAGACCCTGAGGAAGTCACAACCCCAAGGCCTCAGTTAATGTTATTGCTTTCTCTCTAGGATGGTCTCCAATTTAATCTATTTTTATCTATATATTGTTGATCCATTAGAAGGTGAGCTCCTGGGAGCAGGGATTTTTTTTTTTTTTTTTGGCCTTTTTTTTGCATCTACAATGTTTAAGTACAGCCTGTGGCACATAGGAGATGTTTAATATTGAGATTATTGATAATAGATAACACTGATAATTAATATTGACAAAAGTCAATAATAATGACTAGCAGAGTTAGGACTGGGGCACAAATCTCCACATTCCAAGTTCAAAGCCATTCTCATCATGCCAATGCAGACTGTCCCAAAAGTCTTGGTGGTTTTAAATGATTAAAAGCTTTTAATATTATTTAATATCAAGTTAAAATTAATAAATTATATAATATTAAAAGTACTTAATCCATTAAATTTGCACCAAGACCTTTGGGACAGCCTGTATGTAATCTCTTATACATGTACATTACTTTAGAGTTCATGAAGCACTTTTGCCTTATTTGATCATACAAACACTGCAACAAATCAGATACATTTGTAAATATGAAGTACCGATCAAAACATAAAGTTCTTTCTTCTCAGTCATGTACTCACACCAGTCAGTCTTTTATCTGTCTACCTTAGGTTTCAAAGTTAAGAGTTTGAAAATGAATCTAATCCCTTAGGCAGGGAAGACAGACAGGGAGACAAGCATTCAATATCAGTAGGGCAGCAGTACCCTATCCAGATGGTATCAGACATTTACACGTCTCTGTGGTCCTTGTAGCTAACAGATGTTTGGTGGGGGAAGGGAGAAAGGGAGGGGGGATTCACAATTCTCTCTTCTTTTTTGGGGGGGCTATTTAAAGCATCTAATTTATTATTCTAGAAAATCATTTCTCATTTTGTGAAACTCTGGCAGGATAATATATTGCAGATAACCTTTGCTTCTAGGACCTATAATTCAAGCTGCTTTTCCTTCTCCCAAAATATCAACATGTTGCTTATATGATAATATCAACAGGGAATTTGTGTGATATGTTGGTACCTCTATTATACAAATACATCACAACAACTATCTTCAATGAATCCAGATCAAATTATTCTAACGTGAACTTCATATATAAGTTCTTAACAAATGTATTTCATCTTAAAAAATTAAACCTAAATCCATTTTAGGTGTCTCACCCAAACACTTCTTTCATACAGGTGGATAAACTGATTTAGTTTTCTTTCTACCACACCATGCTACTCTTTAACTATTAACTATTTACTATCACCCACCAGAGATCTGATCCTATGGCAGCATCAACAGGTTACATAAAGTAATACAAGGTACAATTCTAGTTCTAAATCTGTTCCATAAAGCTCGGCAACTAGAAGCAATTATAGCGATAGTGTACTGAATGTGGAGTCAGAAGTATTGAGTTCAAATCTGATGCTGGACACTTATTACCTGTGTAACTGACAGTAAGTAACTATACCTGAGTCTGTCTCAATTAGCTTCTCTATAAAATGGGAATAAAATACTAGTACCTAATTCCTAGGACTATTTTGAGAATAAAATGAGATAGTTGTAAAAATGATTTCAAACTTTAAAATGCTACATAAATGCAAGCTGTGATGATAATTCTTAATATTATTATCTTATACAACTGTCTTATTAAAGCAGTTAGGTATCACAATCAAGCTCCAGACCTGGAGTCAGGAATTCAAATCCACTTTCAGACATTTATTTGACACTCACAAGTCACTTAACTCTGTCTCAGTCTCCTCATTTGTAAAAAATGAGTTGAAGAAGGAAATAGTAAACCACACTAGTATCTCTGCCAAGAAATCACAAATGTGGTCAAGAATCCAAAACAAGTGAAGTGGCAGTACAACAAAAGTGTCTTATTGTATAAAGAAATGTAGGTCTAGAAAAGGAAAGTACTTACCCTAGATCACACTGCAAATCAGAGAAAGAATAAGGATGAAAATACAGGTTCTCTGTCCAGTGGTCTTTCACTACACCGCACCCAATATCTCTTTATGGCACTGACTATTGTAATTTATCTTAAGTTTTACCAGTCAGCAGAATTTCCAACTTGGAGGCTAGTTACTCCCACATCTCCAGTTTCCCCTTTTATCTATTGCTCATCTTTGATAAGTCCTTTAATGGAGAAGCCCAGTTATTTAACCAAGGATATCACTATGTACAAAGGTTTTCCTCTAAGCCCATTGTTAATTAGAATTCATCTTATATAAGTATTTCTTTATAGTTATTTAAGGTTTGCACAGTATTTTCCTAATAATAACCCTATGAGATATGTAGTACAAGTATCATTATGCTCATTTTATAAATGGGGAAACAAAGGTTACATGGCTAAAGTGACTTGCCACCATTATTAAATGGCAGAGTCAGGATTTAAACCCAGTTGTCTCTTGATTCTAATTCTTATACTCTTTCTTACTATACCACATTCTCTATTAAAAAACTGACTCATTTGACTTCTTTGCTATGAAAGTCCTCAATTCAAATGCAGATATCCAAGCTTATATTCTTAGCTCCAGAATTTCCTCTTGCTAATGAAAATTCCGTTTTTGTTGGTGAAAGAGAAAAGGGATGGGGGAAGGATTTTCCAATAGGGAATATTAGAAAATATTCCCCAATTTCTCTGTTTTCCACATCTGCTTTTTCATGTCTCCAACTACTCCCCCCAAAAAAAACCCCAGCCCCCTTTTTTCTAGTATTAATAGGGCAAAGAATTTGGCTTTTAAAAGTCTCTTAGGAATTATTCTTAACTTAGATCCCCTTTTGGCCCCTAAACACACACACACACACACACACACACATACACACACACACACACACACACACACACACACACACACACTTCAGCTGTTTCTGCCTATCATCTCAAGCTTTCTCTGCTGGAGAAATGACCAAATCATACTGTCACAGGAAGAAGGACCACCATGCCCCCTCTAAACAAAGGGGACTGAAAGTACCAAAGACAAATTCTTTAAACAATGATTAAGAACATACTATGCATAGAGCATGGTGTTGGGTGCTCAAAGCACTCGAAGGTAAATAAGAATAGATCTAATACAGGAAGGACAGAAAGATTATTTCATACTGAGTGAATTATGGAAAGTTCCATGAAAGAAATACTATTTGAACTGGGTCTTGAAGGCTGGATAGGATTTCAACAAGCAGCCACCGTGGACTAGGGCATTCTAGGAGACAGGGCATCCTAGGCAGAGGGCATGGAATAAATAAAGGTGGGGAAATGGGAAATCTAAGAACCTGTTAAAGGCATAATAAGTAATTCCTTTTGGCTGGAGTGTCAAGTGACTTGTAGAGTTAAGGCAGTGCCAGTTTGTACATGGCCTTGATTGTCTAGTCAGTAGGAATGGGCACAACTAGCCTAAGCAAAAGAATAGAGAGGGAAAGAGATCAACAGGAAGCTTGACCAAGTGTTGTAAGGAAAGAAACCAACGAAAGGCAAGACTCAGAAAGGGAGAAATTTAAACCAAATATACTCAGAAACTGGTGAATCACAGTGGGAAACCATGACTCTTAGGGAACAGCCTAAGAAAAGAGATAGGGGACTCATGACTGGTTAGAGAAAAAATAAGGTACACTGTTCTTCTAGGAAACAAGAACATAATTCCATTTGACTCCTGAATTATGGAACATGAATTTTTAACTGAGAGTCTCTGAACTTGAAATTTATTCCAAGAAAGGGTCCATAGGTTTCACCAGATTGCCAAAGGGGTCCGTGATAAAATAAAAAGTTAAGGATCCTGACAGAATCAGAAGACCCAAATTTAAGTTTCTGCTCTAAGTCATTTAACTTAGTCCTATTTTTTTCAGTTGCCAAAGTGAATGAGAAATCCTGCACTACTGAACTCACAGGGCTTTGGGGATCAAATGAAATAATGTTGTACATTGGAATGATGTACATTGGATTAATGAAAATCTAGGTGAAGTCCAATTTTCAGGAAGAAACTGAGAACTCAAAGAGGGATAGATGATTTGCTAAAAGTCACACAACTGCTTAGTAACAGGACTAAGATTAAACCCTAGATATTTTGACTCCTAATGGAGAGAGGGCTTAATCTTTAAATCGGGAAGAACTATGTTTAAATCAAACACCAGATACTGGCAAGTTGTGTGACAATAGGCAAATCACTGAGGCTTCTCTGTGCCTCTGTTTCTTCATTTGTAACACAAGAATAATAGTAACCACTTTATAATATTGTTTTGAAGATCAAATGAAATAACACATTGAAAACTTTAAAGCATTATATAAATGCTAGCAATTATAATTATTATTTTTATTAATATTAATTATTACTACAATCTCCTTTAGAAAATCAGTGATGCAACACTTTTAATATAATGAATTTTCTACTGTTTCTGGAGCCTTTCAGCTACCTTGGTGGAGTTACTACTTTAACCTGAAATTTAAATGCCATAATCCTTGAAGCACCTCTCCTCTCCTTTGTCTTTTGTTCCTTGCAAAACAAATCTTCAGTAGGGAGGGGTGGTCCCCACAATTACAACTGGTTCTGCCCTTAGTGGCTGTTCAGAAAAGGCAGCTGAGGAAAGTGGAGCATACACATATACATATATTAACATATTCCTTTATAACATTTTAAGATTTACAAAGCATCCCCTCCCCCAACAATTCATGAAGGTACCATGTAAAATGGACCTGTTTTACAGATGAGAAAACTAAAGCTCAGAGAAGGGTAAAAGGACTTATACAAGGATTGAATACCTCTCAAAATCAGGGTTTACACTCAGATCCTTTAATTCCAAATTCAGTAATCTTTTCAATTCATCATGCTGCCTCAATACATGTACCATTAAGGCTAAATAATCCATTAGGGTTAAAACT
Source organism: Myrmecobius fasciatus (assembly GCA_023553655.1). Lineage (NCBI taxonomy): Eukaryota > Metazoa > Chordata > Mammalia > Dasyuromorphia > Myrmecobiidae > Myrmecobius > Myrmecobius fasciatus. Next base: position 428,147 of record JAJPUD010000998.1, on the reverse strand, counting down.
GGATATGGTTCTCAAGGGACAGTGAGTGTCTAGTCTGGAACTGATCCCTGCATACTACACAGGAAGAGATTTTGCTAGTCTGCCTATTTTGAGTCACCAGAAGCACATGTATGATAGCTATGTTACAATCTTAAAAGAAACAAAACAAAATATATCTCTTCACACATTTTGGATATATATATATATAAAATCATATTGTATTTCCATATTCTTTGCCTCTCTCCCTCTTCCTCCTTTTTCTGTCTGCCTCTGAATTTCATAAACACGCTCTTAACGCAAACATATAAGCAAAGGTGAAACAATGTGCTGGTTTTTGATGCTTTGGCTTTTGTTTGTGGTATACACTTAAGAGGAAAGGCACTATCCAATTAAAAACATCCTACCATATTAATAAATAAGCTGAAATGCAATTCTTTGCAATATTAATGACCTGAACTATCTTATGCAAAGAAGCCTGGTGTGTAGGGGTGGGACATGGGGATTAGGAAACCTGGGTTCCCAAGTTAGCACTGCTACCAGCTTTCTGTGTGACTAAGGGCAAGTCCTCATCATGCAATGGTTGTTTCCTCATCTGTAGGATGATGAAGCTAACATCCCTTCCACCTCTTACTTTCTATCTTCCAAATCCCTTCTTAGTTCTAGCATTCAGAGACTCTTTGCCTCTAATTGTGCAGCAAAAAGAAAATACACATTCCAACTTTATAAATGGAAGCTGATTTCCCCTCTCAACCAGAATTCTTGGCCTTCAAACCAAATCTCAATCCTTCTCCCTCCCCTGCCTTCTTCCTCACTTCCTTTATTCCTTTCCCCCTCTCTTTTAAAATATAAGCTCAACATCTCCCATTCTGAAAAGGGAATAGTTTTGAGAGTTTATTTATCCTCTGGAACAACTTTAAAAAAAAAGTTAATATGAAGCACATGTGCATGGTTTCTAAGAGTTCTGTGTTTTTTAAAAAAAATACTTAGGGAGGAATATATCCAGGCTTACAAAATGCCTGGGTTGTGTCAATAGCAGTTTATAGCCATTAGCATTAAGGCTGAATGTAGTTAATTGGGACACAGCACAGCTGCTGCAGCAGCACAGGGGGATGCTTGGCCCACACTTCCTGATACAGTCATAGCCGTATAAAATCACCTGAAAAGTTCCCATGGTCAATGTGGGAAACAGAGTAAAAAACTTCCCTGATTCTACCAAGGGGGCCATGGGGACCAGACCTTATCTTGGGACAGCTGCTTTCTGGAGCAACCTGTTTTACCTTTCTTCTTATTTTTGAACTGTTGCAAGAAGTAGAGGAGAGAAAAGGAATATTTAATGATTTGGAAAGAAATGGAAGGGGGAAGAGACAGGGGAAAAGAAGATAAGAATGGTGCACTGAAAAATAGAACTGGCCTGGGAGTTTAGTCTCTGTTTTTTGTTTTTATTTTCTATGCTCTAACATAGAAGGTAACTAGATGCCACAATGGATAGAGTGTGGATGTGGGAGACCATAGGGAGAGATCTGAGTTCAAATCTGGCCTCAGATACTTGCTAGCTCTGTAAATAGCAGTAATAAGAGCACTTACTTCTCAGCAATGCTGTGAGAATGAAATGAGACAATATTTGTGAAGTGCTATGCCAACTTTAAAGTATTATATGAATGCTAGATATTACCTGAAAAAGTTACTTATCTTTTCTCTACCTCAGTTTTCTCCATCTGTTAAATCCCTCATATCTCTGGTTCCCTTCTGTTCAGAGATTCCCTGACTTTTATGCCTCAGAGATTGGCAGACCATCAGGTACAGGAAGAAAGAAATTTCAGACAAACCTTTCCTACTTCATGGTTCTGCTTAAGGCTGGCCAAAATTAGAGTAGATTTATTAGTGCCTGAGGACAGTGGATTTAGCTGACTGACTGGAGACAAACCAAATGGGGTATTTTATCATCATACTGACCGTGCATCTGGTAGGTGTAAGGGGTCTGTCCTGTGGGTGGCGTTCCAAAACTTGAGCCGTAGCTGAGGAATCCACTCTGGCCAGGGGAATGGTTCAAACTGTCTTCTGTTTTGATACCTTTGCAGGGTGAGAAAAAAAACCAAATACCTGAGGATAAGAGGTTAGATGTGCTCTTTCCCAGTCATGGAGAAGTCTTTGAAATTCTTCATATCAGGAAGGGTTTATTTTAGGCTTTCAACAAGATAAAATTGTTTGGCCTCCCAGCTAATACTATTAATTTTTTAATCAACTTCAACTCTGATCATGCTTATTATATATTGCTCTAGGATTATGGGTGATTTATATTAAATGGCCTTATTTTTTTTAATGAAGGTGGTTCATTAGGAGCCTAGATGACAACATCAAGAATGTTATAAAGGGCATTCATAGGGGATATACCACCTTTAGTCAGAGATGGCTTAGGTCACCTTGTTAGTCCTTAGATTCCATAATTCCTCTAATAAATATTTATTAAGCACCTACAATGTGGAAGGTCCAATTGCTGCCAGCAGTGGGGATATATTTTGGATCCACTGTTAAAAGGATGTCTTTTATTTGTTTTTGTTTTTGTTTTTTTTTTTAATCTGGGAATAAAGGTTATTTTTAAGTTGAGCCATCTATCTTTTTCCACCTGGACCCATTTGTGGCCAAAGTCACCCATATGCAAGAAAACTAGCTGAAAGAAAAGATTCTATCTAAAATTTTAGTGAAATTAACTAGATTATATAGGTACTGGGTCTCACTCTGGCTCCATTTGCATCATGTACTAGTAAACATCACTACAGGCCTGAATTTATTTATAAGATACACACACAAGGTATTGAAAAAAAAAAGGAAACTGTCTAGTAGGAGCTACTAACCTGGAAAATAATAAAAAAAGGCACAGTCTATGGCAATATTATCCCCTTTGAAAGAAGAATTCAAAATCTTATACCAGAACTGTGAAGGTAAATGTCCTAAGGTAGCTTGTGTGACATAATATTAATGGTCATCCTCTTGCCCTCCAAAATGAGGCTATTTGTTTTTGTTGTGATGCTGTCTACACATTAGGGTCAGAATGCCAGTACAGGAAAGGCAGAACACAATAAACATGAACAATCCTGTAAAATCTAGCATTTATTCAGTGCTTTAAGGATTGCAAAGTGCTTGCTCTCTCCCTCTCTCCCTCTTCTCCTTCCTCTCCCTCCTTTTCCCCACCTCCTTCCCTTTCCCTCTCCTTCTCCTTCTTCCTCTCCCTCTCCCTCTCTCTCCCTCTCCCTCCCTCTCCCTCTCTGTGTCTCTGTCTCTCTCTGTTGCTGTTATTGTTCGATTGTTTCAATTATGTCTGACTCTCCATGATCCTGTTTTGGGTTTTTGCAGCAAAGATTCTGAAGTGGTTTACCATTTCCTTTTCTAACTCATTTTATAGATGAGAAAACTGAGATCAACAGGGTTAAGTGACATGCCCAGGAACAAAAAGTGTCAGAGGCCAGATTTGAAGTCATAAGGATGAGTTTTCCTTATTTCAAGACCAGGGTCCTATCAATTGTGCCATCTAGCTGCCTCTTATAGCTATATTGACATATACATATAGCTATGCCCAATGCATATACATACATATATTTGTTTATAATCTTATTTGATCTTCATAAGAATTGCTCTTAATATCTTTACTTTACAGATGAAGAAACTGAGGCTGATAGAGGTTAAAACAACTTGTCCAGTGACTGAGCTATGAATACCTGAGGCAGATCTGAACTCAAGTTTATCCTGCCTCCAAATCCACTCTATTCACTAGGACACCTAGCTATCTTCAAACTTAGAAAAGATCATCTAAACCTGGGGTTCACCAACTTTTTACAAAGCATTTTGATAACTGGATTTCAACATAATTGTTTTACATTATAACTCTATGTATTTTATGTTATACATTTAAAATAATATTAAAAGAACAGGTCCACAGTGTATAACAGATTGCTAGAGGTGTTCCTGGCACATACAAAATGGTTAAAAATTCCTAATATAGTGGAATCTTCTCATTTTATAAATTTATAAATTGTTTCAAACAAGGCATAAGACAAGAAAACACATGCTCCATAAAGCAGTTCACCACTGTCACGGATGATGCCCTAGGCAGGATCCAAATGGAAGAGGAGGTCTAGTTAGATGGTAAGGTCTTCTTACTTGCACATAACATTGCTGACTGCATCAAACTCAGAATATCATGGTGTCTCATCAATGAAATGCAGGACTATACAAAAGGGATCAAACTAATAATCAATCCAAGGAAAGAAATGGACTTTTAAAAATGCCAATTTCCCAGACTATGATATGTTGTTGGATTCCCAGTCCCTCAAGTTAATGTCTCTTCCATCAGACTGTAAGCTCTTGGAAAGCAAGGACTGTCCTTAATCTTTCTTTGTATCCACAGTGCTTGACACACAGTAGTTGCTTAATAAATGGTTGACTAATGATCCTTGCATGATTTCCTGTATTTTTATTTCACAACATTGCAGTTTCCAAAGAATTAAACCATTGATCCTATTCTCTGAGCATTTTGGTTAATCAAAGTTGTTCTGTGTCATGGAGAATCTCTTCAAAGTGTCAGTTTCACTAATGATAGCACTGGATTTAAGATTCAGAAGATCTGGTTTCCAGACCTGGCTCTGCCACTTAATAGATGTATGATCATAAACAAATCACTTATCTTTAGACCTCAGTTTCCTCACCTGTGAAATGGAAATGATAGCTCTCACACTGCTAATCTGAAAGGATTGCCATGATGAAAACACTTTGTGTATATATATATATATGTGTGTATATATATATATATATATATATATATATATATATATATATATATATTTTGCTTTTTGCTGAGGCAATTGAGGTTAAGTGACTTGCCCAGGGTCACACAGCTAGGGAATGTTAAGGTGTCTGAGATCAGATTTGAACTCAGGTCCTCCTGGCTTCAGGGCTGGTGCTCTATCCACTGCATTACCTAGCTGCCCCCACTTTGTATATTTTAAAGATACAATTATCATTGGGGGAGCAGTTAGAGAGTCAAAGTAACTAGGGTTGGAAAGACATCTTAAAGAAAAGTGTAGTCCAACTCTCTTATTGTATTTATTCTAAAGCCATAACCAATAAGAATTTTAAAAGTAATCATACAGAAAACCATAAATTTAATCGCCTATAATATTTTTGAAAGTAATATTAACTTTGATAAAATAGTAACAAAATCCTATTTCTCCCTGACTTCTTATTTCTTTTGTGTACTTTTCCAGATTTTGTTTGTGTCTAAAAATATAGCTGGTAGTTGGGGTGTAAAAGGCAACCAGATAGCTCAATTGATAAAGTGCTGGGTCTGAAGTCAGGAAGACTTCAAATGTCTGAGATCAAATGTGATCTTAGCCACTTACTTGTAAGACCCTGAGCAAGATACTTAACCCTATTTTCCTTAATCTACTGGAGAAGGAAATAACAACCCACTGCCATTTCTTTGCCAGGAAACTCTCATAGACAATGTGATCCATGGGGGCAAGAAGAATCAGACATGACTGGATGACTGACCAACAACAAGTCAGGGTGTATGCTATTCTGATTTTTCCCTCTTTACTGCATCACTTCAATTCAGTTCAATTCAATTCAACAAGCATTATGTGGCTAGTATGGACAATCAATCACTTACTATGAGCCAGGCACCATGCTAAATTCTGAGCATACAAAGACAAAAATGACAAACAGCCTCTGCCTCAAAAAGCTTATTGGAATATGCAATATGAAAACAGATTTTAAAACACAAAATAATTTGAAGGGAAAGAAAGCACTAACAACTGTGGGAGAGAGGGGATCAGGAAAGGTTCTGCACAAGAGGTAATGCTTGAGGCCCCCCCCCCCCCCCGCAATTGGAGTTAAGTGACTTGCCCAAGGTCACACAGTTAGGAAGTGTGAAGTATCTAAGGCCACATTTGAACTCAGGTCCTCCTGACTTCAGGGCTGGTGAATGCTTGAGCTCTTTAAATAAGATTAGGATGCTAAGAATGAGGATGAGGTGAGGAAGGAAGGGATTACAGAAGACAATCCATGCAAAGACCTGGAGCCAGGAAGTAGAGTACTGAATTTGGGAACAGCAAGGGGGTAAATGGGACTGGAATGTAAGCTACAGTATGTGAAAGGGAGTGGTGTGAAATAACTATGAAAATGTAACCCATAAAGCATTAAAGGCCAAGTTGAAAGCTTTAATTTGACCTTAGAAGCAACAGGAGCCATCAAAGTCTTTTGATAGCTGGATAGCTGCTTTAGGAAGATTAATTTCAAAGTTTTATAGAGCATGAATTAGAAGTTGGAAACAGGGATACAAATTAGGTGGCTATTGCAATAGTCCAGGTGAGAGGAGATAAAGATTTAAACTAAGGTGGTATAAGCTAGCCACAGTCAGGAAGATTTAGTGTTAAATCAATCCCACTTCTGACAATTATTAACTGTGTGGTCATGGGCAAAGCATTTAATCTCTTTGGGTCTCAGTTTCCTCATACTATAAAATAGGAAAAATAATACCTCTACTATCTATTTCTTTTTTTTTTTTTCTTTTTTGCTTAGGCAATTGGGGTTAAGTGACTTGCCCAAGTTCACACAGCTAGGGAATGTTAAGTTTCTGAGATCAGATTTGAACTCAGGTCCTCCTGACTTCAGGGCTGGTGCTCCATCCACTGTGCCACCTAGCTGCCCCTCTACTATCTATTTCAAAACATTGTTGATGAGGTTCAAATTACATAATGATCTGCAAACATTAAAATGTTATTACTGTTGTTGTAATGGTGGCTGTGTGAGTGGAAAGAAGGGAATAGATGTGAGAGATAGGGAGGCATCTGGTTGGATGTAGGAACAATAGGGATAAAGAATAAAGATGAAAAAGGGGTTATGGACTAGGGGTTATTAGAAGGACAATATTGCCATCAATAGAAATAGGAAGTTTTGAATAAGCAAAGTTTTAGGAAGGAAGAAAAAGAGTTCTATTTTGAATATAGTGAGTTTGAAATGCAATAAAGAAATCACTGCTAATTTTCAGATGATGAAATTAAAACTATTTCTAGTCATATGAAAAGGTGCTCCAAATCACTATTGATCAGAGAAATGCAAATTAAGACAACTCTGAGGTACCACTACACACCTGTCAGATTGGCTAAAATGATAGGAAATGATAATGACGAATGTTGGCGGGGATGTGGGAAAACTGGGACACTGATGGTGGAACTGTGAATGGATCCAACCATTCTGGAGAGCAATTTGGAGCTATGCTCAAAAAGTTATCAAACTGTGCATACCCTTTGACCCAGAAGTGTTTCTATTGGGCTTATATCTCAAAGAGATCTTAAAGGAGGGAAAGGGACCCATATGTGCAAGAATGTTTGTGGCAGCCCTTTTTGTAGTGGCTAGAAACTGGAAACTGAAGGGATGCCCATCAATTGGAGAGTGGCTGAATAAATTATGGTATATGAATGTTATGGAATATTATTGTTCTGTAAGAAATGACCAGCAGGACGATTTCAGAGAGGCCTGGAGAGACTTGCATGAACTGATGCTGAGTGAAATGAGCAGAACCAGGAGATCATTATACACAGCAACAACAATATTATATGATGATCAATTCTGATGGACATGGTTCTCTTCAACAATGAAATGTTTCAAACCAATTCCAATTATTCAGTGAAGAAAGCCATATGCACCTAGAGAAAGGGATATGAAATGTGGACCACAACATAACATTTCCATGATCTCGATGTTTGTTTGCATTGGGTTTCTTTTCTCAGATATTTTTTGTTCATGTAGATATGATTGTTCTTGCACAGCAAGATATGTATGGAAATATGTATACATATATTTGACTTATCAAGTATTTTAATATAATTAACATGTAATGGACTTCCTGCCATCTAGGGGAGGGAAGGGGACTAGGGGGGAAAATCTGTAACGGAAAGCTTTGTAAGGATCAATGTTGAGGAACTACCCATACATATGTTATGCAAACAAAAAGCTTTAAATAAAAAATAAATTTAAAAAAAAGAAATCACTGGTAGTTGCTTTGGAGGTACTTATTCAGGTGAATGGTGGAATCAGGAGCTAATGTTCAGTGAAGAAAACCATATACACCCAGAGAGAGGGATATGAAATGTGGATCACAACATAACATTTTCATGCTCTTTATTGATGTTTGCTTGCATTATGTTTCCCTTCCCAGATTTTTTTTCTTGTAGATCTGACTTTTCTTGCACAGCAAGATAACTATAAAAATATGTATACACATATTCAATTTGTCAAGTATTTTAATATAATTTACATGTATTAGACTTCCTGCCATCTAGGGGAGGGGTAGGGACTAGAGAGGAAAAATTTGTAACGGAAAGCTTTGCAAGGGTCAATGTTGAAAAATTACCTATACATATGTTTTGCAAATTAAAAAAAACAGGAATCAGGAGCTAAGCTGTATCAAGCTGAAAACAGAGATGTGGACATCTGGAGAAAATATAGACAGTTTTTTCTATGAGTTTGACTCTGAAAAAGAGAAGAAATAATAGTTTAAAAGACTAAGAGAGGGATAGAATGAAAGGGTTTTTTTTCAAGGAAGGGAAAGTCTTAGGTATATTTATAGCAAGAAGAAAATAGGAAACAATAGCTTAGAATAGGCTGGAGATGAATAAGAGGGGAATGATTAAAGGAGGATATGAGAGGAGATGTGATCAAGGAGCCAAGTAGAGGGCTTGGGCTTGGTGAAGAGACAAGCCATCTCTTTCCTGGAGATTGGAGTGAAGAAGAAAAATGGGAGATAATGAAAAGTTTTGAGGGGAAAAGGAACTTATGGTTGATAGTCTTTTTTCTCTGTTAAGTCACAGACAAAGTCTTCAACTGGAAAAGAATAGAAAGAAGTCTTTTGGAGGCTTAAAGAGAAAAGATAATATCTGGAATAATTGCTATAAAGAATTCAATATAAAGTCAATCAGAGAAAAGGGATTCCTAAACAGCAGTAAGGGCCCAAGTGAGATTATTCCTCCACTCAGTAACAAATTTGTAATGGATTAGCCCAGTTGTGTGACTTCCTTAGCGGTGTTTGGCAGTTCCCAAGTAGGAGCGAAGAAGGCAGATAACAGGGATAATCCAGGACTAAGACCACAACCAATGGCAACAAACGCTGGAGTAAGAGATTTATTATTATAGTAGTGATATGTGGTATAAAATGTAGAGCTAATCCCATTTCTTACCATGCTGCCATCAGACACATCACTTATTTGTTTCCCTTTCTGAATTTCTTTGAGACTCTCATATATTTTAAAAGTATTTCATTGATATTCTTTTCTTTTAAGTATTACTATCACCTTTCTCTGTCCCAATTATTATTAATTTTTTATGTGTATGTGCATTTATACAATTACCTTGCTATACAGGGAAAAAAAAAACCTGAGAAGGAAAACATAATGTAAGCAAATATCAATAGAGAGTGTGAAAATGCTATATTGTGGTCCAGACTCAGATCCCACAGGCTTCTCCCTAGGTGTATATGGCTTTCTTCATCACTGAACAACTGGAACTGGTTTGAAACATCTCATTAATGAAGAGAACCATGTCCTTCAGAACTGATCGTCATATAGTCTTATTGTTGCCGTGTACAATGAAATCCTGGTTCTGCTGATTTCACTCAGCATCAGTTCACGCAAGTCTCGCTAGGCCTCTCTGAAATCATCTTGTTGGTCGTTTCTTACAGAACAATAATATTCCATAACATTCATATACCATAATTTATTCAGCCATTCTCCAATTGATGGGCCTCCATTCAGTTTCCAGTTTCTAGCCACTACAAAAAGGGCTGCTACAAACATTTTTGCAGATGTGGGTCCCTTTCCCTCCTTTAAGATCTCTTTGGGATATAGGCCCAATAGAAACACTGCTGGGTCAAAGGGTATGCACAGTTTGATAACTTTTTGAGCATAGCTCCAAACTGCTCCCCAGAATGGTTGGATCCATTCACAGTTCCACCAACAATGTATCAGTGCCTTGATTTTCCCACATTCCCTCCAACATTTGTCATTATCTTTTCCTGTCATTTTAGCCAATCTGACAGGTGTGAAGTGGTATCTCAGGGTTGTCTTGATTTGCATTTCTCTGATCAATAGTGATTTGGAGCACCTTTTCATATGACTAGAAATAGTTTTAATTTCATCCTCTGAAAATTGTCTGCTCATATCCTTTGACCATTTATCGATTGGAGAATGGCTTGAATCTTTATAAATATGAGACAATTCTCTATATATTTTAGAAATGAGGCCTTTATCAGAACCTTTAAATGTAAAGATGATTTCCCAATTTATTGCTTCCCTCCTAATCTTGTCTGCATTAGTTTTGTTTGTATAAAAACTTTTTAATTTAATATAATCAAAATTATCTATCTGGTGTTCAATTAAGAGTTCTAATTCTTCTTTTGTCCCAATTATTTTTGTTAATTATTTACTTCTTTGTTTTATGATCTTAGATTTCAAATACTAGTCTACTAAATGTCTTAGGTTTAATTCTGTGTTATTTATTCTGTCTAATTTAATTTTCTACCCATAATTACCATATATACTTTGAGATCTAGTAGTATAAATCTTCCTTCCTCCTTTTCCTACACCAGAATTCCCTTGATGACTTTGTCTGTCTAGTCTCTATTTTATTGCTTAATTTTATTCTTTGAAGCAGCTCATTGACAATTTTATTACAGCAATAAAATATGACAAATTTGGGTAGTGAGTGGTTTTTTTTTGTATTGAATACAACTAGCCAAGGATGTTAGGTCTCCAGTTCTTTAATTCTTCATTTATGTCTGCTAAAATTAGTTTATAGTTTGTCATTATAAGTCTTGAGTATACCTAAATGGAAGTATAAATATCTGATACATTTTGTTGTTGAATGAAGAACATTTTCTCTGTAAATTTCTTCTGAATTTGTTCATTTTATAAATATATGCATATGTATACATGCATAAATATGTACATATATGTGTGTGTATACACACATACATCAATCAGAAATACTAATGATTTTTGTGGGTTTACCTGCCTATTTCACCATTTTGTTCAGTCCATTTATTATGCTGCTTGTCTCATCTTTGAAAAATATACTAATAGGTTAGTTGAATACAAAGATGCTTTAATATCATCTCCCATACTTATTTTATTAATTATACTATACTATTACAATTTTTCTATCTCAAGGCTCTTCCTTCTTAAAGTCATCTTCCAGATGATTGTCAAAATTATTTTCCTAAAGCACAGGCCTAATTATGTCACTCCCCTACTCAACAAGTCCCAGTGATTCTGTATTACTTCAAAGATAAAATATACATTCCTCTATTTTGGCATTTAAAGCTCTTCACAATCTGCCTTCATCTAACCTTTTCAGACTTCTTATACATTATTCATCTCTACATATTATGTGATGCAGCCATATCAGTTTATTTGTGGATCTGCACACACTACTAGCCATTTTTCATCCCTGTGCCTTTGTATTGAATATCCCCCATGCATAAAATGAGATTGCACATATAAACTTCTGATTTACTTTTGTCTCTTGTACTTCATGTATTTCTTTAAGCCTCAATTCAAGTACCACTTTCTACACAAAGCCCTTCCTGATTCCCCAGGCTACTAGGCCATTCCTTCTAAAAACTGCCTTGTATTAATTGCTTAACACATGCCGTTGATTTATTCCTATTCTTGACTCAGTGCTATAACAAATAATCATGTCAAATAATAGTAAATTTCCTTTTGTTGTTGTTTAGTTGGATCTTACTCTTTGTGACCACCATTTGGAGTTAATTTTTTGTTTTGTTTTTTTTTTGGCAAAAATATTGAAGTGATTTTCCATTTTTTTCTTCAGCTCATTTTATAGATGAGGAAACTGAGTCAAACAGGGTTATGTAACTTGGCCAGGGTTACACAGCTAGTAAGTGACTGAGGCTATATTTGAATTCAGATCTTCCTATCTCCAGGCCGGGTGCTCTATTCACTGAGCCACCTAAATTCCTTTCCTTATTATACCCTTGATCTACATGGGAAAGCCTCTGATGTGTCTCTATTACATACTTTTTGATTTTAAAGAAAAATTTTTCATAATGTTGAGGAAAAATTCATCCATTTTACTTTTTTGGTGACTTTAACATAAATGCCAATCCACCTTCCATTTGACAAAAAGAAAGCAATATCCAGGGAGATGACATGACCAAGGTACTAAGCAGCATGCACATTTCAAAGACTTCTGATCCAGAGCTCTTCCCAATATCCAGAAAAGAAGCTCAAAGAATTCAATGTGGCAGATAAATACAGGCATCTTAATAGATGCTTCTTGTAAGAGACTGATACTTAGAGCTAGATGAATAGTGTTTTAATTATATCCTGCTACCCATCAGATATCTTAGGAAAAGAGAGTATTCACTTCGTTGATGGAAGAGCTCACCCAAGTTCCTTCATTGGTATTTCATTTTCACAAAAGCTATTTAAATAGAAATAAAAGAAGGGAATTTAAATGTTCTTTTCAAAGTAGAAAGGAAGCATGATTCACAACAAAACTTAGTATTTGTCCAGACAATGTTTAGAACCATAGAATCTTACAATAAGGAAATTTAGAAAGCTTCTAATCCAATTCCCACCCAATGTAGTAATTCATCCTTCACCCTCTTAACCATACCTGACAGGCCTTCATCTAGCTTCTGCCCCAACACTTATAATAATGAGGAGCTCATTAATTCTTGAGATAAAAATCATAAAATAGAAAAGAACACTGAATTAAGAGCCAGGGAACCTACATTCAAATGTTAGATATGTTCTTGTTCCACCATTTGGGTTTTTTTTTTAAAGTTGTAATCAATTCTTTGTGATCCCATTTGGTGTTTTTTTTGCAAAGATACTGGAATGGTTTGCTATTTCCGAAGTTTCTTACTAGCTATTTGACTTTGTATAAGTTAATTTATTTCACTGGGCAGAGACTCAATGTTTGCTCATTGGCAAAATAATGATAATATGTACAACTAGTTAATTCATTGAGGTAGGTGAGGATAAAATGAGATTACACATATAAAATTATTTTCGGAAGTAAAGGGTTATTATTATTTATTATTTTTATTATAATTATACCTCTGAGACAACTCTGAGGTATAATTATAATTATTATTTATTTAGGCTTGTGCTAGGGCATAGTTGTTGTTGTTGTTTTTGGTTTTCTTTTTTTCCTGGTCAAGGGGCAAAGTTTTGTTGTAATTATAATATCATTACAAGCAGACTAAATTCCAAGAGAATTTAGCAATGTGCTAAGAGAGAAAGGAGACCTTTATCCAGCATTATATCATTGACATACTAATTTTATGGCCTAGAAGTAGGGCCAGGTAGGCCATCAGTTCTTAACCTGGGGTTTGTGACCTTAAAAAAAAAAGAAAACCTTGATAACTGAATGTCAATTTAACTGGTTTCGTAATCTCATGTATTCATGTTATGCTTTCAAAAATATTGTGAGATCAATTTCCTAGAAGTCACTAGATTGTCAAAGGGTCAACGATACAAAAAGTTTAAGAATCCTGGTGGGGTGAATTCTAGTGAGGAAGCTCTCTCTGCCAAGGCTTATTGGAAAATGCTCTATAATAGTGGAATCACTGAACCAATAATTGGTACATATGGATGTCTGTGAGTTGCATATTGACTCAGAAAACCACATATTAACATTATCTATGTTGAATTATAATATTATTTATTTTTTCAAATATTTATCAATTACAATTTAATCTGATTTGGGCCACCCTGAGTACTGTGGGCAAAAGGCAGTATATTTGATACCTTTCTTAGAGAACTGTCTGAGATATTAAGTAATTTGTCTCAGGGTGTCTCAGCCAGTGTGTGCCAGAGGAAGGAATTCTTGACTCCAAGTCTAGCTCTCTATTCTCTATTCTATGATGCTTCTATGTCAATCGGTCAATCACTTTATTAAGTGCCTTCTCTATACCAGGTATTTCCCTCTTAGATCACTGCCTTGTCACAGCAGAGGAACTTGAAAAACTCCACAAAACTATGCTTTGCGCCATGTTACATAAGATAGGTCATAATGGAGAGTTCTGACAAATGGTGATCCACTGGAGAAGGAAATATCAAACTACTACAGTATTTGTGTCAAGAACATTTCAAGGACAAACATGGTCCATCGGTCATGAAGAGTTATATGTGACATATCAACTAAATGTTAATGACAACATATACCAGGAACTAAGATAGGTGCTGGGGAAACAATTCTTGTCCCTAAGGAACTTACATTCTACTTGGGTAGACAAATGTACCTTTTTTGTAAAATAAATTAAAGGTGATTTTTGAGGGAGGGTATTATGGGAGATACCAGCAGCTAGGAAGGTAGTGCTTGACTTGAATTTTATTCAGAAGAATTTACACTTTCCAAGTGGCCAGGCTCCCAGTACACATTCATAGAGTTAAAACAACTCATATAATTATTAAAAAAAATTTTCTATTTTTGACATTGATTGTTGAAGTCTTCCTTATATTAAACTCAAAATCTACCCATGTTTCCACAACTTTTAACCTGTCAATCTTAAGGTGTTATTTTTAATAACATGGAATTAAATACACAATATTTAATCTTCCTACATATGAGCCCTTCAAATATTTGAAGGTAACTGCATGCTCCTTCTCTCTCCAATTTTTTCTTCTCAGGCTAAATATTCCAACTTTTTCCCACTGACCATTGGATGACACAACTTCCAGGAATGTCACCACCTTGGTTCTCCTACTACAATTTGTTAATGTAGTATCTAAAATATAGCCCCCAGAACTGAACTTATCTCTGCCTAATCACCAAGGTAAGAATCCCCTGTACAATATCTCTGACAAGTTGTGATCTACCCTCTTGTTACACAGTATGTTCCAATGGAAAGAGGGTTGGTCCTGGAATCAGATGACCTAAATATTTCTACCCCAGGCTGTCTCTTGACTTCCTGGAGTTGCAGTAACTTCATTAGTAAAATGAAGGATTAGGGCATTTTAATTTTTTTTGGGGGGTGTATCAAGGAACCCTCTGGCAGTCTGATGAATCTTACAGAACTCTTCTCAGAATTTTTTTTAAATTTCCTAATAGAAAAAATGTTAACTTTCAGTTAGAGGTTAACAAAAATAAAAATGTAATTTTTTTCTCCATCTAAATTTGTGGACTACCTTCCCCTACTTTGAAATCTATTCATGAATCTCTCTTGGGGATTCACAGAGCTCAAGTTAAGAACCTCAGAAACTCACTAATTAGAAAGGCCACTAACTAACCATTGTAAGACATTTCTCATTGCAAGAAATCTCTTTGTACTTAGCTCAAGACCCAGTGATCTGTAGACATATTTGAAGAACTTGTTTTTTTGCACATCACATATATTTTAAAATATTTTTTCAATAGAGTGCTAGCACTCTCCAAGTGAACTCTTAACCTATTACAATCCAGACTCAATTAATATTTGCAAGTGAGTAGACTCTCTGAAAAGCTCAATGCTATTGATAGTTCAAGAACTTTGCACCAAATTAATTTCCACACAATGCCATGTTTTGTCTAGAAATAGGACTAGTTTTATTTTTCTGTCTAAAAGCAAAACTGCTACATTATTCTTGGTTGCCAGCCAAGAGGGGGATAGCTCATATATGATTATGTGTATGTGTGTGTATGTATATATCTATATTTAATTTTTAAAATGATTTTTTTCCTGTATGAGGTAAAAAGAAAGGAAAAAAGACTATATATTCATTATTCAAGATCTGGATATGCTTGTAAATAGTAAGACTAGGAAAAGCAGACATTTACATAGCATTTTAAAGTTTAAAAATTGTGCCATATTACCCACTCAAAAACTGTCAGCAACCCCCAACTGCCCATGGGCTACATTACCCAAGGTTCACGTTTGAGCTCTTCCTTTGGGGTAAATGTTATAAATACCGTCACCCCCATTTTTCAGATGAGGAAACAGCCTTAAAGAAATCAGATGTCTTGTCCATAGTCACACAAAAGCATTGGGGGTAACATTTGATCTTAGATTTCTTCTGACTCACAAGAATTCTACAACACATTACTTTTTTCTACGTCTGACCCTAGAAGAGTATTTATTAGCAATGGGCCTTCTTTTTATTTTCTCTCCACACAAGGCCAAATCTTAGCTGAGGCCTTATCATTTATCATTCCTAAGAGGGCTTTCTCCTTCATCCATCTTCCATGTGGCCAAAAAAAATTGTCTTCCTAAATCAGGTCTACTCTGGTCACATTACTCACCCAATCAACAATCTTCAGTAGCCCCCTATTGCCTGTGTGATAGAATATAAATGCTTCATGCTTGAATTTTAAGTTCTGAACAACCTGGTTTCCATATTTAACATTATTCTCCTTAATTATATTCTCATTTAGTCTATGTATGAGCCAAACTGAACCATGTAGCTATTCTCTCACCCATCACCCATGTCTGTCCATTCATTCACATCACTCCCCACATCCAGTATGAACTGTCCTTTCAATATTGCCTCTGAATCCCTTTTCCTCTAAATTTCAGATCACATGTCATCTTATCTGTTGAAGCCTTCCCTGATTTCTCCAGTTTTAAGTTTTTCTGTTTTAATTAGCTTTTATTTATTCATTGGTGTACATGCAAGCCCCCTTGGCTAAAGTAGCAAGGCACCCTGGGAGAGAAGTAGAAGGAAATGTGTGCAATCATCAGCACCTTGACCTTCAGACCCTGATGGGGACAGCCCAGGACTCTGATAATGGAAATGCTCTCAGCTCAGTGCAAGCAGTCATCACCCTTGGGCAACAAGCCTGGTGAAAATGCAATCTGGCATCAATCCCTGGAGGGGCAAATCTACAGCCATCAAAGACCCAGAAAAGAAATTTTTGGCTAACAATATCCTTGACATTGTCAAATGTTTCCAGACCAGAAATTGATATGATTTTTAACAATGGAAATGACATAAAAGAAAAGGCATTATCATAGCCAGCTTGGTGGTGCAGTGGATGGATCACTGAGACTGAAGACAAAAATATCCGAGTTCAAATCAAGCTTAAGATACTTACTAACTGTGTGAGCAAGTTACTTAATCTGTTTGCCTCAGTTTCTTCAACTGTAATATGAAGATAATAATTCTTATCTACCAGAACTGTTGTGAAGATCAAATGAGATAAATATTTATAAAGCACTTACCACAATGCCTAGCACATGGTAGAAAATATATAAATGTTTACCAGTATTAGTAGTAGTAGTAATAGCAGCTATATACTCCAAAGATCATAGGACCTCTCCATCTGACTTGCAGCTAATATATTCCATTTTCATTATGTATCTCATTAAATTGTGGGCTCCTTAGAAGTAGGAACTGTCTTACTTTTCTATTTGGATCCTCAATGCTGAGTACATACTAAGCACTTAAAAATGCTATTTTCATTTATTGACTCATTCATTCACTGACTCATTCCATTTCATATTACAGTTAGATCCGTGTTCCTTGAGAATAAGTTCTGTTTATGTTCTACCTCTATGGCTCTGGTGTCCTGCTTATAGCAATTTCTTGATCAATATGCGAATTACATTGAATTCAAAGACCCTTATCTTTTTCATGGTCTATGCATGGGTTAATGGTGAATGGAGAGCACTGGCATTTCTTTTCTAAAGATCAGTGTGTAGTATTCTAAAATGAAGTCAGATTCTTCTCCCTTTTAATCAAACTCTAGTCCAAACACTGTTATGAGAGAAGATTGATTATAAACTTCCACCATTCTGCATCTCTTTAAAGCATTAAATAAGAAAATGAAGGAAGATATACCCCCAGGTTCTATTCTCAGCTTTGTCCCTTGTTAATTTGCTAAATGATATTGAGCAAGTAATTTTCTCCTATGGGCCTGATGGTCTTCATTTATTAAATCGAGGAGGTTGGACCCAATGATACCAGGGTATCTTCTACTCTGCAATTCTTCATTCTAAGAGTCCTTTCAATTGGTGGTGTCCAGCTCAGGAGTTCTATGAGAGGTAGAACTTAAGAGTCCTACCTTTCTATGGGTCCTTTCAGTTCTGATATCCTATGAAGTAAGGTTCCACTTGAGACCAACATTCTAAGTCACCCAAGAGAAGTACAAAGCTGTTGTGAACAGGCAGGAAAACAAAGACACAAGCATTACTCACTGTAGGAGGGTATTCCATAGGCTTGCGCTGGAGGAGGGTAAGGTGAATAAGCCGTGGACTGCTGGATCCCTGTACTGTATTGAGTCTGTCCATAGGCTGCCATGGTGGGGAGAGACTGGACAGATACTATATGAGGATAACGTCTATACAGAAGAAGAGAAGATTATTTAACACCAAGTCACTATCACCACATATTCATTCTACTCTCTGACTCCCTGAGTAAATGAGCCCTGTGCCTGGGATCCACATGGGACCCTACCTTAGGTGTTGCCTGAACGACAACATAAGGCAGCTAGGTGGCTCATTGGATAGAGGCTAGACTTGAAATCAAGAAGACATCTTCCTAAATTCAAATCTAGCTTCAGATACTAACTTGTGTGACTTTGAGCAAGTCTCTTACCACTATTTGCCTCAGTTTCCTCATCTGTAAAATGAGCTGAAGAAGGAAATGGCAAACCATTCTAGTATTTTTGTCAAGAAAACCCCAAATGGGGTCATGGAGAGTTGAACAAAGCTGGAAAACAATGGAACAGCTACCACTTCAACTCTCCTGACACTTCAATCCATCATTCTATACACAGTGCTTAAGTAATTTTCTTTAAGTGGAGGTCTGATCATATATCTCCCATATTTTATTAACTCCAGTGGCTTCCTACTGACTTTAGGATAACTTGTAAACTTCTCTGTTCAGGTTTTAAAAACGCCCCACGATCTGGCCCCAATCTATCTTTCCACTCCTATGGGATATTCCATCCCTCTGGCACTTTGTGAGGAAGACAGAAGGCCATTTTGGTTGCACACAATCCTCCACCTTCAGTACTTTGCCTTTGCACTAGTCCTGCCACATTCCTGCAATGCATTCCCTCCTTACTTCTGCCTCACAGAGTGAGTCTCTTTCTTTGAGACACAACTCAAGCACTGTGTTCTATGGGAAGTCCTACCTAAGCCTCCCAATTCCTGGTGCCCTATTAAACTACTGTCTATTTCTTCCCTTTAGATTTACATTGCCTCTATTTCTATACCCCATTAGAAGGCAGGCTTCAGCAGGAACCGTTTCCTTGTTTGTACTTGTAGATTTAGGACTTAGCACAGTACCTGACACATTGTCAGGGTTAATAAATGTTGATTCCCAAAATAAATATAATTTAACTTTTTGAGAGGAGAATATCAACAGCTGGGGAGATTAGGAAAGGTTTCATTTACGATAAATGACTTTCCCAAGATCACACAGGTAATAAGTCACTCTTGAAGCCAAGTTCAGCATGTTTTGTAATATACTTTAATGCCTCTGTGCCACCCCCCTCCCCCCGTGCTTAATTCAAAAAGTATTGTAATTAATAGCTCTGCCATTAATTCAGAGTGTGATCTTGGGCAAAGACCTCAGTTTGCTTATCTGTAAAATGGGGATGAAGAAGGGCTGCAAGATTCCAAGAGCAAGAGAGAGTGAGCAAGAGAGTGAGAGAAACACAGAGCGAGAGAGAGAGCGAGAGAGAGCGAGAGAGAGAGAGAGACAGAGAGAGAGAGAGAGAGAGAATGTGTAACAGATGTATTACTAACAAGAGCCCAATGCTTTCCAGAAGCTAAAATTTTCTTCTAAATTGACAGGTTTTTAAAAGAAAAAAGTTCTCAAACCTATGTTTCAAAGAACTTATTGCTTGGAGCAAGGAATGGGACATAATCACACAATCTACAAGCATTTATAAAGAAACCTACTATGTATAGGCACTGTACTCATCATATTCATTAGCTACAATGATGAAGTTGTCAATTTAGGCATCAGGTTGCCCCCAAATTCAGTCAGTGCTACTCACCGTGAGAAGAGTGGAGGAACAATCTCTAAAGCTTGTTTGAAGTTGCCTGGGGAGAGAAGAGAAAAGGAGACAGAGGAAAAATTTGATTAGTGTCTGTCGCCATCAATAATACATCATGCCAGCAAACTTAAGCTTCAATTTCACACCCTGACTAACTCATGAAGAGAAACTTGGAATGAAGTTCTAAGGAGACTCCTCTTTTTTTTAAAGCTAGTTTAGAGAAAAAAAATTCAGAACCCTGCTTTCTGCATGATCTTGAATCTGCTTGCAAATCTCTGATTGTTAGATAATAGTGATCATTCAAATGGATATTAATTATGATCCTATCCCCCAAAATCCAAATCCATCCCAGGGAGAAAATTACAATCCTCTCTTCGAGTAAGACAAGGACCTTTCCAGAGCTATGGAAAATCACAATAGATTTTTATTCAATCCCTTATTCAGACATTTATTAAATTTTTATTAAATTTAATTTTATATTTATTTATATATTAATATACAATATATCAATATACATAATAAATATAATATTTATATATTAAATTTAAATACTCAATAATATGCTAGATGCTCAGGAAAAACAAAGCAGTTCCTGCCCTCAAATAGCTTACATTTTACGGCGGGGGAACAACATGTACACGGAATAAATGCAAGATAAACTCAAAGTAATATGAATTTTGGATGCCAAAGGCAAGAGAGGATCATTGGAGCTTCTTGAATAGAAGAGTGACAAGGTCAGATCTGTGTTTTAGAAATACCATTGGCAGCTATGTAAAGAGTGAATTAATGATAGGAGGAATTGGAGACATGTAGACCAAATGAGAAAGCTAATAATAATTCAGAAAAGGTGTAGTGGTGGTGAATAGAAGTCTGAATTGGGGTCGTGGCCTTGGTAGTTGAAAGGTAAACAAAGATGTAGAGATTGGAGGAAAGTGGATCTAAAAAAACTTGGCAGGGAAAGAGACACATGCACACAGAGGAAAGAAAGAGAAAGAGAGAGAGACACCTACCTATCCACACACCATATATGGAGAAAGGGAAGGGAGGAAGGGAAGAGGACAGATGATAGAGGCTACATATGTAGACTGAGGTAGCATCTGCATAGATATGATAATTATACAGGAGCTAACTAAGTATAAAGAGAAAAAAGAATAGTACCCAGGTTTTTTTTTTCTATTTTAAGGACATAGTCCCTTCTCTAACTTTTAAGAGAAATTCACAAAGTAGCTGATAAGCACTTACTAAGTATCTATGATATGCCAGGCACTGGGCTAAGCATTAGGCATATAAAATGAGACAAAAAAACAGTCCCTGTCCTCAAGGAACTCACAGACTAATGAAGGAGACCACAAATAACAGTGTTAAACAAATAAACTGTATGAAAGGTAAACTGGGAATAATCAATAGAGGGAAGGCACTAGAATGAAGAATTAGGGAAGGCTTCATGTAGAAAGTGGGATTTTAGTTGGGATTAAGGGAAACGAGAGAGGTCAGTATTCTGCATGGAGAAGAGAGAGCTTCTAAGCATAGGGGACAGTCAAGAGCTAAGAGAAGTCTTATTCATATAATAGCCAGGAAGTTAGTGCTACTGGAGCAGGGAAAGTATCAGGGAATAAGATGTAAGAATGGAAAATAGCCTAATTCCCTGCTGTTAATTACTCTATTCTGGATTACAGGAATGTATATTTGTCTTTTTTGGAGGGAAAGGGTTGTATTAAGCTCCTTCCAAATCAGGGAATTTAAATGAAGGTTGATAAATAAATCTCAAAAGGAACTGTGAACTTGGGGGGGATCACAACCTTATTTTGTAAATATTTTGATTTCTTTTATAATGCTATAATTTTTATTTTATATATTTAAATATATTATTCTAGAATTGCACATGTTTAAAATATATTGAATTGCTTTCCGTCTATGGGAGGGTGAAGAAAAAAAATCGGAACACAAGGTTTTGCAAGGGTAAATGTTGAAAACTATTTATGCATATGTTTTGAAAATAAAAAGCTTTAAAAATACATTATTCTAAGGAGTAGGGTCAAGGACTTTACTAGACTGACTAAGAGGTCCATGTGACAAAAAAGAATAAATATTCCCATTCCAGTTATTAAGTGCAAGGATATAATTATGCTTGATTATATATATTTGCAGGTAGAACTTGAGAGGAGTCTTGAGTGAAGTTAGGAGTCAAGTGAGGAGAAAAAACATTCCAGATATCAGTCTATATCCATCTTTAGTGAATTCTCTTGATCCCCAAATCTATACCCTAAGATGTCCTTTCTTAGGATACAGAATGAAGAGTCTCATTATGATGCCCTATGTGCCATTATATAAAAAAGAACTTAGTAATACCTAGCTTGGTGAATTAAACATTTTGAACATGTTTTATTTAATGAAATATGCAAATTTGCATATAATGTAACTATCTGGAAATATTCCTATGGGCTCTGGTTAACTTATAATTCCATAAATTTGGATTGAATTTTTTCCCATCAACCAAAATGAGTGATATGCAAGTTTTATCACTTGTGGGTTTTTTCTTACTCCTTTCTTCTTTTAATTTGGTGGAAAAATTAGCGTTTCCTCCTGCCTCCTGTTGTCCTTATATATGCTTTTGAAAAAGAATAATCTCTTCCCCTATCACACTCCAATAAACCTACCTAAGATTATACAAGAGAGAGAGATATATTATACAAACCCCCCCTTTACCCTCTGTAGACTTCAGTATGAAATAATTTTAAGTGAGAATAAAAAAAAAGTTTCAATCTATTTTTATTTGGTTCAATTTGAACATTCCCTCTTTAGTCTCAAACTTCCTTAAAAGAAGAGAAAACTTGACAAAAAAACTTACTAGCTGATAAAAGACATCTTCTATTTACTTTTAAAGTATTAAATCCAAAACTTTTTTCTTAATTGGGGGAAAGGAGAAAAATCAGAGTGTAGGTAACAATACTGTAACTAAGTTGCAGGTTGTATCTTTCAGGGTAAGTCACCTGAAATGGGTTTTCATTCCTGAGTCAGTGGTATAGACCAGTGGCTGGCATACAGTGCTACAGATGTCTGAATTTTCACCCCAGGTCTTGTGGTGGATTCCCTATGTGGGGTCTTACTTAAGCCATTTAAATCTCTGCATCTCAATTTCCAATGCTCACATTCTTTTCCTCTCACAGGGGGATTAGCAAGCTAATGTTTGTGAAAGGGGGCCAAAAGTTGCTACCTAGAATGTGATGACTAATCTAAGTACTAGAGAAGGTTTCATGTAAACATGGCAAGGGATTACATTAATTTCAATTCAGATAATTTTACTGCAAGAAGCTTTTTTGCTATTCCCCCTTCCCGCAAATGCAGAAACATCACAAATCTTTCATCTCTTTTCTCTGCAGAGAAAAGGAATGTTCATGGTCAGGGACAGCTCTTCACTGTGGAAAAGAGGAATTTGGCATAAGATATGGGCCATGATAAAAAATAACAATAAATATCTCACTTTTTGTAGGGTTTACACAGCATTTTCCCCCTCAGAATCCTATGAGATGAGAACGGGAAGTTTGTCACACTACTAGTAAGATAGATAAGTTTTAGAGCTGGGGCTGTAACTCAGGCCCTTAAACACACCCCCTCTCCACATCCTGATTTATCCACAAAACCAGGATTTAAAGTCCTAATACTTAGGTTCTCTGCCTTTTACTGATTAGCTCTGTCACTTAACTCCTTTTGTGATTATTGGGTAAGCAATTTACCTTACTTAAAATCAATCTTATCTGAACAAAGGAATTAGATTTCTAAGGTCCCCTCCAACTCAGAATCTATGCTTTTCTTATAACATGTTGTCTCATAAAATAGAAAACTGTACAGAATGGGAAAGAGGTCCAACTCTGGCAGTAAGTCTTAGTTCAACCTCTTCCATCAATTAGCTGTGGGATCTTGAGCAAGCCATTTCACTTCCAAACTCAGGTTCTAGAAGTATAAAAATGAGGATAGTAATAGTTGCCCTGACACCCTCATTGGGCTATTTTGAGGATCAGATGGGATAATTCATGTTTAATTATCTTGAATATAACTTCAAGATATTATTTTCAATGATAACAGAGTTGACTGCAACATTTAAAAAATTTTATTTACTTTTTTTTGATGATTATAATATTAATAGGTAATCTCCCTCTCTTCCCTGTAGAAGTGAAGACTATGAATGTAGAATAGTCAGACACAGTAGATATGTGGGTTAATTTTTATGAAATGATATTTTATCATTTTATTGATATTTTATGATATTTAAAATGATATTTTATCATTACAAATAGTGAATTGCACTATTTGTCACAAAGGATGGTTCTTTCCAGAGAAGTAGATAGGGATGTATCTAGAAATGATAGTGACACAAAACCAAAAGGCTTTAATTTAAAAAATGTTTTAGAAGATAAAGTAAATATTAAAAAATACTAATGGGTACTTCTTTTATTTTTTAAGCATCATTTTCTTTTAAAAAAGGAGTAGGAATTCTCTTCTATTGTAGGCATTACAGTGCTATCCTCCTCTCTACACCATCCACCCCCCCACCCCAAGAAGTGATTGGCTCTGCAGAGAGAGTATGGCAAGCACAGAATTTTTCCATAGGATAAGTCACTTGTGAAAACTAAAAATTCCTGGCTTAATGGTCTGAAGGGTGAAAGTGAGCAAAACAGACTTGCCATAGGCTTAGCTCTACCCAGACAAAACCCTGAACACTGTATAAAATAGGCGCTAAATGAATGTTTGTTTATCGAATAAATGAAAATGCCATTTAACATCAAGACAGAATGTAAAAGACCTTAAAAAAATCAGAATACTGATTATCTGCTGGGAGTAGAAATTCACAACTCAGAGAAAACATCTAATATTCCTGTATTTGTTTCAGAAAAACAGATTTTTTTTTAAAAAATGTTTGTCTCCGTTTCACTTGTAATTAATCTTTCAAGGCTGATAGCAGTAGCCAGGTTCTAGTTCAGCTCTCACCTCCAGTTTTACTTGACTACAGTTATTTCTACCTTCTCCAAACTGTCACACACATTATGTTTCCTGTTCAATTCTGCCAGTTTTTTGAGAGAAGGGACCATCTCAGAATTTTTTTTAATATATATTGTACAGAATGCTGGCACACAGTGGGTACTCAGAACAATCCTTACTAAAGAAATGAATGAATACAGGACAAAAGGCAAAGGGGAAAATAGGCTGGCCAACAATGGCTTAATTTGGCACTTAGTGAACACAGTGAAGTATAGAATTTCTCCTGCAGATTCAGCAGAGCTTAGCTGCAATCTCACAAGGCACTGAAAGAAACTTGTTTACGTAATAGGATATTACCAGACTTGCCATCTCTGAATCTGGTAGCAACTTTTCCCATTCTCCCTTTCAGAAAATCTTCACAAATTTTAGAATCTAAGACCCACTTGTTTCAATGCAATAGAAATAGAATATATTTCCTTCTCTATAAAATGAGGGGATTAATTAAATGATTCAAGTCCTTACAAGCTGTAATACATTCTGTATTATAAGGTCCCTTTTGGCTCTAACTGGCTCCTCTGGATGAGGAATCAGGAGTACTGATACCTATCATCAGGGTTAGGGCATCACGATTTTACCAAAGATCAAGTCTTTAAGGTAAGTTATCTCATGTTCAAGTTTGACTGAATTGCACTTTAAGCTTTTCAAAATTTGAACTCAACAGAATCTTAGAGCTGAAAGAGCCCTTGACATATAGGCTACAAGAGCTAGAGGAACATTAGGGACAGTCTAAGACAATTCCTTCATTTTATGGATCAGGAATCTGAGATGCAGAGAACTTCCGTGAATTGTTTTAGGCAGAGGTATCAGCACATGGTGGGAGGCAACGCTCCCAGTGGGACTGAATTAGATTAAAATGTAATTGGGAAATATTTAAGCAAAATAGAATAGGCTAAGCTAATATGTGTTCTTCTAGGTCAATATGTGGCCCACAGGGATTCTTATGTACAATTTATTCCCCTGGTTCTATTTGAATTGGACATTACTAATCTAAGATTGTGGTATGTGTTTAACACAACAGTTTGACTAATTGAGATTAGAAATCAAATTAGAAGAAAAAGGGAAAGAAGAAAAAAAAGAAACCAGGGATAGTTTCTGATGTGCCTATCTAGAAACCAATGTTGCTTCTTTTCTGAAAGCTAGTGCTCACTATAAAAGTATTTTGTGATTTATAACACTCTGAAGGAAATGTAGGCAGAACAGACAAGACTTGGCAATTATGATTGGATGTGGGAAAGGCAAAAGAATCAGATGCAATGAACTCATAGAGTTTTAGAGCTAGCCATACCAGTCCAGTTTTTTCATTTTACTAGATAGAGAAACTGATGCCCAGAATGGTGAAAGAACCTGCCAAAGGTCAC
Organism: Myrmecobius fasciatus; assembly: GCA_023553655.1. NCBI lineage: Eukaryota > Metazoa > Chordata > Mammalia > Dasyuromorphia > Myrmecobiidae > Myrmecobius > Myrmecobius fasciatus. The sequence continues at coordinate 401,772 of JAJPUD010000998.1, read as the reverse complement.
AGCCCTAGTAAGCAGAGGCAAGACCAGATCCCAGTACTCCAAATTGCCAGTACAATGCTCCTTCAATTACATTCTACTGCCTCTCATTGCTAGCAAGCTAACAACCAATATGCTAAATATATTTTTCACTGTAATCTAAGATTCTCACTCACTGTGTTTGTTTTATTCAGGGGAGAGAAATAATAGTCAAAACAGTTTTTAATCTATTTGCTCATAACTAATGTATCTCAAGTTTTTGAATAAGTTACAAGGAATTTTTTGTGACCCTGTCCATGAATCTTAGGCAGCCTATGATGTTTTCTTCTACCAAGCTTTAGGGCAGGATCAAGATCATTGTTTTTTTTTTCCCCAGAAAGGTTGTCCAACATGCTTGTTCCATTGCCTTTGTAACCCAAGACTGAATTTTTTTTCCTATTCACAAAATGAAGGTTTTTTTTTTTTAAAGTTCAACCCATCACCCCCTGTCCCTTCTAAGTGAAATGTCTAAATTCTGCCACTAATCAACTCTAGTAGTTCTGTTGTTCAGTAGTTCTCCATGACCCACTTTGGAGTTTTCTTGGCAAAGATACTCAAGTAGTTTGCCTTTTCCTTCTCCAGCTTATTGTATAATGAAGAAATGGAGGCAAACACAATTAAATGACTTGCCCAGAATCACATAATTGGTGAGTGTCTGAAATTAGATTTGAACTCAGGAAGATGAATCCAGGAAGACTCCAGGCCCGCATCTCTATCCACCACGCCACTTCACTGCCCTTCAACCAACTCTATAATGCTGTATGAGGCACTTTCCTTCTCTGAGCCTTTATTTGTCCTTTTGTAAAATGAAGGGGTTTGACTAAATGAGGAATTTCTCACTTTGCTTTTATCATGGACCCTTTTGCCAGTCTAGCAAAGCCTATGGATTCCTACTCTAAGTATTTTTAAATGCATAGAGTACTATACACATATAGTATTAAAAGAAAACCAATTTTATTGCCAAGAATTCCTGGATTGGATGATTCCTAAGATTTTTTCTACCTCTCATATATGAGTTCTTAAAGTAAGTCCCTTCCCATTTTAACATTTTATGTTCTATGGTCCATTTCAGTGCAGACATTCTCTGATGACTTTTTTCCCCCAATTTTTAAAAATAATCATTGTTTTTAAAAATCAATACTAGGTTTTAGGTTAAACATGTACAGTTTTTAAAAACATACTTTTACATTTATCATGCTACGCAAGAAAAATCAGATCAAAAGAGAAAAAAAAAGAAAAAAAGCAAATAAACAACACAAAAAAGGTGATCCATATTCAGTCTCCATAGTTCCCTCTTTGGATGCAGATGGTTCTTTCCATCACAAGTCTGACAACTCTTACTTCTGTAACAGCACCAATGACTTTGATGAGGCCTCAATATATTAAATATTTATTTTTAACAATTTGATATTTTACCACAAATGTGAATTTTAAAATGCTAGACTTTCCAGCCAACCTTGTTTTGTGGCATTCACATCCTGTAAGCTGTAATCAAGCACAGTTAGCCATAGTGAGATAAGTGAGCTTTCAAAACACCTATTTCAAATAGTTCTTATAAGGGGTTAAACCAGTGGTTAAACATAATAGCTTAATGCCTCTTGCTAACTTCTCTTCTAGCAGGAAGGCTGACAGAACCCAAGCAGAGCAAACAATAGCTGGAATTGTACTAGCAAGAACTAGTTCCTCTGCATCATTTGCCAATAATTTTTTAAACAGATTTAACATTCCTGTGCTTCCTTGACTCAAGCTGATCTAGAAAACAAGAAGCAGACAAGCTTTTATCCTGGGATGAAAAACTATAAGCAACAGGCCTACTTGGATGAGTAAACTAGGAGAGAACTGAGTGTACAGAATTGGTCTGTGAACTTGAGAAGATGTGTGTTTGGCTCTGGAAATCATACTTAATGTTTAATTGCCATTTGTGGGCTAAAAGTCACCAAGTTTTGCCATTTAATGTTTTGAATTATTTCTATCCAGAAGAGGAAATTTTTAAAAGGAGATTTGACCCCATTATTTAAATCTATGGTCCATCCTGACTTCTGGTCAGAGGACTAATGGAAAAAAAAGTTGTCAGGCAGGCTATGATTTTGAAAGGATGAGATCAGGTTTTCGGACTGACCCACAACTCTGCCACCCTCATTTGGGCCCATTAGTGACTGTTGGCATGAACAAACCACAAAGAGACCAGAGGCCTACCTCCTATGTCATGGGGAGAGACGGTACCAATGTGAGAAAGGTTAGGCGTCAATCTATCAGAAGAATGGCTGTTTACAGTCAGACTGGGTGAGATCACCAGATCTAGCATTTCCTTGTACCTGAAGGAAAACAAAGGAAAAATGTAATTTAGTTCATTAATTATGCATACTTTACTAATGATTCCCATTTTTTCCCTAAGTGTATAAATATTAAAAGTGATTACCTAAACCCTAGCTTCATATAAATTCTACATAATAAAAAATTCACTAAAGTTTTCATCAAAGGGAAATGATGAATTAAAATGAAGTACTTGGGCCCCTTGAGAGTACACCCATTTGATTAAAGTTTTCCCCCCTCATACTGTATTTTGCCACTAGAAAATTTACATTTCTGTGTCTTTTTAATGTCATCTGGAACAATAAGTAGGCAACACTCAAAACCAACATTTACTGAGAAAGAGAAGGAAGCAGATTGAGAGAGAGCAATCCCAGTTAGTACCTAGGAGGGTCTGGTGTTTAGGTAGGACACTGGAGTCATTTCAATGCCAGGGGTGAAAAAACACAGGCTGCTATGATACTAAAATTCACAAAAGAGATTGACTTCCATAAGCTTTACTAAGGCAACAAAGTACCGTGGAGATACTGCTGGATTTAGGTGAGATGCCATTCATCCAACTCCCAGGACTAGTTTGAACTTTCCTTTTGATTCTTGCTACCTAAATGATATTCAGCAGGTAACTTCCTCAGATCAAGCTTTCCTCATCTAAAGAAAAGAGGATGCACCAGATCTCCAAGGTTCCTTATAGCTCAAGTTAAGTGGTCTTAGACTCATCAATAGCTTAATGTTATTTAAGTCAGGGCTCATGCCACAATGGTATCTATGCTTTGGTAGCCAAACCAGGGGGAAAAAGGCAAGGGGTGGGGACATGGGGCAGAGGATGAGAAAGACGGAAGAAAGGAGCATTTTTTTTTTTACTTCCAGTATTAATTCTAATTAAAAACCTTTCCAAATTTTAGTATGCCCTTAGAATTTATATACAATGTATTCTATTATCCATTAATCAAGGTTGAGGAAAAGGGCATTTTGGTTACTACAAAGTTATCACATATATTAAAATATAAAGGAATAACATTTTTCAAAGAATTAAAATGTATATAACTGGGAGACTGGGCTATGAGTGCTACAAATATGAAATCAGACACAGTCCCTGCTCTCAGGGAACTTAGAACCTAATAGTAGGAATTAGACATGTACACAAATAACTGAAAAAACAAATTTAACTTTCATAAGTCCATGAGAGAAGTCAAACAGAATAGCAAGAGAAATTTAAACAGGGAATGAAGGAGGGAACTTTTAGCTTGGATTTTAGATAACGCTTCATGAAAGAGACAGTACTTTAACTCAACCCAAGGGAAGGATTTCACCAAGCAGAAATGAGAGACATTCAAAAGCACAAGAGTGAGAAAAGACAAGAAAAGATCACAGAATAAAGGACAGAGATAGAATGCCAAGTTTGGGGGGAACAGTTGAAGGTTCAGTTGGACTCCCATAATAAAACTTAATATTGATTCTATTTCTTTTTCTGTTGATGGTACTACCCTTAATCCTACCACCCAAGACTTGAAAACAGAAATAACTTGACTTTGAGCATCTCCCCACTGTACCCAATATTCAGAATACTGTCAGATTCTGTTGATTTTGCCTCTGAAAATTCTCATACGTCCTTTCCACTTCATATTTCTTCTACCAGCTTGGTTCAGATCCTTATTCTGTCCTATCCAGCCTATTGGAACAGCCCCTTAACTGGTGACTATCTTTCCAGTTTCTTCATCCTTTAAAACATTGCAAAAATTATCTTCTTACAACACATCATTTCTCTGCTTTGAAACATTCTGTGGATCTGCACTGCTTACAGGATAAAATGCAATCTCATTATCTGATATTTAAGGCCCTCCACAGAATGGCTCCAGTTTTCCTTTCCAGCTGTATTTACATGTCTTTCTTTCACTCCTCTCTTCTAGTCCAAGTAGACCTCCGATCTGACCGAATGGGTAGACAAGAACAATATGTTCCAACAACCAGAAAAGTGGATGAAATTAAGTGTTGTGGGGTGCTCAGAGCTTGATCAGGCATAGAAGACCCCAGTCATCCACTGCCTCCTGGGCCATCACTAGACATCTTGACTTTTGTCCTGTCACTGAACTTTGATGATTCAGGAAGAGAGAGGGAGGTTGATGATCATTTAAGTCCAATTAAAACACAAATGAAGACATCATCTATTTCCTCTTAGAAAATGAAGGACAAACAATCATGTACCAGGCAGTGTGCTATATAGTTTACAAATATTATCTCATTTGATGCTCACAAACAACATTGGGAGTTAGACAATATTATTATCCTCACTTTAGAAATGTGGAAATGGAGGTAAGTGGCTCAGTCAGTGTCTGAGGTCACATTAGAACTCAGAAGTTCCTCACTCCAGGTCCAGTGTCCTATCCACTGTGCCACCAGGTTGCTTCAAGAAACATATAGCATCCAAATAAGGCAAGCACTCCCTTAAAGGTGGTCCAAAAAAGAGACACATCTTCCTAACAGTTCTGTATGTCTGAATTACAGTAGTAAAAAGGAGACAAGGGTCACAAAGCTTGTATCCCTTGCTCCCTTAAGATATGGGTTTCTCTGGTCTGATAGTCATAGATGCTACATGGGAGATTCTTCCTCCTTCCTACCTTCCTTACTCTGCCTAAGGACTACCTGGCCTATCCACCCTCCTATTTGTCTGACCATTCATTATCCATGTAGTGTCCCCAAGAATTTTGCCTTAGGTTCTCTTCTATTATTCTTTTATTTATCTCATCAACTCCATAGGGTTCAATGATCACTATACAGGTATCTCCTAAATATACATAGTCAGCCCTGATCTCCCTCCTGCAACTCTAGTCTTAGTTTACCAACTACCTGCTGGCATCTTTACCTACTTGGTCTATAGAGGAAAAGGGAATAAGCAATTATTAAGCATGTACTATTTATCAAACATAGCACTAGGTATTTATAAACACTCTCATTTGATTCTCATAACAATACTGAGAAGTAGGTGGTGTTATTATTCTCAATTTATAGATGAGGAAACTGAGTTGAAAGACATCATAAGAAGACACACACACACACACACACACACACACACACACACACACACAGGGTCCCACAGGTAGTAAATGTTTGAAGTTAGATTTGAATTCAAGTCTTCCTGAATTGCTGTGGACAATTCCAAATCAGCATTTCTAAAACAGAACTCATTTTTGTCTTAAAACCTGCTCTGCTTCCAAACTTCCTTATTTCTTTTGAGAGAATCTCAAGGTTTCTCCCCTAAAATCCAATAAGTGGACAAGCCTTGTTGATTCCAGCTCTTCAACATTACCTGCCTTCTTCAAACCTACCTTGAACACTTATTACTTGTGTGACCCTATGCCACTTAATCTTTCAGTTTCTTCACATATAAAATTAAAGGATTGGATGTGATGACCTCCATGACCTCTAAAATCTCTTTCAGTTCTAAATCTATGATTTCTGAAGACTCCCCTTCCTCCAGTCCTTTGCCACCTTTCACCTCCATTATTGTAACAACCTCATAATTGATCTACCTGTATCCTCTCTACTATTCATTCTTTATCCATCCTGCCAAATTGATTCTCTTAAAGTACAGGTTGGACCACATCACTCTAGTGCTTAAGAAACCCAGGGGTTCCTTATTAATTTTAGTTTAAAATACAAAGTCCTCTTTTTGTCATTAGAGCTCTTCACACTGGCTCTAATCCATTTTTCCAGGATGATTACATGTTATTCTCCCTTATATATTCTACAGTCCAGCCAAACTGGCCTGCTCACTGTTCCCAATATACAACATTCTATCTCTTCTGGGCTTTGGTCCAGACTGTTTCCTGTGTCTAGAATGCTTTCTTTCCTCACCTCCATCTTGTGGAACCCTCTGGCTGCCTTAAAAGGTTCAGCTCAAGTACCCTCCCCCAAAAAAGGCCTTTTTGGATTTCTCCAGTTGTTAGTGGACACAGCCTTTTTGACACTGTGTAATTGGTTATATATAGTCTATAGTTATTTATCATTGAAAATACCATCTCTTCAAAGTAGAATGTGAGTTCTTTGAAGGTAAAACCTGTCACTTTTGTGCTTGACACATAGTAGCACTTCATAAATACTTGTGGATTAATTGTTTGTTGAACAATGGCTCACATTTCTATCTCACTTGAAAGTTTGGAAAGCATTTTATTTGGCAGAGAGTGGATAATTATCATTAGCATTTTACAGCTGAGGAAAATGAGGCACACAGACTTTAAATAATGTGCTAATAATCATTAATAATAATAATAATAATTGGTCATACAATTAACAGTCATCAGAACTGGAAGTAGATGTGGATGTTCTAATTCTTTTTCTCCAGTGTACCATATCATGAGCCTCAGTAATGTAGTGGTTAGGCCTAGACAGTACAACTTAGTAGCAGTATTAACAATCAAAACTATTAGATATTGATTTAAACATAGAAAAGTTGATTTGTGGGATAGGTTGGGAACTAAAAATCCAGAACCAAATGAACATAGCAGTAATAATATTTGCTGAATCAAAAGATCTTAATTGTGGGAGTAAATATTTAATATTTGACAAAAAAAATACTGATTAAATCGGAAAGTGACCTCGCAGAAATCAGGAGTAGAGCAATATTTTATATATTATAACTCCAACTAGATATATAACCTAAATATAAAAAGTTACATCAAAAAACAAATTAGAAGATTAGGAAAGAAGATAATCTTTTACTTCTATATGTAGGGGAAGAGTTCCTGGCCAAAAAAAGAGGGTGAAAGTCAGAGGAGATAAAATGGATAGTTTTGACTTAAACACTGAAAGTTTTTTATACAAATAAAATCAATGTAATTAAAATTAGAAGACAAACAACTAATTAGGAAAAAATTAGTTCAGCAAATTTTTCTGAAAAAGAACTGGTATCTAAAATATTAAGAGAACTGAGTCAAAATATATAGCAATAAGAGTTTTTCTCTGATATATAAATGGTCAAAACACAAGCCTTTAACAATCTGAAAAAAAAATGTTCCACATTACTAATCATGAGAGAAATGAAAATTAAACTTCTAAAGTTTTACCTTACATCCATCAGATTAGCAAAGATGACAATTGTTACAGAGGATCTGAGAAGACAGGCATTTTAAACATTCACATAGCTGATGGAATTATGAACTGATTCAATTATTCTGGAAAGTGATTTGGAACTAACCCCTAAAAGTTATCAAACTTTGCCTAGTCTTTCTTTGAGTAATGATACCACTAGGCATGTACTTCAAGAAATAAAGAGAGAAAGGACCTATTAGTCATATCCCAAAAAATTCATAGCAGTTCATTCTGTTGTAGAAAAGAACAGGACTATTCACCAGTTGGGGAATAGTTGGACAAATTATGCTATATTAATGAAACAGAATATTACTGTATCTTAAGAAATAATAAAAAAGAAATTTCCAAGAAACTTCAGAGAACTTTTATTATGTGGAGTGAAGTGATCAAACCAGGAGAATTTATGCAATTTGCAACAACCTTGAAAGACTTAAAAACTCTTCAAAGCAATAAATTACTCTAACTTCAAAGGATTAATAATTAATTTCCTATCTCTTTATATAAAAATGATGATCAAGGAACAAAATGAGATCTATATTTTTAGATATAGTCAACATGTGGGTTTATGTTGCTTAGCTAGATCAACTTGTGATAGAGGAGAAATTATTTTTTTTGGTTGAGGGTGATGATAACAATGGTGATAAGGATTTTCCTATCTTTTCTCAAAAGAAAAAATGAATATATTTTTGTTTTATAATATTTTTCAATGAAATTTATTTTTCTTTTCCCCATTCTTTCCCTTAGTGGGAGGAGGGGAGGAAGAAAATATAATTGGTTTTCTTTGTAATCCAAAATGTTTTATGCATTAAAAAAGAAAATAGGAACAAACACATCATTATTCTGAGAAGAGATACATAGCACTCAATGCCAAAAGGGTCCATGATATAAAAAAGTTTAAGAATACCTAGTCTAGAATTTTCTTTCTTCTGCTCTGTTTCTCCCTAATTTTTATATCAAGTTAATTTTTGTATCATAGAAACAATTTGATAAGCATCCTTTCATTATTTTTGTAAATAGTTTATAGAATATTTGAGTTTTTTGAATATTTGATGGAATTCACTTATAAATCCTTCTGGTCTTTGTTTTTTTTATCCCTTTAATTTAATTTAATATTCATCCATTTCATTCATTGTTAGTTTTGCTGACATAAATTGAGCAAAATAATTTATAATAATTTATTTTTTTGTCTTCATTATTGCAAGTTATTTTTTCATTTTTATATTGGTAATTTGGCTTTCTTTTTTCTAAAAAAATCCAAAAACCCAGATTATCAAATAACTCATGTTTTCATTTTTTTTTTAATTTATTTTATTTCTTATTTTTTGCTTTAAATTTTATTATCCATTTTGATTTTTCAGGATTTTTTGTGATTAATTTTCTTGATTTGTTGTTTTTCTATCTTGTTTCTAATTCATTATTTGTCTTTACTTTTGTTGATAAAAATATTCGTGGATACAAGTGCTCCCCAAGGACTGTATTTGCTATATCCCCAAGTTTTTGTATTGTTATTTTATCTTCTTTGATGAGATCATCTACTATTTCTATGATATTGCTATGATAGATATTTGACCTATCAATTCTTTAGGATTAAATTGTTTAGTTTACATTTAAGTTGGAATCATTTCTTCAAAGGTCCTTTATTGATTAGATTTTATTGTATTATGGTCAGTAATGGATATGTTAAATATTTCTGCTTTTTTTGTATTTTTAAATGAAGCTATCTACACTAGTGGATAGTTGATTTTAATAAAGGTGTCACACAAAGCTAAGACAGATATATTCCTATGAATTCCTATTCAGTAATCACCAGCTTTAACATATTAACTTTTAAAGTTCTATTCAAGGCCTTCACTTTTTTCTTATCTTATTGTTAGATTAGTTTGGGCATGAGAAGAGTATAATAAGATCCCTAACTATTATAGTTTTGCTTTATATTTCTATCTATAATTTGATTAACTATTCTTTTAAGTAAATGCTTGTTGACTTCTTTTGACTTAGATGTTATGCCAATCAGTGCATATATAAATATTTTATATATATATGTGTATATATATATACAGCTTTTTATTTACAAAACATATGAGTGATTTTTCAAAATTGACCTTTGCAAAAACTTTTTTTTTCCCAAGCTTTTCCCCTCCTTCCCCCCACCCCCACCCCTAGATGACAGGTAATCTAATACATGCTAAATAGGATAAATTATTGCATATATAAATATTGCTATTATTTCACTGCCTATAGTATCTTTAAGCATAATAGTTTTCCTGTTTATCTCTTTTATACAAGTGTATTTTCCTTATTGTCTTTTAAGAAATCATGGTTGTTATCACTGTTGGTTTTTTTTTTTTTTGTCCACAGGAAGCATAATAAATTCTTTTCTAGCCCCTTATTTTAATTCTATTTGAAACTTTATTTCAAATGTATGTCTTACAAATAACATATTATTCGATTCCACTTTGTAAATCATCAGCTATCCTTTTCCATTTAATGCTCAATTCACTTTATTCAGGCTACAGTTAATGCTTTTTAATGATGTATTTCTCTCCATTCTAGCCTATTATACTTTTTCTATTCTTTATGCCCCACCCCTCTCTTATGGAGATGAAAATAAGTTTAAGAGAAGAAACATGTTCATTGCTAATGATCTATAATAAAAGCAATCTGCTTCAACCCCACAATCCCTCTTCACTTCCCCTTGCCTTCCCCTTCTGTGACTATCACAGATCTCTGGTTCTTACATTTTCCTTCTTTCCTTTTAATTCCTCCTTTGTAATCCATGTTGAAGTTTGTTTTGCTTCCCTCCCTGACTCTAGCTTCCCTCTTAAACCTCTTCTTCCCCCTTTTCAAGCCTTGCAGTTTCCCTATTGAGTTTAAAGTACTGTTATGCCAAACTCTGCCTATGTGCATTCAACTTTTTGTTCAGTTCAGATAAGAGTGAGCCCCTTCTTAGTACTGCTTCTTATGTCTGTATACCCTAATTATGGACAGTTGGCTCCATTCCTTCTTCCTGATTTCTTTCCTTATGTGTTCCTTTTCACCTTCCTTTTCTCTTTGTTCTTAAGACTATCAAAACAAAACAAAGTCCCTTTGTTTGTTTTATTTAACTCCCTCTTTGACCCTTGAAGATATTAGAATTTTGAAGGAACTCTGCCTATTCTCCCCAATTAGAAAGTAAGTACTTCACCACTGTTTAACTCATTTTAATTGCTTGATTATATTCACCTTAAGTTTCTCTTGCTTGCCTATGTTTACAATTCAAAATTTTACTAAGCTCTAGTATTTTCTTGAGGGCTACTTGAATGTTCTCTATTCTATTAAAGACCCATTTCACCCCTTGCAGAATTATACTCAGTTTTGGAAGGTAAGTTATTTTTGGTCGAAAACTTTTACTGTTTGCTTTTCTGAATATATATTCCAAGATTTTCTCTTTATAATCTGTTGCTGCCAAATTTTGAGTGAATCTGACTGGTTCTTTTCTTTGAACTCTTTTCTGGTGGTTTAAAATGTCTTTTTTTTTTCTTTTAAAGCTGGAAACTCTGAATTTTAATTACAACATTTTATTTTTTCTTTTCTTTTTATTTTATTACTTTTTTTCTCATGGAGTAACTGAGTTTAATTTCCATAAAATTTATTATTGAGTAAGACTTTCTACCTTTTGTCCCTCCATTTTTTTTCCCGAAGCTCTTATTTCACTGCTTATTTCTTGTTTCATTTCTTTTAGGTATTCTTATATTATTTGTGGCTAAGGCATTCCCTACCTGATCTCTGTCCCTGAGGTGGTCAGACCCTATTTCTCTTGATGGCCTTGATATCCTAGACTACTGCCCCATAGGTTTCTTTCTTTCTTTTTTTTAAATTAATTAATTAATTAATTTTTTATTTGCAAAACATATGTATGGGTAATTCTTCAACAATGACCCTTACAAAGCTTTCTATTACAAAATTTTTCCCCCCTACTCCCCACCCTTTCCCTTGACTGCAGGATATCCACTACATGTTAATTATGTTAAAATACTTGACAAATCGAATGTATGTATACATATTTCCACACTTATCATTGTTGTGCAAAAAAAATCATATCTATAAGAAAGAAAAATCAAATAAAGGATGCCCCATAGGTTTCTACCAAACTTGATGTGTCTGCAGTCGAGTCATTGTCCCTGTCCACGGTTCTGCTACTGACTTCTATTTGCTCTCCACCCCCACCCCCTAGTCAAAGCACTTCTCTGCACTTCCATTCCCAGGTCCTCCATAGTAAAAGAGCTACTGCTGCTGGCCCTTTCATCTATCTGAATTTATATTGGTTTTTCTAACAGGATTGGATGAAGGAATTTACTGATGTTCCTCTCTGGATTTATTTAATTTTGTGTTTCTTTGTTATTGATGGAATATAATGTAATAATCAAATTGTCTTTGGAGCTATGCTCAAAAAGTTATCAAACTGTGCATACCCTTTGACCCAGCAGCATTTCTATTGGGCTTATATCCCAAAGAAATCATAAAGGAAGGAAAAGGCCCCACATGTGCAAGAATGTTTGTGGCAGCCCTTTTTGTAGTGGCTAGAAACTGGAAATTGAATAGATGCCCTTCAATTGGAGAATGGCTGAATAAATTATGGTATATGAATGTTATGGAATATTATTGTTCTGTAAGAAATGACCAGCAAGATGATTTCAGAGAGGCCTGGAGAGACTTACATGAACTGATGCTGAGTGAAATGAGCAGAACCAGGAGATCATTATACACGGCAACAACAGTACTATATGACGATCAATTCTGATGGACATGGCTCTCTTCAACAATGAAATGTTTCAAACCACCTCCAATTGTTCACTGAAGAAAGCCATATACACCCAGAGAGAGGGATGCGAAATGTGGACCACAACATAACATTCTCATACTCCTTGATTGATGTTTGCTTACATTGTGTTTCCTTTATCTGATATATCGTTTGTGTAGGTAAGATTTTTCTTGCACACCAATGATAAGTTTGGAAATATGTATACATATATTCGATTTGCCAATATTTTAACATAATTAACATGTAGTGGATATCCTGCCATCTAGGGGAGGGGTGGGGAGTTGGGGGGAAAAATTTGTAACGGAAAGCTATGTAAGGGTTATTGTTGAAGAATTACCCACACATATGTTATGCAAATAAAATAAAAATTTAAAAAAAAAATCAAATTATCTACTTTACTCATGAAATACATGCTGTATCTCACTAGGAGAGTACTCTCCTTGCAGGGCCTCTTTCATGTTTGTCTTTGTAAATATAGTACCTTACACATGGTTGGCACTAAATAAATATTTCCTGAGTTTTTATGTCAAATCCAGTGCCTTTTCTAACACACCATGCTGTCTTTCTTGTAATATGCTGTCCTGTAACTAAAGAAAGAAAATGAAATATATTAAAATCAAATGCTTTTATAGAAATTCCAATGCATCATTTACTCTTTGGCCATGCTTACATTAACAAAAACACTGCAGCTTATTTTTAAATTAAAAAAAAAAGTCCTGACAGGCTTCTGACTGACTTGACTATGTTTCTTTGTTATACAACCTAATAACTAGTATATATTTTAGAGAGAATAACCACATCTGCTTTGACAAAAGAACTTTTTTTTTAAAAAAAAAACAGCATCAGAGCAGATTCATCACCACTGTTGAAAAAAAAAGATTCAGAGTATACCTTTTGAAATGTATATTAGTAGGCTCATTTTCTTATAGAGATGCCATCTGGTATAGTTTTTTTTTTTTTAAAAGCAATGGACCAATCATTAGAGATTCTAATCCTAACTGTCACCAACTAATTGTGTAGCCTTGTATAGATGTAGACTGAGAAATTGTTTTGGGCTATTTGTATGCATTACAAACAGGGATAGTACCAGTGGAAAGTGTGTTGATTTGGAATTTCTAACCCTAAATCAGAGCAAGGTCTTTGGCTTTAAGAAGTAGAAATTATAGACTGAAAATTTAATTAACCCTAATTTCGCTAGTTGGCTGTAGGTACTCTATGTTTCAAAGAGTCTGATGCCTAGGACAAGGAATTATTTTTGCAGAGGAAAACTCAATTTTAAATAAGGATTAGAGACACAGGCAGATTGCTTCCACTCTTTCCTTTCTCCCCCTTCCATTTCCCCTCCTTTAATGGAGAAGGAGGGTTCTTCCTGCCTAATAAATGAGAAAATCCATCAGATCCATGCCCACTGGATATGAGGTCTCTGCCTCTTTTTAAAAGTAGCTGTAGCCAAAAAAAAACTTCAGGCCTTTAAGTTTAAAAAAAATGTCAGTAGTCATCAGTGAAGAAGAGAAAACATTTCAGTTAAGGCTTGACAAGAGAGGAGTTCTTCAATCTCTTGCCTAAAAAACCATACTGGGCAGTGATCATGAAATCAACAGAGCAATGCTGAGCAGCACTGTACATGTACCCACCAAGGAGCAAGAGTTAGCATAAACTTCAGATCATACCAATCAAGTGAGGAGCAGGCCCAGTGAAGAAAGTATAATGACAGCATCAGAAATAAGATCATGTGTACAACCCCATCACACACATTTCCTACAAGTCTCTACCCATCATTTATGTTTCCTGTGTATTCTGCTTTTCCTGCTATATTTGTGAGAGAATGTGTCCGAAGTTTATGAATGGGAGAAATACCTTATTGCCACTTTTTTTTTTACTATGCAATCTCATTAAATGCCTTTAATTTGAACTATGTCCTTTGACCATCTAGTAAATGTAAGTATATAAGTTTGTGAGGAGTGCTTTTGAATAAATTTGAATGCACAAAGAACAATGAACTTAGAATAACTTTGTTTATGGGATTCACATGTAAGTTGGGGGGCTTTAAGTTGGGGTAGGAATTTAGAACAGAGGATTGAGCTGGAAGGCTATAATATCTAGCCACTGTTGTGCTTTTTTTTTGGTTCTTAATGTTGTGTCCCCTTCTTTACACAGGAGTTCCAGAAGACCTTGGCTATGGGAGCTAAACATTATCTGAGACCCAGGCACATCATCTTATGCATATTTTCAAAGCCTTCTCCTCCTTCCAGAAAATGAGATTTGAGGGCAGAGGATCTTTGTAAGGTGTAAAATAGAAACTACATGGAATTTCTAATCCTATGTTAATTTACTGTGTGGGGCAAGGGACAGAATTCAGCTGATGACAGTAGGGATTGAAACAACTTAATTGCCTATGGACTCTCCTCAGTTAGCTGGCTCTTCTGTACTCTAAAACAATGTTGTCAAACTAAAAAAAAAATAAGTAGGCACACTGACTTAGAGAACCACACTTTAACATTATCTTCATTGTGTTTTTATTTATTTTGTTAAATATTTCCTAATTACATTTTAATGTGGTTCAATGGCCAGCACTCATAGGCATGGAACCTGTGGGCAAGTTTTTGACACTTCTGTCCTAAAAGGCTTTTGCACCTCAGAGTATGGCTCTTTTCTGTAGAGAGTAAAGCAGCACACAGCTAAGACTCTGGGAACTGACAGATTCTTCTTGTAGACAAATGGCAGCTAAGGGTTTTCCCTTAATCTGACAACCAGGTTGTAAATAGAAAGAGCTGCCTCTTTCACTGAAGCTCTGAAGATTAAGCCTTTGGGCTCTAACTGAAAGGAGATGATGAACATTATATTTGCTTTTATGAGGAAAGGAGCTGCACTTCAGTTGAGGATTCTAACTATAACTAAAATTGGGGGCAGAAAAATGTTCCACCCAAGATCCCAGGGTATCAGAGTTATGAGCTGGCCCCTCCACAAAATTTTTTAAGATGAGTCTGCTATTCTCATTGATGTTGTATGTCTCTAGTTTATTGGAGAGAAATGTTTTATTGTTACTTTTCCTACTTTGTTATTTCACTGAAGGCCTTTGTTTTAAACTAACTGTATTATTTAGCTAATTAGTAAAAATAAAAAGGCTAGAAAAGATTTTCGAGCAATCTTTTTTTTTTTTGGATCAAAATGCACACCTTTTGAATGTAGGGCACATTTTCACAGGGGGAAGGGAGGATATGTAAGAAGAGGCTGTTCCATGTGCCAGACTGCTTCATCTCTCTGGGTCTCCCTACTCTCATATGTAAAATGAGAGGCTTGAACTATTGGATCTCTGAGGCCTTTTCCAGCTCTTAACATTCTGTGATACTTACATATATAAGAATCAGTTTTATTATAGGTAGACAGGGTGATTTGTAATGGCTATCACGAGGAAGCCTTTGTTTCCTGTTGTGGCTTAAGGTGGAAAGCCAGGAACTCTTAAAAAGTTTTGGGGAAGTTTTTCCTCTCTCTGCTGTAATCATCTATAGAAGAAGTAGGATTTGTTCTTTCCAAAAGAAGCAGAAGAAAGAAAACCTTTGAATCTGAAAGAAGTTTGAAAACACGGAAGTCCCTTTTGAGCTGCCACTGGTGAAGAGGGAATATTTGAATTTCTTAAATGGCAGAGGGCAGGTTCTGAGTGCCTAACAATCTGTTCTGCATCATCACATAGACCCATAGACCCAGTGCTGTTTCTGGGCTTGGGTGCAACAGAAGCTGAGAAGAAAGAGTGAATTCAAAGGTCTCTGCATTCATTTTTTCTGAGGAAGCCCACCAAGCAGCTTGCACTGTGTATCAGGCTTGTCATCACCCCTATCCCCAGGGGCTATTGCATTAAGAGGACAGCCTCACTCAGGATCTGGAGAGCAGTGTTCCGGAGAAGCAGTGGGGAAGGGGACCAGGGGATGACAGCTGGGGGGAGGGGGAGGGGGAAAGGGAAGGGAGGGTATGGTTGGGATACTTCAAAGACATCTACTGATGGGAATGGATCAAAAGCATATGGAGAGTGCAAGCTAGAGCCTGGGCAGTTTTCTTTTCTATTTACTTCTGAACACATTATTCAGCTAACTCAGCTGTGGACAGCTCAGTGCTCAGAGATAAGCATAGACTCATTCAGTAGTATAAAGGTAGCAGATGGCCTGTCAGTGACTGTAGATTAATAGGACTTTAGATGGAATATATTCCGATCACCCTCCAAAGTGGCATGAAATTCAAACCTGCTGGTTTTATATGGAAAGCAGAAATCTGGAGAGGTAGTTGCAGTACATATCTTGAAATTTCAAGTCTCCTCCCTCTTACGAAATATCCACATACAATAATAAATTACTGGTGGAAAAGAGCAATGAAAGAATGAGGAAGACTTCCCTGGTCTCTCCTTCTCTTTTCCCTACTCCATGATAATAACCTTCTTCCTCAGACCTCACACAAAAACTTTGTTTTCTAACTTTCTGATGCTCTTATGATGTAATTTGTATATTGTAATAATCTATATTGGCATGTGGTTTCCATTCCAGACAAAAGCCCCATGAGTACAAGGATTGGTTCTTATGACTTCCTTAACACTAAGCATATTATTCTGAATTCAGTAAAATGTTTGTTGACTGATAATTGGTAATTATCTCCAGACAACCAAACCACGTCATATTTCCCTTCCCTGTCAGGTATCCACTAAAGTCATTTTGATATCTATATATCCCTTATCCTTCTATTCCTGGCAAATGCTACCTTGCTTCCTGGAAAAGGTTGTCAAATGACTCCACCCTATGGATCAAATCATCATCCTTGTGATACTTACTTCCCTGGTTACCATTGCTTTCCTCTATTAGAAACTGAGGATTAATACTTATATTAACTATTTAAAAATATTATAAGAATTAGATAAGTTAATATAAGAAAATAACCTTAAAATTTGGAACTCAAAAGTCTTGTAAAAATGAATGCTGTATATTCGATTTGTCAAGTATTTTAACATAATTAACATGTAGTGGATATCCTGCCATCTAGGGGAGGGGTAGGGAGTAAGGAGGAGAAATTTGTAACAGAAAGCTTTGTAAGGGTTAATGTTGAAGAATTACCCATACATATGTTTTGCAAATTAAAAAAAAATGAATGCTTAAAATGTTCTTGATGTAACTGGGGAAAAAGTAAGATACTTTTAAAAAATAAAGAACATTAAACTTTAAAAAAAATAAAAGACAACCTTGAAGGAAGAGAATGTCTTATTTTTGCATTTGTATTTTCAATACTAGGCACCATATCTTTTTTTTTTTTAATTTTTTTTTTATTTTTTATTTTTAATTTTTTTAATTTTTTATTTTATTTGCATAACATATGTGTGGGTAATTCTTCAACAATAACCCTTACATAGCTTTCCGTTACAAATTTTTCCCCCCAACTCCCCACCCCTCCCCTAGATGTAGGCACCATATCTTGCATATAGTGAGCATTTAAGAATTATTTGCTCAACAATCTAAACAAATAGAAAAAACTGGTCCTAAAAATATAAGCCTGGGGGGAAGTTATTGGCTTTGTTTTTTGTTTTTCAATCAATGAGAAAAGGCTAATGGAAATAGCTGATAACAGTTAACATGAATAAAGTCCTTAGTATGTGCCAGACATTGTGCTAAGCAATTTATAATTACTATATCACTTGATCTTTACAACAATCCCTGAATTCTATTGTTATTATTCACATTTTATAGATAAAGAAACTGAGGCAGAGAGTTGATTTGCACAGGATCCCATAGATAATAAGTGTCTGATCCAGATTTGAACAACCTCCCCATTTTTTTCTTATGATTCTTTGAAAGCCCTCTTCTTTGAGGATATTGTAAAAATAGAATATAAAACCTATTATGTTATTGTTTGGAGGATCTGCTATGAAATGAAAGGAAAAGAAGGATATAAAAAACAGGAATCCAGAAAAGAACCTGGGTATATGTACAGCTTGAAAGGAACTTAGAGGTCACTGAGTCCAATCCCCTCATTTAACATCTGCAGTTGAGAGAATATCCAGGATCAAATAGTAATATCTGAGATGGCACTTGAGCTCAAGCCTTATGGAATCCCAAGTCCATGGCTCTATCCATTAAATCTTGTTGCTTATAGTTTTCTCTATTGAAGGCCCAAAATGAGAAAAGGGAAAAAAATCAGTGAACTAAAAAAGTTTGTGAGGGTTCTCATAAAATGAATATTGTTTTGGACCAGTGACAGTCTCAACCTTGGTGAAGTAGTAGCTTTCCTTCAGTCTGATTTGGGGACTTTTTTTTAAAATCAGTTTTTACCAGTACTATATATAAGGCAAATATTTATATTAAAACTACAATGGATTAAAACTCATTTGTGAAATTTCAAGACATCTCTGGGGTCAACTGAAAATGCTCTTGGGTATTTTTAAACTAGATTTAGGGATCAGTGCACTAGATTTTATGCTGAAACTCAACATATATGGAAAACTAAGCCAAGCTATTTCCATTCTTTCCTTCACAGAGTTGTGGATTTAGAACAGGAAGGAACCAATAAGATCATTCACTTCTTTCATTTTTACAGAGGAGGAAAGTGAAGCTTAAAGAGGTAGATAGAGGCCTGTATTTGACCACGGGAAATACAAGTTCAAATACTACTTAAGACATTTATTAGTTTAGTGAACTCCTGAGTAAATTACTTTGGTTTTCTGCACCTCAGTTTTACTTTTCTGTAAAATGGGGATAATAATGGTATGTCTCAAGGAGTCAAAGTGTGAAGCAGAGATAATATGCATAGAGCACTTCACAGACCTTAAAATAGTATCTAAAGCTATCATTATCATTACAAGGTCACACAAAGAGAGAGTTGGAGTTTAAATTCAATCCTCAACAGACGCTATCCTTCTTTCCACTAAACATCAAAGGAAAAAGCCAAACACATGGAACTCATCAAGTAAAAATTAACTAGATAAGTGACATATTTTTTCTTTTTGAAAATATAAGGTGGGAAGGAGCTATTAATCTCAATCACTAAAGGAAAAAATAGGGGGAGAGACCCCAAGCCAAGCGTTTGTAAAATCCTTTGTGTCCCCCAAAATACCCAAACTAAGGTCCATATACATTTGGCTCAAATTGCAAAGGAAGAGAAAGGAAAAAGACCTGAATTTCCAAGAAGGCCCTCCTAACTTTCCCATGATGAAGAATGACATAAAAAAAAGCTGGGTTCAAGTTCCAGCTCCAACAATTATTAGCTATGAAGACATTATTATTATTATTATTTAACTTCTTCAAAGCTGTTTCTGCATTTGTAAAAAATGAGACAACTATCTCTGCACTGGTTTCCAATAAGTCCCAATAGTTTAAAACTATACTAAGACTTGTGAAATATCCTGTATAAAATATTATTATATTCCAAGTCTCACTGGAAAGACTAGAGATAATCTCGTTCTTAAGTGTTCAACATTTGGCTGTGAGGTCAAATGAAGCACTGCATTTGCAATAGTTTAGTCCAGTGAAAAGAACACGGGGTTCAAATTTTGCCTATCACTTTTGTACTTATGTAAACCTGGGCAAGTCAAACCTTTTCTGTGCTTCAGTTTCCTCAAATGGAAAATGAAGGGGATGGACTAGTTAGATCGCTTCTAAGTTCCCTTTCAGCTCCAAAATCTTCCTGATTAATTTTTCAGAAAAATTTGTTTACTCTAATTAACTAATACACGTGAACAGTAGGACCTAACCAGCCAGCATTTCTAGTTATATAACAAAACTCTGGCCAATAATCAAACTGCCGAAATCAGAGTACCATCATTAGTGATAACTCAGAGTCAGGATGGCACATTGGAAAGGGCTCAGAATTTAAAGATATGAACCTGGGTTCAAATCCTGACTGCCTTTTTTTTTTTTTTTTCTGTTTATGTCATCTTAAAGCAAGATACTTCCCCTTTCTAGATCTCTGTTTTCTCATCTATAAGATTAGGAGATTGGATTCTATGACTTCTAAGGTCCCTGTCCAAATCTATTATTCTGTGAGACGTAGTCAGGGGTGTACTGGTAAGTGTTTAACTGATTCTTGAGGACAAAAATGGCATATAAGACCAATCAATAAACATTTATTAAACACCTGCTATCTGCTAGAAAACTTCAGTTAGTTCTACCT
This sequence comes from Myrmecobius fasciatus, assembly GCA_023553655.1. Classification (NCBI taxonomy): domain Eukaryota; kingdom Metazoa; phylum Chordata; class Mammalia; order Dasyuromorphia; family Myrmecobiidae; genus Myrmecobius; species Myrmecobius fasciatus. Next base: position 381,422 of record JAJPUD010000998.1, on the reverse strand, counting down.
CTATAAGCTGTCTCCAACAAACTTCTTTTTCCCAATGATGCTAGACATTCTGAGGAAAACTTGAGAGGCAATTAGCTATTTCAGATATCTAGCAACTACATATCAAGTCATATCTATGAGATGACTTGATTCATCCCTGTGCATATTGCACTGCCCCCAATAGAATGGTGGCTCTTTCATGGCCAATGTGTAGGATTCATTTGACTATACTTGTTAGGAATATGGTGTTTTTTTTCCCTGTGGTTAGAGTAGAGAGAAGGAAAGGAAATAATGACAGTGTTGCCAAAAAAGAAGAAAAAAATTAGTATCATTGAAGCATTTTTAAATGTACCAAAGATAACAAAAAGAAGTTCATGAGGGAAATACAGAGAAGCCAAGGAAACTTTGAAAGTAACAAGTTGAATTTATTATAACCTTTTAAAAAAGCAAGCAATAAGCAACAAATTTGATGTGGCACATATAATCTGTTCTACGTTATATGTAGAAATGTTCTTCTTGTGTTTATACTGAGAATAAAAAAAGAAACTTAAAAAAAGAATATAAGCTCCTTGAAGGAAAGGACTGTTTTGTAGTTGTTTTGTGTTCCCACTGCCCAAGCACAGTGATAAGTAACATGATAAGTGCAATAATAAATGTTTTTTAAACTGAAATAAATGTAGCTCAATCTTAAGAAATCTTCGATGCCTTTGATTTGCTCCTATGTCCTCATTTTATAGATATGAAAAGTCTGTAATTCCCTATTTACTTACATTAGTACTATGTCATTAAAACTAGATCCTATAGAATTGGGTGTTAAAGTGAAAATAATTTTCACATTTCCAGGAAAGATTCATCAACTTCACAAACCACAGGGCACATCTATCTCTAACAGGAGAAAAAAGCCTCAAACCAGTTTCTATTCAATCATATCCTGCTCTTTATTCAGGATCCCAATGGTTGGTTTTAAGTTGAAAATATAACCTGTTAGGGAAAATGCAATGGGGACAGGAAAGAACTGGCTTCGATAATAAGCTTTTCCCCAGCTGAAGAAGGGACATTCAGACACCAGTCCAAATGAGATTGCATGAGTAAACAAGGGAAGGACCTAGTCACAATTCACAGGCTTTTCACTGATATAAGTTTAGACAGAAGGAACACGAACCCAATTCTCCTATTGATATAGCTTTATTCATTCTGCAAATTATACCTTCATAAATTCAGTGTTCTAACTATTCAGTGTTCACCTTAGTCATATGGTGACAAAGAATTCAGTACTTCATGAAGCTCTGTGTGTCAACAGCACTAAAAACAGGCAGTGTTATATAAAGAAAAGAGCTGCAGATCTGGACACCAAAGATACAGATTTGAATACTGACACTGCTATTTATCACCTATGTGACATGACCTTATGCAAGTCATTTAACCTTTCTCACCTGCCCTTTCAGTTCTAAAATCTACAATGTGGGTAAATTCTTCCTTTTAATGAGCTGAACATGGAAATTTTTATTAGTATAAACTCTGACCAGGATTAAAAAATATAGATATTGAACAGCTAAGGTGTCATAGAAAATACAGTACCAGACCAAGTCAGGAAGACCTGAGTATGAAATGTTCTTCAGACATCTACCAGTTTTGTGATCCTGAACAAGTCACTTAACTTAGGTCTGACTCTATTACATTTGTAAAATTAGTTTAAGAATAGTATGTATCTTTGTAACAGAAAGCTTTGCAAGGGTCAATGTTGAAAAATTACCCATGCATATGTTTTGCAAATAAAAAGTCAAAAAAAAAAGAATAGTATGTACCTCACAGGATTGTTGTGAAGATGAAATTATACACGCACATGTACACACATATAAATATACACTTATACACATGTGCATACATATATGGTATATGTAAATATACATATGCACACTCATAATATGCACATGTATACAGGACACTATATAAAAATATACATACCTACAAACACACATGTATACACTTCACTTTGTGAACTTTGAGGTGATATAGTTTGATGGTGATGATATACCTTTTATCATCTTGACATTACTCTGCTCATCTCCTCCTCCCTGCTATATACACATCTGCTTTGGAGCATTTCATTTAGCAAGATGCTTATTGCAGTATAGCTCTCTAATTAATTTTATCCTAGGAGTGCAGATCCTCATTGAATTCTATTTAGTGATGTGTTAAGCTTGGACCACCCATTCGACTACTCCAGCTATTTTGATCTCTTTCTTACAAAGTACTGAAGAAAAGAAGAGTACTTTAAGTGCTACTAAACCAGGAGTTTCACAGTTCAATTGTAGAGAAAAAGAAGAAAAAACCAAAAGAGCTCAAAATCCTCAACCACTGCTCTCTGACTATTCCTTCCCATAAAAAACATCCCCCAGTCAAACAGTCAAGTCATGGAATTGACTAAAGGCTGAGTAGCCACCCTTATCGATGTCTGCAGTTCAAAGAGGAAAATCAAGCCTTCTAAGCTGTGGGAAGTTTCAAAGTAATGTTCTGAGAGAAGTGGGGCTCAAGTATGTGCTGAGAAACAAGATCTTCTTTGGGGCCAAAGGCATTTTGGCCTCAACTTTATAGTCACGGTTGTCAGGCACAACACATCCTTCTTTGGTGTTGCTGGATGAAGGCTGTTTGGAACCCCTCTGTTTTATGTTGCTGATAGCTCCTCTCTCTTACCTGAACTGGAACCCATCTCCACTGACCTGGAACCAACTGTTAGAGCATGAGGAGCCTTGTTTGGAGTCATGCAGAAGAAGGAACTTTCTGACTGGAGTGTGGGGGGTGAAATGGTCAGTGAAAGGGAGTTTGGGAACATAAGAGCCAGTCAAGAGTCTACTCTGCTCAGATTCCCATTAGTCACTGATACTGCTTGACTCTTGCCAAACTGAGAGAAGCAGATGTTTTAAAGAGAGCCTCTTCTAATGATTTATGTCTTTTAATTACATCAGTATTCTGAAAAAAAGTTGTTAGCCATGGGGGGAATTTTTAATATTTAAACTTCCCCTTCCTGTAACAATTTTTATGTGGTATCATTTTTTGTGTTTTCATATTTTGCAGTAACTCTTTTAAAAGAAAATGTCATTTAAATTTTTTTAAATTGTCAATAATTTTGAAATCATAGAAAGTGATCCAAAAATGGAAGTTGTCAAAAAAGATGGAAAGAGCCATAGATATGGAGTCTAGGCCACAGTTTTATCCTCTATAAATGATGGTGACAGACTAGAAGATCTCTGCATCTCCTGCAGCTGAGTCCTATGAATTATGTAATATTCTTCTTCTTCTTCTGACCTGTTACCCCAATATCTCCTCCCCCAGGAGAGAGGGAAACCATGAAATTAAGACACTCCAAAGGGAATGTCCTTTGGAGGGCTTCCAATATTTTCAAAATTATTGATAGCTGTCTAGTACAGACACTTTCCAGACCAAATGACCCTACTGTGTATGTCTAACATAGAAGTTATCCAACAGCTGTTGGATGGCTTGGAACAGCTGAAGTGCTCCACATTTGACAGTAGAGAACAGTTAAATGGTAAGAAAGGGGCCAGTTTCAGAACTTTGCAAAGGTTTATACAGCACTCCACTCATTCCTAGGAAATTCAATTCTATTTTAAATGTGATCACTTCTGGAAGGAAAACCAAAGAGCTTTGTTCCCAGTGAATAACAGAGAAAAACAGGAACAAAAGTCAAGGATATTCCTTGTGATAGCAAGTTATTCCTAGGTAAGAAGAGCTTTTTTTTTTCTCTTAATACTGTTCCTGTTAAAAAATCCTGTTTTAAGGATTTTCAGATCTAAAATACACTCAATAGCCATTTAGGAAGGCTATTGATATGAGGAGAGTGACAAAATGCACACTTTCTAAGAAAGATCATAAGATCCTTATCGTTTTCATTCCAAATAACTTAAGGTTAACCCCTTGAATTTTATCTTTTCCTTTATGTCAAAGGAATATTTTAGCAAATATTAGGTGTTTCTTAACGACTTAATTGCAAAGTAAAAGCAGAGATCATATTTTAATTATCTCTGTATCTCCCCCAAACTAGAGAACTCTGCACATGGAAAGTGCTTATAAATACTTATTAAATGAATGAAGGGTAGCCAAGTCTTTTGACTTTAGACTATTTATTATTTTATAGCAAAGACTTGGATGAAGGTATAGATGGCATGCTTCTCAGATTTTCAGAAGATAAACAGTGGAATGGAATGGCTAAAAATGGAAAGGCAATTAGAATGCAAAAAGAGTTCTTCATTACATATAATATCAGACTTCTTCACTGTGTTAATCAGTGTTACTGATTCCAGTCCCTCCCTTTTTCTTTTTTCTTTAAAAATTTTTTTTTGTTACGAGGGATCAGTCTTTGAGAGGATAATGGGACATAAGGTGAAATCTAGGTAACTAAAAATGTAATCAATAAAAATTTATTTTTTAAAAAAAGTTTCTCTAGCAAAGATCGTTGAGATTTGGTGAACAACAAACTCATTATGACTTAGCAGCATGATATGGAAACCAAGAAAGTTACAGAAAAAAGGAATCACAAACAAGCTGGATAGTTTTGAAATTGAGACATGCCACATTTATTATAAACTTAAGAAAATAAGCTCTATAAAATAGAGAATCGCCATGACTAATATACAATCCCCTTCTAGTGTATTACAAATATTGAAATTGTTTGAGGATTTTGGAGGGTACTTAAATACAGAATTTTAAAAATAATTTTTTAAAAGAGAAAGAGAGAAAAAAAGGAAACAGACCGCATAAAGAAACATATCAAGTTCAAGAACAGGAAGATGATTGTTCCATTGTATTCTTTCCCTAACTTTCCCTAACATCTGAAACATCATATTTAACTCTAGGCACCTCTTTTTAAGAGGGATACTGATAAGCTGGAGAGAGTTCAGAGGAAGGCAACAAGAAGTTTCAAGCTTATTTTTTATAAAGATTAGTTGAAGAAAGTGAAGATGATTAGCCTAGAGAAAAGAACACAATGGGGATGGAGAGAGGGTTGAAATATGATGGCCATCTCACAAGTATTTATTTGAAGGACTGTCATATAGAAAAAGGATTTAACTTGTTCTATATAGTCCAAGAGGGAAAAACAACAACAAGCAAATAGGGGGAAGAAGTTGCAAAGAGAAACACTTAGCCTAGACACAAGAAAAGACTTCTTAACAACTAAGGCTATCCAAAAGTAGTATGGCTGACTGGGGAGATAAGTTTTATTTCATTGAAAATCTTCAAGCAAAGGCTTGGTCATCATTTATTAGGTCTATTGTAGAATGGATTATGGGTTCACTCAGATATCGGTTATACTCGATGATCTCCGAAGTCCCCTCACCTCTGAAATTCTATTATTTGAACTGCATTGCACCAAATCAATTTATAATTCTAAAACCCAAAGTTGAAAGAAACTCTAGAGAACTTCCTGTCTAGATTTAGAAAGATATGAGTTGAAATCTTGAGCCCCAGTTTCCTTATTTGTAAAATGGAGATGATAATAGCATCTTTCTCTCCCAGTGTTTTTGTCAGGATCAAATGAGATAATGTATAGGGCTTTACAGATCTTAAAATGCTATATAAATGCCAATTGTGATTATTATTATGTAGTCCAATTTCCTGTCCAGTATACAAATTTCCTCTCAAGTATCTCTAATACATTTAGTAGAGATTTGATCATAACCAAATACTTGTTCATTTACCTTTTGCTTAGACATTTCCAGTGAACAAGATTATTCTATTGTTTGTCAACCCTGAGTATTAATGAGTTTTCTCAGATCTCTATTACTGTATTAGCTTTTTTACCCATTCATTTGACCAACTTCTGCCAAACAAAATAAGTCTTTAATGAAGAATCATGTTATAAAAGATGTTATTATATAAATCTGCAAAAATATTATAAAATATGTTACAGGGGACAGATTGTTCCATAGGAATCAAGCTTATGCATATGTCCCATAATAATTGCACCTACCTCATGTGGTTGTCCTAAGACTCAAATCAAACAAAATTTGGAAAGTACTTTGCAAACCTTAAAGGGTTACATAAATATTAACTATTGTTGTTCTTATTTTTATTATTATTGTTGTGATGGATGGCATCATAGGTGGAAAACCAAGACCAGTAGCTCTGTGTACTGAGAACCCTAATTTCACTGAACTTGAGACAGGGGAGAATCCCAGAGCAGCTGGAAAATCCAACAAGGAGAAGTTTGCACCTGTGCCAATCCATTCCAAGCAAAATAATCCTCAGAAACAGAGATACATGCACAGAATTTGCATTCTCTGCCCAAGCCCTGACACAGAGTCTGTTGTGGGGGTTGGGGCAAAGAGTAGGTTGTGGATAGCAGCCCCAAGAGGCTTTTATCCATGTGAGTACCATCGATCAGAATCCAACCACCAGTGAGACAGACAGACAGACACACGCACACAATTGTAGATGTGGTCTTGGCTGGAGCTTCTTTGCACTATTTTTCTTCAGGTCAACTTGAGGTGAGTAAAGGGTGAGTAGGAGAAATAAAAGGTTAAGGATTCAGGAGGTCAGGAGATAAATTACGGCAGTGAAGATTCTATTTAAAGACCAGCCAAGGCAGTAAATTTAACTTTACATTTGTAACTTGTGTGCAAAGTTTGGAAGCCTGCAAGTTATGCCCCAGAAAAATATAGATGTCTGGCCAGAGGGTATTTGGCAAAATGGGCAAGAGTTAATAAGCACAAAATTACAGTATTTGCCTTACTTGTAAATTGTGTGTGCTGCTGGCATCACAGGCAAGTGGGCTGCCACATTTCTGGAGTGTGTCTGCCAGCCAGCCTTCCAAGAACTCCACTGTCTCTAAATTACTTTCCATTATCAGGACATGCCTGGTATGGGGGAGTATAAGGGTATTTATAAGGGATTATAAGTGTATATTATATATATATATATATATATGTATATATGGGTATACATAAGGGAGTATATTGTATAATCCCAACCAACCTTCTCTCATGTGCTTCATCAGCAAATGATGCTGACTACATTAGAGGCAGAATTTGAAAATCTCTGTCTTAGATTCTTGCAATCTCTTCTGTTTCTCAATGGTCACAATCATATTTGATGAATGCCTTGTGGTGAGTTTCCAAGAGCATATGGGCCAGGAAGGGCAAACCTCCTTGGAGGGACAACCATGTCAATCTTTTTCAGAAAGCCATTAAAATATTGGGAATCTCTTTAGAGCAGCTAGGTGGCTCAGTGGAAAGATCATTGGATCCAGAGTCAGGAAGGCCTAAATTCAAATCCAGCTGAGACATTTACTACCTATAGACCCTGGGTATGTCATTTAACCCTGTTTGTCTCAGCTTCCTCATCTGCCAAGAAAATCTAAAATGAACTTGTTGAACACAACAGCAAAAAAAATCTCATCTAGCGCCACAAGAAATTATTCTTATGTTTGCCCTTTCTGATCTTCCGGTTGGATTTTAAGCTCTGAGAGCTTATATATTTGTTTCACCTGTGTTTTCTAGCACAAAACCACACACAAAGTGATAGAATGCAGAGTTAGCAGATCTGGGCTGATTTTAATCTCAGCTCCAATACTTGCTAGCCATGTACCAATAAGCAAGTCACCTAACCCTCTGAGCCTCAGTTGCCTCTACTACACCCTGGAAATAATGTTAGGAAGGTGGGAGAGGAAAAGAGAAGAAACTATTATGTAGCACCTATTGTATGCTAGGCACTGTGCTAAGCACACATATTATCTTATTTGATCCTCACTACAATCCAATGAAATAGGTGGTGGTGTTTAATCCCTATTTTACAGATGAGGAAACTGAGATAGAGGTAAAGTGACTTTCCCAGGGTCACACAACTAGGAAATGTTTGAAGCTGGTTTTGAACTAGTGTATTCCTGACTCCAAACCTGGCCATCTATCCAGTATATCATCTAGCTCCTTGCAGTATTGGTATTGTTGTGAAGAAAATTTCATAACCAGTAAAAGATTCAAGAAATGAGCTATTTTACAGTAGAAGGCATATAGATTTTTGTTGCCTAATAAATAGACACTTGCTTGATTTGTTAGGATTTGAACCTATGTCTCTTGATTCCAAGTTTAAAACATTAAATGTCAATTTGTTTCTTAACCAATCAATAAACATTTATTAAGCATCTATTATGTTCCAGGGTACTGCATTAAGTTCTGGGAATATAAATAGAGGCAAAATAGTCCCTGTTCTCAAGAAGCTCACAATCTAATGAGAGATAATATGCAAAACAAATATAGACATAGCAAGCTATATACAAGATAAAAAAATAATTAACCAAAGAAATTAAGAGTGGTTGGGAAAGGCTTCCAGCAAAAGATGACATTTTAGTTGAAATTTAATCAAAGTCAAGAAGAAGAAACCAGCAGGCAGACTTGAAGAGAGAACATTACAGGTACTGATGGCAATAGTAGAAAATGCCCAGAGTATAAGAGATGGAGTGTTTTGTTCCTGGAACATCCAGAAGACCAGCATCATTAGATCAAAGAGTTTATGTTGAGGAGCAAGATATAATACTAGAAAGGCAGAACAGGACTAAGTTCTGAAGCTCAATAGAGGATTTTGTATTTGATCCTGAGGAGGATAAGGAACCATAGTATGAGGTGGTGGTACCACAATCAGACCAATAAATTCTCATGATTAAAAAAAATCCTATTATTACCATCAGAATAACCCCCAAACCCAGAATTTTGCTGCTCCTAAACTATCTAAGGAGAGAACCTTCAGCTATTCACAGGCTGGCTCCAAAACCTACAGGAACAAGAGAGGTCAGGTGTTGGGAGTGGGAAGGAAACTGCTTTTAAAAATAACTTTATTTCAAGATAGTAATGATGTAAATAATTTACAAAAGGGCTTAAAATAAAAAGCTATATGGAAAGAAGTCCCTAATTCCACACAGTTTATCAAATCCCAGAGTTCCTGCCAACTTCAAAGTGAGCTCAGGTGAATTTCTTGGGAATTGTAAAGAGAAAACAGGTCACTTCTGGGATTAAATAAATGAACTAGCAGGGAACAGTGAGCAAGTGATAGACACACACAGCATACACACATACAAGGGCAGAGAGAGACAACAGATACAGAGACAGAATGAGAGAAAGAGAAAAACAACGAGACAGGGAATGAGAGACAGTGAGCTAGAGAGGCAGCAATAAACAATCAAAGAGCCCTGACTCTGGAATCAGATTCTGGGCTCACATCCTTCCTCTAAAGTTTGCTTCCTGTATGACCTCAGGCAAGTCAAATCTCCCAGGGCCTCGTTTTCTTTACCTGTAAAATGAATTGGTTGGTTTCTTCCAGCTCTAGATCTATGAAAAGGCAGAGAAAAGGCACAGAGAAAACAAGTTTAAGATAGAAAGACAGAGAGACACACACACATATCTCTCTTTCTTCCTCCCTCCTCCCCTCCTTTCTCCTTCCCTTTTCCCTGTCTCTGTCCCCCCCCACCCCCTCTCTCATAGTAGAGGGGAAATGAAAGAACCAGACCTGATTCAGTAAGTCCTATACAGCTAGGTTCTGTATTGTGAAAAGGTGACATGCATTTGATTTTTACACTTTTTTGAGAATGTAATTATGTAAAATATGTAAAACGAATTCCATCCCTATAAAACATGTAGTGCAAATTTGAGTAATTTATTCTTAATGAGATTCACACTAATTAGAATTTAGTTATACTTTCCCTCAATGTGCTTCTCGATGATGGGGGTAGGGAAGGATAAAAAAGGAAGCTGGAGCAAAGCAAAGAGATGAAAATTTATATGGGATCAGACAAAGTTCTAACAGACAACGAATACAATAAGTCAATTATTGTACAGTAAAGCAGAGGATTATACGGTACATGGCCACAGAGGTTTAATGTGATTAAGGAGATCTGGAAGGTCTATGAGGTAGAGGAAGACACCCTACCTGTTCTACCTAACTCTCCTCTGGCTACACACCCTGCCAGGGAGCACAATACAAAGAAATTCACTCAAATCACTTATAAAATGGATTTGTTGGCTAAAAATAAAGTCCAAACTCCTCGGACTGGCTTTCGAAGCCCTCCACAAACTAGTTGCAGCCTATCACTCCAGCTTTTTTGTATATTATTGTCCTTCACAGTCCTCCAGTCAAAGTACAATTGTTCACCATTCCCTAAATACACTTGGATCTGTCCTGCTTCGATCTGTGCTCTTGCTGTTTGCAGAAAATGAGCTCTCAGAAGGCTGTGCCTGATTCGCTTTTGTAACCTCAGGCTGAAGCAATCAATTTCTCTCTGGACAAAAGGCATTGCTCTGTAAATTCAAGATTTGGATGAGGAGTCAGGAAGACTGATTTGGGTTCAAATTCTACCTCTCATACTTAATAGCAACATGATAATGGACAGGTAACAACTTGTCCTCAGTTTCCTAATCTGTAAAATGGGGGTAATACCTCTAGGACTTACCTCAGAGTAGTTTTGAGCCTCAAATGAGATAAGATTTGTAAAGCATTTTACAATTTTTAAACAGTATTATAAATACATGCTATTATTGGGATGGCCCACATAGTCTTACAAGCGTTCTATCTCCTCCATCAGATGATAAGCAACCCAGCAGTGTGCTAAGATCCATGTCTCTATTTGCAGATGAAAGCTCCAAACTGGGACCTCAGGGTCATCCTTCTGCAGATCATTTCTCCTCATCTAGGGCTAGAGAGACAGATCCAGGAAATTGCTTTAAATATATGAAAAAACCTGGGGTCTGTCCTGGTCAGAACCAAGGCAAGAAAGCATCAGTGGCCCAGGCTAGGTTTGAAAATGTTGCTTGAAACAAGACTATACGATGATCAATTTTGATGGACATGGTTCTCTTCAACAGTGATGTGATTCAAACCAGTTGTTCTGCGATGAAGATAGTCATATACATCCAGAGAGAGGCCTGTGGGAACTGAGAGTGAACCACAACACAGCATTTTAATGCTTTCTGTGAATATTTCCATGCATTTTGTTTTCCTTCTTAGGTTGTTTTTTTTCTTCTTCTCTTTCTAGATCTGATGTTTCTTGTGCAGTAAGATAACTGTATAGATATGTATACATGTATTGTACTTGTCATATAATTTATCCTATCTAGCATGTATTAGATTCCCTGTCATCTAGGGGTGGGGGGAGGGGGGAGGGAAAGGAAAAGCTTGGGAAAAAAAAAGTTTTTTTGCAAAGGTCAATGTTGAAAAGTCACTCATATGTTTTGCAAATAAAAAGCTTTATTAAAAAAAAAAAAAGAAAATGTTGCTTGATCTATGGGGACAACTTTAGGAGACTTTTTCCTTAACTCTAAAATGGAGCTAATAACAGCACCTACCTCACAGGGATGTTGGGAAGATCAAATGAGACATGTAAAGGGCTTGGCACAGTGCCTAGCACACAACAGGCACTTAATAAATGCTTATGCTTCCCCCCCTTTTTATTTTTTATTTTTTTAATTTTTTTTTTTGCTGAGGCAATTGGGGTTGTGACTTGCCCAGGGTCACACAGCTAGGACGCGTTAAGTGTCTGAGACCAAATTTGAACTCAGGTCCTCCTGACTTCAGGGCTGGTGCTCTATCCACTGTGCCACCTAGCTTCCCCCCCTTTTTTTTAAACAAATAAGAGTTATGAAAAGTTGGACATGACTGATATTGGACATGAATGAGATGGGAAACTGAGGACTTCTCAGAGTAATGATTGTGAGAGATTGGCAGGGTTTTTCCGTTGGGGATCCTGTTGCAGGAAGTGAGATAAATTGTGGCTTTTTAGAATATCAAAGGCAGGCCAGGCAGACCAGAATCAATCTGCTAGTTGCTGATTTGAAAAAGGGTCTGGTTGATATCTGAGGATCTTGAGTGGGTGGGAAGTGCTTTGTTCTGAGATTGACAGGCCTGGGGGTGGGTCTACCTTTTCTTTCCCTATAAGTCTGGGCTCAGGTGAGCAGGGGGGTGCACTCCTTCCTCTCCTGGCTGAGGCTCGGAGAAGTATGACTGTCCCAAGGGAATTTCGCGAAATTCAAATAATCCTTCTAATCTTCACTTTGAGAAATATGAGTAATGATTTTGAATCAGGAATCGGATTTTTATCCCACACAGACATATTATTAAATGACAGAAAGGCCTAGAGCAGCAAGGAGAACCTGAGCTAAATTCTGAAGGAAGCCAAGCATTGAATAACATTCTATTCTATAGAAGCACATTCCAAATATATGAGACTACCTGTACAAACTCACAAAGGATGGGAAACAAAGTCATGTACAGGGAATGGTTACTAGTTCAATGGCCTTCATTAGATGTTTTCATTTTCTCTTCAACATCAGAATTTTGTTCTTTGTGCACATGTATGCATGTGTATCTATCAGGGTAGAATGAAGAAATGTAGGAAGGGGAATAATATAAGACTGGAAAGATAGGTGGGAACCAGACTGAGGAGTTTGTATTTTATTTTGGAGGTGATGGGAAACAGTTATAGTTTTGAGAATGAGGGAAGAGTGACGTGGTCAGGTCTATGCTTTAGGAAGATTAATTTGGCAGCTGAGTCAAAGATCATCTATTAAGTATTATTTAGGGAATTTCCAATCATAGCAATTATAGTTTGATTCTTATTTGTACAAATATTTCCTCAGTACCACCAGCCAATAATCATTTATTCAGTGCTTGCTATGTGAATAGTGGACAATATTTTCCCTGCTTTCTTCTTATGTACCATGTTACAGATGCAAGGCAGTGTGGCAGATAGAGGGCCATGCACAAAATGCACTCAAGTCCTACTCTGATATATAACAGTAAAGTGACTACGGATAAGTCACTCAAATTTTCAGAATCCTGGCACCTAATGTTGGAAACTGCAGAAAAAATGTCTCTTTGTCACAGTAAATGGAGTTTCCAGCCTGCCAATCCCTACACTGACAAAAACAACATCAAAAAAGTTACAATTAAAATTATAAAGATGAGATGTAGGGGCCACAAGGTGGATGGCTGTGGGTAAAATGTTATAGTATAAAGCCAGTGTTCTTCACCTTTTTTGTGCCATGATCTCCCTCTCCACTCTGTCAGTTTAGTGAAAAATATGGATACCTCGGAATAATATTTTGAAATACATGAAATAAATTAATATACAGATTTACAAAGAAAACAGATTATGTTGCTATATAGTCATAAAAATAGTTTTAAAAAACAAATTCCATAGATCCTTGGTTGAGAAGTCTTTGTATAGAAGAAAGAATACAGGATGAGGGCATCAAGAGGTCTGAATTCTGTTAGAATACATGACACATTGAATGATCTTGGACAAATCACTTCTCTCTGAGTCTTAGTTTAATAACCTGAATACTGAAGGGTTCAGCAACATGACTTTTAAAAGAAAATCCCTTTTCAGCAGAAAAGTTTCATGATTCTATAGGTAAATAACACATACCCTCTGCCCTTAATCAATCACTTCATTTCCACCAATAAAGTATTGTCTGCAGAGTATTTATGGGCCTCTGTACTTTTCTAGACACTGGAGCCCTCAGGGAATTTACAGCCTAAAAGGGGTGGGGTAAAACATATACAAGATAAACATAATGCACAATTAGCCAAGAGAAATACTTTAGAACTGTGTAAAATAAAGTGCTAGGTGAGGTCTCACCATCAAATAAATGGCTGTCTAAACACAAATACTCCATCACATTATAAAGCATGCTAGACAACAAGAGACTATGCACTAAGGGAGGCAGTTCTGGGAGACACAGACCTTTAAAACTTCCTGTAGTTAAGGAACTGAAAATGTCAGAGAAAGATAAGCAAGAGGATGTGTCTGGGGAAACATTCCTCTTTTCTGCTGACCACCTCCAAAGCTTACCCAGAAGATCTAGCTCCAGCAAAATAAATAAGTCAGGTGGTGTCAGTATATGTTAATTTTGGAATCTATAGGAAAACAGAGAAAGTCTTGATGAAAGTGGCATCTGATTTTCATTGACTAGACTTTGTTCAGACCCAATGGGTTAATAAAAGAGAAGGACATTTGATGTTTAAAAAAATACTAAAAAAAGACTACCCTCTTCAGTATAGGAGGACCTTTTACTCAAGGATCTCAAAAGCTCTCTGTGAGATACAGGTACAGAAGAAAAGAACCCTTGGGTTATATGACTTGAGGTCACTTAGAAGCCCCAGCAGTTCCAAGTCAGAAAAGTGTGATAGAAAAATGACAGAGAGGCAGCCAGCTCCCCCTGAGCAAAGAGGAGGTTATATTTAGGGACAAACCAATTCAAAGGGAATAGGCTGGCAACAGCAGATTTCTCATAGTATAAAAAAAAGGTATGAGAGAAATTTATCCCACTATTCTTACCATGAATAGAGTTAGTCCTCTTCTCATTTTACCTTTTGGTATCTCACCTATCATCACAGAGCAATAAAAAGTGAAACGCTGGAAAGTCTAGAGCTATGCTGCTCATTTTAGAGATCCCATGCTCTCAGTTTTAGAGACAGAATGGGAGCCTGGGAAGTCATTAAGTCCAATTCTCACTTTACAGATGAGGAAACTATAGCTCAAAGATGAGAAAAGACTGGCCTATGATCATACAACTGTTAAGTTTCAAAGGCAAGTTTTGTATCCAGGTCTTCCTGCCTCCAAGTTCAGCAAATCTATTCACTCTCACATGATGTCTTGGAAGGGAAGAAACCGAGTGATCCATCCAAAGTCACACAGGTAAGAAGCAACTTCTAACTTGGGTGTCCTGACTATCAAATCAGGATTTTTTCCATTAAGCCATCTCATGCTACTTGCTCTTCAGTCCACTGAACCTTAGACTTCCCTTGAAACTCATTTGATCAGTTAGAGCTTTTCACTTTATATCAAGTGTGTGCTCTCCCAGTCAAACCCTATGGAGTTCCCCTTTATGTATTAGCTTCCCCCATTAAAAGGTAAGTTTATTGAAGACAGGCATTATCTAGCTTGTTTGTAAATACCAGCCCCATCTTCATTCTGTCAGATTCAATAGTTACTAGGCAACAACCATGTAGAAGCCTCTGAGTCATGCACTGAGAAAGATAAAAAGATTACAGAATTTTAAAGGTAGAAGGAACCTTAGTACCCAATGTAGGGAAAACAATTCCCACTATAATATCTAGCAAATCATCATCCAGCCTTTGCTTAAGGTTTCCTTCTAGTGAAGGAAAATTTACCCTTCTGGGAGAGCCCATTCTATTTTTAAACAGCTCTAATTAATCGGAAGATTTTTTTTGTATGCTTTTTTTTTGTCAAGCTTTATATCTGCCTCTTTGCAAATTCCAACTATTGCTCCTGGGTCTAACCTCTAAAGTAAAATAACACCAATCTAATCCCCTTTCCATAAAATATGGAATTTTCCAATTATTCCAAATAAGATATCTTCAAATATTCCAAATAAGATATCTTGTCTTCTCCTCTACAAGCTACATGCCTATTTCTTTCAAGTGACTCTTGTTTAGATGAATTCAATGTCTTTTACCATTCTGGTGGCCCTACTTTGGATTCTCTTCAGATTGACTATATCCTTCTTAAACCGTGGCACTCCAAACTGAACATTATGTTCCAGATAAATTCTAATCCAGGGAAAAGTAAAAGAGGATAATCACTTTTTTAATCCTGGAAAATATGCCTCTCTAAATCCAATCTAAGACTATATTACATTTTTGGGGGGAGGGCTGCCTTATCATTTACCATGTCCTAATCAACTTATAGTATGCTTAAACCTCCAAATACTTCTTTTCCCCTGAAAAACTGTTTTCTAACCTTGCTTCCTGAATTCCATCCCTGTAACATTAATTTTTTTAACCCAAATACAAGACTACATTTATTCCCACTAAATTTCATGTTATCAGATTTAGTCCAATGTCTCAGCCTCTTAATTTCTTTTTAGGTTCTGGCTTTGTCACTGGATGCAGCAATTGTCCATTCCAGCTTTGCTGATGAAGAGCATATTATTTATGTCTTTAAGTCAATTTAAAAAGTTTTATGTAGCAAAAAAATCAACCTTAGGTCCCTAGCACACCCTCCCTACAGAACTTCTGCTAAGTTTATATTGCACTACTAATGGGCACTTTTTGAGTTCAACCATTCAAGCAGTTTCACATTCATCTAAACATATTATTATCTAGCCTACATCTCTTTAATTCATAAAAATTGTATGAGATATTTTATCAAATACTTTGTAAAAGATAGGTCATTTGTACTGACATTATTACTTCCATGATCTACTAATTTAGTGACTACCAAAAAAAAAAGGATGTTAATTTGAGAAAAATTGGTCTTGTTGAAGCTATTCCAGATTGTTTTCTAGATGTTCATTAACCTCCTTCATAATTCATTCTAGTTTTATCAAAAATTCAGGTACAGAATCCACCAAACAATACAGAATTTGAAGTGTTCTCTCCCATCCCTTAAAAAACAAACAGGACATTTGCCCTTTTTTTTTTTTTTAATCCTTTGGTACTTCTCCAGTTTTCTATTCTTTCAAATATCATTGACTCATCAACTCTATCTCCTAGACAATGTCTAAACTCTCAAAGATGTCATCATAGAGAAGGAGAGAGAACATGTTCATCAATAACCATAATAACAAAGATTACGAGCACAAGAAGAGAAAGAGAGAGATAAAAAGTGGACCTGTGATTTCATTGGTGTATTGAATAATAATAATAATAAAGTAAAAAAAAGTATGCAGCAAAGAACAAACAAATAACCTACAAGAAAGTAAAGATGGACATATTTTTTCTACTATTATATATTTTTGTTTAATTGAACTGGCAATATATTGTTATATATTTTGAATCCTCCCTGATGTTCTACTGGGCACATGTCAATGTTTTGTTTTGTTTTCTTTTTCTGTCTTTGTTTTTTTAATTCTGATTTTTTAAATAAAATAAATTTTAAAAATAATGACTAGTATTTATATAATGCTTTATGGTTTGCAAATAGTACGTATAAGTGTGCAATAAATATACATAAGAAGTAACAACGTGCTGTCAGTCCTGAGTAGGGAGCTACCACTATGAGTGTGTCTCTCTGTGTGAGAGAGAGGCAGAAAGAGAGAGACAGAGAGCTCCATGGAGAAAGTGTTATCACTCCAAACTACATCTTATCCTTGGTAGTGGAATTAAATTTTCTCTTTGGCATTGGAATTGGGTATCAAGACATAAAGAAGTAAGTACCAAAGCAAATTTTAGATAGTTTTCAATTTTACTGAATATCAACCCTGGTTCCAGAAAACTATACTCTGGGAAGAATCAGGACTGCTACTTATTTACTATGTAACTTTAAGCAAGTCATTTCCCTTTTTCTGAGCCAAATTTGCTTCATCAGTCAAATGAGAAGGATGGAGAAGATGATATCTCAAGAGTCCCTCCTAGCTCTGACATAATAGGATTTCTAAGATTGAGGGAATGCTTTCCCTCAGGGAGATGAAGCACTACAGGGGACCAGGAAGCAGTGGATATGTCGGATTTGCTTCACATATATTGCTGGGTTTGTTGTGAGTTCTCATTATTTATATATAATCATTCCTGGAATCCAACAGCAAACACTGGGAGGTTTCCATGGGAAAGATTCTCAGAGTGCAATGTACCACTCTGCCATGGGGGAGGGAAAGGAGAGGTTACTCCCAGGAAAACAGCAAATGCAGCAGAGCCTAGCAGGCTTATCAGGAAATGCTTGTCCATGCTGGCACCAGTTTGACAGCATGGGGTAAAGTAACAGGGCCCCAGTCAGGAAGGTAGAATCACAAATTGGAGGCTTTGGAAATATGATCGAGTCCAACCTTTCCACTTTACAAAAAAGGAAAACTGCCTGATAGGTGAAGTACTTTGTCTGAGGCCCCATGATTAGCAAGTGGCAGAACCAGAATTTGACCCTGGGTCTAATGCCAGGATTATTTATGCTGAAATGCACTTCAGAGACTGACAGAGCTGGAAGAGATTTTAGAATTTAGAACAAAGAATGTTAGTGCTAAAAGGAGCTTTAGGGACCATCTAAAATCAGTGCTCTATACTTGAGGAACACGGTTCAGAAAGAGGAATTGACTTACCAAAACTCGAACGGCAAGTTTAATGGTAGATGAAGGTCTATAACCCAGATCTCTTGAATCCCTTTCCAATAGCAGCCAGGACTGCCTTACTACAGTGCTCCATACCTCAGGTAGCTTCTTTCTTTGCAAAACATTTATATGGTGCTTTAGCATTACAAAACATTACTATGCAGTATCTTTTTTGAATCCTCACACAATGACTCTGCAAGATGTTACAAAACATCATTTTCATTTTTGAGATAAAGTAGAGATGTCATTTAAAGGATGGAGGAAAGAAGGTTCCACATGCATAAAAATATTCATAGCTGCTTTATTTATATGAATGAAAAACTGGAAACAGTTCTTATATCTAACAATTAGGGAATAACAGTAAAGTACAGTATAATCATTTATGCTATAATATGATATGTGCTTTCCTAAAAATCACCGTATTATGCAAAATTTCACAATGAAAATGACAGAGTTTATGGGAAAATAGGGTCAGAGTCATAAGGCTCAAAATTTTAAAAATTAATTAAAATAAAAAATTAAAATCAAATTTAAAAACTTTTTTAAAAAAAGGAGTAATAACATATTTTTAAGAATTCAAGCCACTCTCCAATTGATAAATGGTCAAAGGATATGAACAGACAATTTTCACATGATGAAATTAAAACCATTTCTAGTCATATGAAAATTATCCCATTTTATTCTTACATAATCCTGGGAGGTTGAATGCTG
>JAJPUD010000998.1:340181-362660 GCA_023553655.1 Myrmecobius fasciatus | reverse complement strand
CAACTGGCCAACTTCTCTGTACTTTAAAGTCTTAAAGGTGCATAAAGCACAGAGAAGTTAAAGGGTCACATAGCAGTATTTGTCTGTGGTGACACTAAAGGGAGTGACAGAATTCCTGGCTGTGAGGCTGGCTCTCTATCCACTATGCCATGATGACACTATAAATATCAAATGTAAAGACTGTAAGAAAATATGGCTGATGCAAGACAAAGTGAGCAGCAACCTAAGAATGCCATATACACTGACTACAACTATTTTTTAAAAGAATTCAAAGGAATTAGTTTCTTAGATATATAAAAGTGAACTTGTAAGGAGAAACCAAGCAAATACATAGTTATTTTTATTTTATTTAAAACAGCATTCTTATTTCAATAGAAGTGGAAATAATTTAAATTTTGGATTTTATTTGAAGATTTACTCCCTATTCAATTTGAGTGGTTATTAGTATTAGCCTCCCCCCCCCCCCCAAAAAAAGAACTTTACATGGAATCAAAAATAAAAAAATAAAATAAAGCTGAGGTTCATGAAGGATGGTTATATAGCTTTCTAATGTTAGATAACTACAAAAGTTAGCAGAATTGGGATTTGCTTTCAGAGTCTGCTGCTTTCTCCACTTGCTGAAAAGACCTCTACTATGGAAGATGACTTCTGCCCCCATAGTCACATCCTACAATAAAGAACATGTGTTAGATGCACTGGTGTTTTTGCACGGAGGTAACCTGAGTACACACATACATATAGCACACACTCAGCATGTGCTGGAGAAAGTTTGTCCTCAAGTGACATCAGCCTCCCAACCATCTCAAAGTACTTAACACATACAAACTGCAAGACGGCTGCTTTGTGGTTGGAAGAACAAGATAGAGCAATAAAAGCTCCCATTGCTGACTGTCCTAAATGCTCATCCTCATCAGAGGGTTTATTTACCTAAGAGGTTTTCTTTCAGTGGGCTTCCTTAAAGTACCATTTAATACAAACTTGTGGTCACTGAGCAATGAATAATTGCTAATTGTACATAGTTGGGGTAGGTTAGATTGCTTACAATGGAACTTGAAGCCCCTTCCCAAAACTTGTAGGCTTGAAGACAAGATGAGAGGTTTAGCAGTGGCTAAGGCCAACAGAAGTTTCCAAATACTTTCCTCCCCCACAACTCTGAGTGGTCAGTCTCCTTGTAATTTTTAGAACACAGAGTACAGTCCTAACTACCCCAATTTGTGGGAAGAACATGCATTTTTAAAAAAAAACATTCTCTTGGGATTGTCCAAAGTGATGGAAACTTTCTCTCTTTGCCACTCCTTGCCTAGCATTTAGTTAGCCCTTTGGAAATGCATCCATCCATTCATTTCCCTGTCAAATGAGTCTCTAAAGAGACTGAATTCTCACCATTCCCAGATCAGATGCATCCAAATGGGGAGTCAGGTCAGTCAGGAACTACCTAGTGGTAGGTGGCAGTGGAGAAGTAATGGGAGGGTACCAGATTCCCAAACAAGAGATCTGGGCCTGACAGTGATTAGCTGCACAACTGTGAATGTATCATAAGAATTAGAGATGGAAGGGACTTAGGAGAATATATAAACCATCTTTCTCTTTTCAGTGATGAGCAAACTGAGGCCCAGAGAAGGTAACTAATATTTCCAGTGTCATATATATGGTAAATAAATATTTATTGAATTAAAAATAAATAAGGCAATCAAATAAACAATTAAATAGAAAGTCACCATAAGGGAGAGGAGCTAGAACTGAGACTCTGGGTTCTCTGCTCTTTCCACTGTGACAGAGTATCAATCAGCCTCTCCTGTGGGCTCTTCATGGGCAAATATGGTAGTGATGCTATACTCTGTATGACAATGCCTCTCTAAATCAAGATCCCTGAGTTCCGTTCCAGTTGTAGCTCTGTCACATGACTGTAGAACCAAGGGCAAGTCAAATCTCCTCTACTGAGGAGTTTTCACATCCACAGAAGGGGTTGATCTAAATGACAATAACAGTGACTTACAACCAGGAGTTCTTAAGTAGAATGGTGCATTCCCAGACAAATAGGGTCTTGGTATACTATCATATATTTGTTTCTGAAATCATTAGGTGAATGCTAAACCACATTTACTCCTTGGTAAGAAAAGGAGATAATCTATGCCATTCTGTACTGAAATATTTCCTTTCCTGAGGGGCAAAAGCTCCAAAATTTCAAAATGATTATAATAATTTTCCCATGTAACTTTTAAATTTACACTTCATTTTTCTCACAAAATTTCATTGAAAGTGATAATACAAATATTATTCCAGTTTACAGATGAAAGGACTAAGACCAAAGAAGAGGAGTGATTTTTCTTAAATCACAGAGTATCACAGACAAATGAGATTTGAGCACAGGTGTCTTCTATAATGTTTCTTCCATTACAGAAGAAAACACTTCCCTGACTGGATTTTTTTTTAAAAGGTCCAAAAGATGGTTCTGGTTTCTATTAACTGATACTTGACACAAAAATCAGGAAAAATGTTGAGTTGTGCTATAAAATTAGGGAAACAAAGTTACTTTTATTTTTTCTACAACTCAATGTGTGGAGAAACTGACTGCTACAAATTAGCCTTAGGTATTATAATTTTATCTCTGAATTGTCTTTAAAGGAAACATCATCCTGCTGAGCTGATCAGAAACAGTGTTTTTAAAATGATGGTTTAAGCAAATTGTCATCAGGGTTCTTAGGGTATTTAACTTCCTTTCAAAGTATCAGTGACTACAGAACATTAGAAATGAAACATCTGAAAATACAGTTCAGACCTGGAAGGCCTTTAATACCATTTAGTTCTAACCTTTATTTTACACACAGGGAAACTGAGGTGTGCATAAGGGAGATTTTGTAGTGGAGGTGAGTTACACTTAGATCTTCTGACTCCCAGTCCACTGTTTTGTTTTGCTTTGTTTTTCATTGTTATTCCTCTGCCACAAACCCCCATCCACTCAAATACACAGAAATTTCATCTAAATCACAAGGAAGGTTTCAATATTTGTTGGAGGTAAATGTTCAAGCTTTGATAGCAATGTGAAGCAATGGAAACAGGGCTTTTCCCTTTCCATTTGGTGCCATGGTTTGAACTCCAGCTCTCCTATTTACTCTCTGTGTGACCTTGGAAATATTTCTGGAACTCAGTTGTCTTACTTGTAAAACTGTGGGGGTTGTACTAAATAAATGTCACTAGATTCCTCCAAAGTCCCTTTCTGTCCTTTTTTTTTAAAGCCTTTAAATTTATTTTTAACATTTAAATTTATTTTTTTATTTTCAAATTCTATTCAAATTTTATATTTCAACTTCAACTTTATTTTAAATTCAAATTCAATTTCATTTTATTGCTTGTAATAAAATGAATAAAATAAAGTAATAAAATTAAATCAGTTATATGTATGAAGTCATGTAAAACACATTGCCATGTTGAAAAAAAATCCTAGTAAAAACAAAAAGCATAAAGAAAATGAAAAAATTACATTTTAATTTGCACTTGGAATCCATCAATTCTGTCTCTGAAGAAGGATAGCATTTTCTGGTAGATCCTATGGAAATGTATTGGATTAATTGAATTTATTAGAGTATCTAAATCTTTCATAGTTGTCCATTATTATAATATTACTATTATATATGATGTTCTATTCACTTCACTTTGCATCAGTTTTTTCTGAAAGATCCTGCTAGTCATTTCTCATAGCATAACAGTATTCTCTAATATTCACATATCAAAAATTGTTCTGCCATTCTTCAACTGATAAGTATCTCAATTTCCAGTTCTTTTCCACCACACACACACACAAAAAAACTGCTATAAATAATTTTGTATATAGAGGTCCTTTCTCCCTTTTCTTTCATCTCCTTGGGATTTGAGCTCTTGGCCTGTGAGCTATTTTTATTAAGTGCCTACAAGGCTCAGGTCACTGTGCCAGATGCTAGAGTCAAAGACAAAAACAAAACAGTCCTGCCCTCCAGAAGCTTATATTTTCCTGGAGCAGTCCACAGTTTTCTCGGACCATTGATCTCTGTCTCCAAGCATAGTAGAAATTTCCCTGGATCTAAGTTCAAATCCCAGTTCTTACATTTGTGGGCCAGAGGTCAATCATTTAACTTTTCTAAGCTTCAGGTTCTTCATCTGTAAAATGGGAATAATAATCCTTGTACTTAATTCATAGGTCTTTTGAAAAGGAATTGCTTTGCTAAATCTTCAGCTATTACTGAAATGTGAATTACTATCGCTTGAAACTGTGTGGTTTACTGGAAAGAGCACTGGATATTGGAGTGAAAGGAACTTGGTTCAGAGCCTACTTCTGTCATTTACCTGTCATTACCTACTTCTGTCATTACCTGTGTGACTGTACTAATTCACTTAACCTCTTTGGGCCTCAATTTCTTTATCTGTAAAATGGGGAGGAATTTTGATTAGGAAACTTCTAAGTATCTTCCTGATGTAAATCTATAAATCTAACCTAACCACCTAACATGGGGCTTGACACATGAGTGATGCTTAGATGTATACTGAATAAATAAATAAAAAAGAAAGAACAAATGAATTTTGGAAGAAAAATGACAGCCAACAAAAGAAAAGAAAGAAAAATACAAAGAACAATCGCATCCTCCTTTTACTTTTAAACCAAGTTCTAGGAAATCAATCTAAGTCCATAAAATGTGAGCATAGGACATTTCCACACTGACCTTTTTGAAACTGGAGTTCAGAATGAGTAAAGGTGCTATTATTTCTCTCTTCCCACCCCCAAATCAGAGCACACATCTGCCAAAAATTTTAAGCCCACAAAGAACTGGTTCAGATCTTCTCCCCCCTTACCCTGGAATTTGTATTGCCTTTAATAACAGTAGGGCTTCTTCAAAACCATTTCCCCCCAGTTTCCAGTTAATGGGGCTGAGGCAGAGGCCCCGTGATGTACATTCCCCTGCCCAAGTTCTAGGTTGGACTGAATACTCTGCAGAGGATGTGGCTTTTCTAAACCTTACCAACTTCAGGGAGGAGTATTGGCTATTTGTCTATTCACCATAAGTCAGCAGAGTGAGGAAGAAGCAGAAGTCAGAATATTCACATTTAAACCCGGCTCTATCATAGATTATATATGTAATCTTAGGTGAGACCTTTCTTCCTTTGGGCCTCAGTTTCCTCAACTGTAAAATATATATGCCACCTACCTGTGGGATTTTGTGAGCTAAACTGGAACTGTCAGCTGTTATTTTTACTTTGTAAAGAGCCCTGTTTTGTTGTGTCTATATGTGTGTGCAAGTGTTCTAAACAGCTGATTCATTTCTTTGACACACACTGGGTAAACAATGTACTCTGGGAGTTAGGAGATAATACAGATTCATGTTCAAATTTTGGCTTCACTATTCCCACTGTAAGTAAATACTAAGTTAGTTTTTTGTCTATGAACTGCAGGTCCAAATAAGTTTGAATCTAGGAAAACACAGCTGTTTGGACTAATAAATGAGAGTCTAGGAATTGTTTTCTTACTGTAGGTATCTTAGTTTTCTGGGATTCTTGTCCCCTATTTCCTATCAAGGCTGTTCTTTAGAGATAGAGAGGTCACCAATCTGAGACTATTATACCTCTAGAGAAAGCTTAATAGTTTCTAAACACATAGTAGATATTTTAAAATGTTTGTTGATTGATGATGGTGAATTTAGAGATGATACAGTTTCTACCTTTTTATGTTATAGAGGAAAATGAGGTTGAGATGGGGGAAACTGGTAGTGAGGAACAAAATGGGAATTCAAACTCAGGTACTCACACCTCAGAATTGAATGCTCTTTTCACTATACCACACACATACAAAAGTACACATAGTCATAGTGTCTGTCTGTCTATCTCTCCTTTCTCAGCAAGGCTAGGTTCATAACCTGTGGACATAGAACAAAACAAAACTAATTCCTTCCACAGTCTCATGAGCCAAACCTTGGAAAAATCAGCCAAAAAGATAAGTTTTTAAAAAAAGGATATTTGAAAGGAATCTTCAAGAAGACAAGCTTTTAATCCAGCTGGTGTTTTCACTATGATCTCCTGCCCTAAAGTTTCTATACCTTAATCATCTATTTCAGAGTAAAGTTGGATTGGGTTTTTTAAATCTTGGGAGTGAAAATGTAAAACATTAAATTTGAATTTTGTGTGATATGGAAAGAGCTCAGTGGACTTGGGTTCAAATTTCATGTCTGGTCCCTTACTATATGAGGATTAAGTCATTTGACTTCCTTTGATCTCAGTTTTCTCATCTGAAAAATGCAAGGTAGACAGACTAGTTCTGAGGATTCTTTTAGTTCAAAGTCTATTTTTTTATTAAAGCTTTTTATTTGCAGAACATATGCATGGCTAATTTTTCGACATTGATCCTTGCAAAACTTTCTGTTCCAAAGTTTTCCCTCCTTCCCCTCACCCCCTCCCCTAGATGGCAGGTAGTCTAATACATGTTAATTATGTTAAAATATATGATAAATCCTATATATATATATGTATATACACACGCACACATATTTATACAGTTATCTTGCTGTACAAGAAAAGTTGGATTTAGGAAAAAAAACCTAAGAAGGAAAACAAAATGCAAGCAAACATCAACAGAAAGTATAAGAATGCTAATCGTCCATACTCAGATCTTACAGGCCTCTCTCTGGGTGTAGATGGCTTTCTTCAACACTGAACAATTGGAACTGGTTTGAAATATCTCATTGTTGAAGAGAGCCATGTCTATCAGAATTGATCATCGTATAGTCTTTTTGTTGCCATGTATAATGATCTCCTGGTTCAGCTCATTTCACTTAGCATCAGTTCATGTAAGTCTCTTCAGGCCTCTCTGAAATCCTCCTGTTGGTCATTTCTTACAGAATGTTATATTGCATAACATTCATATGCCATAACTTATTCAGCTATTCTCCAATTTATGGATATCCATCCATTTTCCAGTTTCTACCCACTACAAAAAGGGCTGCCACAAACATTTTTGCACATGTGGATCCCTTTTCCTCCTTTAAGATCTCTTTGGGATATAAGCCCAGTAGAAACACTACTGGGCCAAAGGATATGCACATTTTGACAACTTTTTGAGCATAGTTCCAAATTGCTCTCCAAATGGTTGGATTCATTCACAGTTACACCAACAACATATCAGTGTCCCAAATTTCCCACATCCCCTCCAACATTTGTCATTATCTTTTCCTGTCATCTTAGCCAATCTGAGAGGTATGTGGTAGTATCTCAGAGTTGTCTTAGTTTGCATTTCTCTGATAAATAGTGATTTGGAGCATCTTTTCATATGACTAGAAATGGTTTCAATTTCATCATCTGAAAATTGTCTGTTCATGTCCTTTGACCATTTATCAATTGGAGAATGGCTTGAATTCTTATAAATTTGAGTCAATTCTCTATATATTTTAGAAATGAAGCCTTTATCAAAACCTTTGAATGTGAAAATGTTTCCCCAGTTTATTGCTTCCCTTCTAATCTTGTCTGCATTAGTTTTATTTGTAAAAAAACCTTTTTAACTTAATATAATCAAAATTATCTATTTTGTGATCAATAATGATCTCTAGTTCTTCTTTGGTGACAAATTCCTTACTCCTCCACAGATCTGAGAGAGAAACTATCCTATGTTCTTCTAATTTGGTTATAATATCATTCTTTATGTCTAGATCATGAACCTATTTGACCTTATCTTGGTATATGATGTTAGGTGTGGGTCACTGACTAGTTTCTGCATACTAGTTTCCAATTTTCCCCAGCAGTTTTTGTCAAATAGTGAGTTCTTATCCCAAAAGCTAGGGTCTTTGGATTTGTCAAACACTAAACTACTATAGTCATTGACTATTTTGTCCTATGAACCTAATCTATTTCACTGATCAACTACTCTGTTTCTTAGCCAGTACCAAGTGGTTTTGATTACTGCTGTCAAAGTCTATTGTTTTATAACCTCTGTTTCTTCATCTGTTAAAAAATGGGGGCGGATTTTGGGAAAGGATAAAAATAATATAGTGAAAGGATATTGGACTTGGAGTTAGAAAAGGGATCCTGGGTTCAAATACTCAAGTGCAAATCTCTGATATTTTTACTAGAGTAAGATTCCAGACAAGTCATTTAACTTCACTGCATTTTAGTCTTCTTTGTAAAATGGAAGTAACAATACCTATTTTGCACCTTTCTCAAGGGACTATGATAAGGAATGTACTATTAACCTGAAAATTTAAGTTTCATTATACAATAATCTGTTCTTTCTTCTTTGTATATTGGAGAATCAGTGAGATAAAGTGGGTAAAGAAAAGAGTGCCAACAAGAGCTTGGTTCAAATACTATTTCTAACAAATACTGGTTATTTGACCCTGGGCAAATAACTTAATCTCTTAATAATCTGGGACAATTTTCTAACACCCTAAATTAAAAAAAAAAAGTTTTCAAGTTGCATTGTCGGTGGAAATTTCCTCATATGGAAGTTCCTATGCCAATCAAATAAGAGGTCAATTCCTATCCCTATGTTTAACAACAACAAAATAATAGCAATAAGTGATAATAATAACTAATACATATATATATCACTAGCTACATGCTAGGCACTGTGCTAAATGCTTTACAATTATTATCTGATTTGATTCTCATAACAACACTGGGAGGTAGGTGCTTTATTATTACCCCCATTTTATAAATGATGGAATTGGGGGTAACAAGGAGATAAATTACAAGCCCAGAGTCACACAACTAGTAATTTTCTGAGACCAGATTTGAATTCAGGTCTTCCTGATTCTAGGACTCTCCACTGTACCACCTAGTTGCCCCCAGCAAAGTCAGAATTTGAACACTTCCTCTAAATTTGTTGCCATTTCTTCATCATCCTTTCTCTCTGAAGAGGTAAGGGTAGAACTGTTTGTATCTGAGATCTGTTGACACCTAAGAAGAATAACATTATTGATTCTGAACTAGTTTGGAAAAGTGATGACGATGGAAATTATTCACTCTGGGAACTGAGGATATTTATTGCTCAATCATTTGCAGGCTGTGGTGATTGGGAAGCTCTAAAATTGCATTTTCCAAGAAGAGTAATCTTCCACTATCCTCTCAATTCTTCCATTCACTGTAATCAATTAGTGGATCCTAAATACTTCATAGCTTGGAAAAAGAATAATGCCAAGGATTGGATAAATTTCTATATAAGAATGGCTTATCAAGATAGGTCATTTAAGACAAGCCACTTCATTTCTAACCAAATCTCTAAGGTTTGAATGATTTGCACATGTAGCAGTGGAGGACAGGTCTGGATAAGGGGACAAGCAGGACCTGTTGACTCCTGACACTATGAACTATTTCCCTTCACATATTAAAGAATCTGTAGGCTGCTTATTGCCTAGAGTTTATAAATGATCTTTCACAGAGTACCCTATCAAACTTCCCAGTTTTCTTAACAGTGATATGAAAAGTTCATAGTCCCATACTATATACTGGAGTCCCTCCCCAAGTCCTGGGAATACTTGCATTTCAAAGTATGTAAATGAATTAAAATTTGGAATCAATCGACAAACATTTATGAAGCAGATACTACATTGTGTGAGACTGCTGGGTCAGACTAAAGACACAAGGAGAAAAATGTCCCTCTCACAAAGAGATTTACATTTTATTGGGGAAAACATGTTCATATATAAGTTTATACAAAAATATATAAAGCAACAAGGGGGGCACTAGGTGTAGGAGGAGATCAGGAGCTAGGTGACATGAGCTGAGTTTGAAGAAAATTAAGGACCATATATGATGGGATTGAGGAGACAATGTATTCAGACATGGGGACCAGAAAAAGAAACACAGATGGAAGATACAATATCATGTATGAGGAGCTTCAAGGATAGATAGATTGGTCCATAAAATATATGAAAAGGGAATGATTTGTAACAGGGTAAAGCTAGATGTTTGCATTTGGTCCTAGAGGTAAAAGAAAACTGCTGGAGTTTACTTATCAGGGGATCAATATAATCAGATCTGTGTTGTAGAAAACTGTAGCTGTATCGAAACTTTTGTAGAGGGGAGAGACAAGGCAGGAAGTTCAATAAAGAGAGTATTGCAGTAGTCTAAGTAAGAGAGGGCATGAACAAGAATAGTGGCTGTATGAGCTGAGTGAAAGATGTGAAGGTAGAATTGAGATGATTTTTCAACTGATTGGATGAGAGGAATGAGGGAGAGAAACTAAGGAGCCTAGGATGACTCTGAGGTTAAGGACTTGGGTGACTGGAGGAATGATAGTGTCCCTCCCTCACAGAACCAGGTAAGTTTAGAAGAAAAGTAGATTTGGGAGGGGGAAATAATGACTTTTGATTTTGGATATACTGAGTTTTAGATGTTGATAGGCTATCCAGTAGGAAATGTACATTAGGCATCTGATAATGTGAGCCTGGACCTCAGAAGAGAGATTAGAGTTGGATATATACATCTAGAAGATAAACTGAATTTATGTCTTTTGAACTAAAAAGAAAACCAAAAAAACCTATTTTCTTAAAACCCAAAGTCTTTGAGTACTATTCTTTTTAACAGGAGAATTAGGAAGAACAAGAAAAACAATAGGAGAAAAATGTATTCCTAGTGCAATGAACAGAACTGGAGGGAAAAAACAGAAAAACAGCACTGGAGTTTAAGAACTCAATAAAAAGCTTAGAATAAATTTTTTAAGCATCTTTTCTCACTGAGGACAGCTGTTCCCAATTAACTGGTAAGTTAAAAAATTTTAAGAACTCAGACCCCAGACAAAAACCAAGTCTTTATGAACTATGGCTTTGGAAGAGTTAAAAACTCCTTAATGCCAAAGTACAGATTTATCCATAAAAGGAGCTGAGTCATGGATTTTTTCCTTTTCATTTTGGAGTTACTTTAAGGAAGCATAGTATCATACATTAACAAACATTTTCCTACAAAATCCAGCCTTCTCTCTGCAGAAAGCATTTAAAACACCCAAAGTTTGCCATGTAGAAGGCACTAGCATCTACTGGTATAACAGGAGAAAGATGAAGAATACCAATATAATTGTATTTGGGGAACAGGGCAGAAACGCTGGGTTTCTGACAAGTAGTCCTGGAGAAGAATCTTATATTTGGGGTTCTGAATGAATCAGATGGAGTGTGAATGGGGTACAAGGCTAGTCAAGGACACTCCTTTTTGGAACTGTTACCAATGGGGAAGAAGAAGACTGAGCACTTAGCGAAGATCCAAAGTGACAAATGAAGGGATCAGAGGGAAAATAAATTCAACCTGTGAGGAAAGGACACATGGAGCATAGGCAAGGATAACCTGAAAATTGTCCTGATCACTTGTAACAACTGCTATAAATGAAATTTTTTGAAAGGAAGAGCATGTATAGCCCACCTGTTCTCCAGCACCATAGGAAGAAATTAGGAATTTGGAAAAACAGGCTGAAATTGAGTGTAGACAAATGGGAAGAGAGCTAAATACTAGAACACTAGAGCCTTCATTCTTGCACGGATTTGCTAATAGCAATTTAAATTTTGCAAATTTTATTAAGCATTTACTCTCTGCAAGGCTCTGAGCTCAGAATCCAATGGGAAAAGACAAGTTTACAAATAACTGATATCAGGGGACAATGAAATACATGCAAAGGAGAGGCCTAAGTCAAATACAATCAGAAATTTGAGGAGGGAAAAATCTCTTTCACTGAGGAGGAAATGGAAAGTTAGTGATGTCTTTGTGGAGGAAGCTGCAAATGAATCAGTCTACCTGATAATACACAAAAAACAATTCATTTAAAAATATATTGATTTCCATATTCATGTAAAAATATAAGGAGATAGGTGGCAAAATAGTTAGAGAGCTGGAAGAATCCAGCATCAGAAAATAAATAGCTTGGGCAAGTGACTTAATCTCTGTCTCCATTTCCTCAACTGTTAAAGTGGGGATAATAAAAGTACCTGTCTCACAGGGCTGTTGTGGGGATGATAAAGTAAATATATATATATATGTGTGTGTATGTATATGTTAAAGAGATTTACAAAACCTTAATGCACTATAGAAATGCAAATATCATTATTATTATTATCATCTTATTTGATCTTAACAATGATCTCATGGGGGTAAATAGCATAAAAGACATTATCTCCATTTCACTGATGAAGAAACTGAGAATCAGAGATGGATTATATAACTTGCCCAAGTTCTTACATCTAATTAGTGGTAGAATCAGATCTCCTGAATCAGTCTGCTGTATTTTCGTCTCCTTTCCTATTTATATCATGCTGCTTTTAAGAAAAGAAGTTTATATTCTTTACATGGATTTATTTCCATATTCAGACAGGAACAAATACTGTTACTAGAGAGTTTAGTGGAGGGAGGGTCCTATTTGAGTCAGGGTTATGTTTTTAGGATCTTTGTGTAAAAAGGAGAGAGAAATATTTAAGCAAATGAACAAAAGGAAGGGTTAAAAACGAGAGAGAAATGAAAGTGTCTAATCTCTGGTGCTACACCCTGGAGTTAGAATGGACAATTTTCAGTCATACTGATGTTAAAGCCCTGAGTTCACTGTTCAAATGTGCTCCAGAAATGTTAAAAACGATAGGAACAATGAAGAACAATCAACTAAAAAGCTCCAAATCCATTTACTGGCAATATCTCACTGACTTTCAGGCTTCCTATGAAGAGAGTGCTCCATTAGCCAGTAAAAGTTGTCCTTCACCAAGGTGTCACCTGATAGTTGCTTTCCAGACAAGGAGGTCCAGGAGAGGAAGACTTTCTGAAGTGTAGATCTCTACCATGAAGAATGTCACTATTCTTTTGAGAATATAAAGCTGGGGCAGCATCCTGTGGTTAGTTACTCACCCTAGTCACTACAAAACAGTACTATGGATGAGCAAGAAGCAACACAGGATAGTGGAAGGAGAAGGAGACTTGAAGAAATGACCCAGGCCTGCATTATGAGTTTGGTAATAATAAGGTGATTGGGGCAAACTGTTTTTACCTCTCTGGGTTTGGTTTCTTCATCTTTAAAATGACAAGGTTAGACTAGCTGATCCCAAAGCTAGACTAAAGTCCCTAGGATCTCTTTTCACTCCTGCATTATCACTGGAGGAGGGTCCACTCACTGACTCATAAGCTTGAGGAACAAAACACCTGGACACAAGGTACATCTTAGACAGCTCAGTATCTTTAGAGTGCCTATGGCCTTGTAGCAAATGCAATCTTGCATTTTGGTAAAGAAGGTATGAGCTTAGCTAATATGGGAAAAGATAGATGTCAATATTGTTTGATGGAAGAAGACTCAAAGACAGGCAACATTGTATCTAAAGACACAAAGATGCAACACTTGTATTTCTCTCTATGATTTTGCTTCTATCCTGGGCTTGCTTTATAGTGTTCAGATGCTTTCTTTCTTTCACTCGTATATAATATACAGACAAATCTGTAAACCATACATATACGTACTCTCCTACATATATATGTAGGTCTGTATATATGCAAATGTACATATATAATATATATATTTATACACAGCATATATTACAAATATACACATAAATCAGAATGCTAGAACTGAAAGTTTAGAACCTAGAACACAGAAGGGTCTTTCATGATAATTTATTTTAACCACTAGGCAGCCAAGTCATAAGAGTGAACAAAATGCCAAGATTTGGAATCAGGAAGACTCAAGTTCAAATCTTGTCTCAGACACTTATATGTAAATCTTAGACCTCTGTTTGCCTTACTTTCCTCATCTGCAAAATGAGCCAAGGAAGGAAATGGCAACACACTTCAGTGTCTTTGTCATGAAAACCCCAAATGGGGTCACTAAGAGTTAGATACAACTCAACAACAACAACAAAATGAGAAAAATAACACCATCTACTTCCTAGGGTTATTGTAAGGATCAAATGGGAAAGAAATTATAAAACACTTAGCACAGTATCTAGTACACAATAAGTATTATATAGATTTCATTTTATAAATAAGGAAAATGAGATCTAGATGGAGGAAATGACATACTCAATGACACATAACTAGTAATTACCAGAGCTGGGCTACTAGAATCCAGGTCTCCTAACTCTCTATTTGATGCTCCCAGGATGCCTCATGTGTATTGCATGCCCATGCAGATGCACACACATGTAGTTATTCACACACATGTATGCATATCTCCACAAATGGATGTGAACACACACATACATGTAAATCTTGCTACAAATGTTGAATAGGCAGCTAGAAATGAAGCACTTTCTTTGTGCAACACACCCAGATGGACTCAGTATGCAATGAGGTAGGAGAGAGTCCTGCAGCCTGTCCAAAATCATCAAATGCCTTAATGATTACTGGAGTCAAGTCATGAAAATTATAAACAAACTTGAGTTCCACAAGTCTCCAAAGAGTATTCAAGAATGTGAATTATGGTAATAACATTAATAATAGCTTGTATTTATGCAATGCTCAAAATGCTTTATAAACATTATTCAGTTAATCTTTATGAGTTCAGCAGAATGAGGGCATGATTATTCCCTTTGTACAGAACAGAAAAACTGAGGAATGGGAGAGAGTTGCTGGTACAGCAAGTTTGGTGGAATGACTTATGTCATAACCCCCAGCTTTCTGGAAATCTCAATACCATCAACAGCAACTACTATAAGGATTTATTAATAAATATAATGCCCTTCATAAAAGAGAGAGGTTTTATTCAACCAGTCACAAAGGAGCTCTACATAAGAACTCTCTAAGGCATTAGAAGATTGTCAAATGTTTTCTGAGGCTTTAAGCAATTAACTTTTATGCTACCTCAGTTTCTCCATTTGAAAAAATGGAGCTAATAATAAAGAATTCTTATAAGAAGATGAATTTGAGAAGTGCTCTGAAGATGCAAAATTAGAGGGAATAAATATAACATAATAATTATAATGTTATTATTCCTCCATATAAAAAGAATCATGGAAAGCTTTATAGGAAGCAGTGTGATACCATTTTGTAACTGGAGAACCTGGGTTCAAATGCTTTCCCTGACACTGACTACTTATATAACTGGTTTGTTTTTGTTTGTTTTTGCAAAGCAATTGGGAATAAGTGACTTTCCTAGGATCATACAGCAAGTTACTGTTAAGTATCTAAACTGTCCCTACTTGTGTAACTTTGAACTAGTTACCAAATCCCTTGACCACAGCTTCCTTTCACATGTAAAAATGAAAGGAACCTCTGAGATCCTTTCTTACTCTAGAATTATAATCCTCTGATCCTAGGAATCTTGGAGATGGCTGGAAGAAGAAAAGATACTGAAAAGTATGCTGGACAGACAGAAGATTTGGGTTTGAGTCTTGAACTCTTCCATTAACTTGATTGTGGCCATAAGCAAGTTGTTTCACTTTTCTGCAGCCTCATTTTCCCCATCTGTAAAATAAAGTAATTAAACTAGTTGATCTCTTAAATACTTCCCACCTCTGACATTCTATATTCTAAGGTCTGTCCAGCTCTATTATTCTGCTTTGGTGATTCTAGGAAGGAGCCTCAGATCCTGTCTTTCATCTCCATGTTTAATGAGCTTTATTCTACTAATTTTTATTACTAGCTTGTGATCCCTAGCCTTGTGAAGGGAACATGACCTCTGGCAGCATCATCAAATTCCCTGAAGAACTATGGCAAAACCCCACCTACTCCAGCTTTTATGGCATCAATTCAGTTCTGTCTTCCCACTTCCTTGGGGCTAATCTCCACATGGCTGTGCCAAGAAGACTGGGGTAGAAGATGCATTTATTCAAGCCCAGCGCCCACTTGGCATTCATGAGCACAGAGGCTCCAGTCTAACCTCAGGGGCTTTCAGTGTCCGAGTATGCTTACTTTTGGCAAATGAAAGCAGATTTCCTGCTCTTGAGAGAAAGCTCTTTAAAAAAAAAAAAAAAAAAAAAAAACCTACCAAAACACTAAACTAAAAAAAAAAAAAAAATTATTGAAGCTAAAAGCTCTGGGACATCAAACTGCTCTTTACAAAACAGCATATGTTGATGAAATATGTGTAAATGAATCAAAAACACGTGGATTAAATTTCCCTTAAAATACATGACTTTAAAAATTAGGGGTGGGGGGAAGAAAGACTGGAGGCCAAATACATTCTCAGTTGCTCATTTGCATTTTATTTTAGTTTTTGTTTAGTCAGTCCTTAAATGCTTGGGGGGAAAAATAGTTCGAGATGTAAGAAAGTTTGAACATGGCTGAGTCTGCCCAATCTTTTATCCTTCTTGCCTTGACTTCCTCTAGCCTTTCTAGAGTGTTCACTCACCAAGTCACAGTCCTCACACACCCTCCACACCAACAATTCTGTCATTTCATGACAGAGGATGAAATATTGCTTTTTGCTCTAACAATTCAACACTGTCTTGGAGAAAAATTTTGCCAAGATCCATATCTTCTGAAATCTGTCTTACTCCAGGGACTAGGATACCATCAGAACCTTATTAATGACCCAAGTATTAGTCAAATACAAGAAAAAACTTGATACTATTTTCAGTGCTTTCTTTCTGAAATTCTCTTCAATTTATTCTGAATATTTCTTGTTTGTTCATAGTTTCATGTTGTCTTTTCTATTAAGTGTAAGTAAGCTTGAAAGCAGGCGCTGTTAATGGTCTTTCTTTGTATCCTTAGCACTTAGTAGGTGCTTAATAAACGTTTGCTGAATTGAATTGACTAGACAGACTGGTCCAGCTAGAAGGAATTTTGAAGATGGGAATTAGATGGCACAGTGAATTAAAAGCCTGCCTCAGACATATTACTATCTGTGTTATGTTGGGCAAGTCACTTAAACAATCAACTTCAGTTTCCTCAGCTGTAAAAAGTGGATGATAATAGCACTCTACTTTAGAGGGTTGTTTTGAGGATCAAATAAGATATCAATGTATGTAAAGCACTCTGTAAATTTCTAAGAATAATAAAAATATTAACTTTTCTTATTTTCTAATCTAGCTCTTCATTTGTCAAGAGACACTGAAGGTTAAAAAAATCAAGACAGTGGAAGAGTAATTTCTAACCCAAATCTAATCAGTCCCTTCAGCTCAAATGCCAAAGACCAAAGGTATGACAGAAATCCCCAAATTGGTTTCTGTCATCTACAATTCTCTAAGTACAAAGCTATGAGGAGCTCACAGATTTTTATAATTTAATATATATTTTACACTTAGAGGAGAAAATTTTTTGAAAACAGAACACACAGGTGGTGAGACAGATGGCCTGTCAGGAGATTGAGGAATTGGGAGGCAAAACCTTTCACCTCTAGGTCATTGGTTCAAATTCAAACAGGGTCAAGAGTGGCCAAGAGGCATCATTACCCTCTGACAGATGTTGGGTCTCTCCTGTGAAAGGTCTAGGATGGGCCTCAGGCTGGTCAGCTGCCAAAATACTAATTACTATTAGCTATAATGCTACTTGGAGAATGGGCAGCCTAACACTGTACTTATCCAATCATTTCTCCTCCTCTGCTCCTGCCAGACTGATGTCCTCACTGTCCCATACACATCAGGTTCATTATCCTG
This sequence comes from Myrmecobius fasciatus, assembly GCA_023553655.1. Lineage (NCBI taxonomy): Eukaryota > Metazoa > Chordata > Mammalia > Dasyuromorphia > Myrmecobiidae > Myrmecobius > Myrmecobius fasciatus. Next base: position 345,156 of record JAJPUD010000998.1, on the reverse strand, counting down.
CAGTTCTTTTGCTCATATTGTCCTTACCCGAAATGCCCTCAGTCCTCTGACTTTCCAAATTCAACTTACCTCTCAAGGCTAGTTCAAATCTCACTTCTTCTAAGGAATCTTTGCTGACTTTTCCAGTTAATGTCAATTTTCCTTCTTCCTCACTGTAATATACACTTTGACCTATGGTGTATTCACTTCAACTTGTTACTGAATGGATCGTCTCATACTGTTTACATAGAGTTACATTCATGTCAGTGTCATCTCTGGGGGGGGGGATTTGACAGGTATATTATATTTCTGCTGGCCCTGTCATTATCAACACCATGCTGAGGACTTGGGTGATAGTCAGATGCTATCATATAATTGAATAATACAGAAGGCACTCAAATAAAGACATTTAATTGAATTATGGTATAGTAAGGTCTTAAGATAGTGTGACAAAATGGCTAAAATTATGGACTTGAATTTAGGAACCCTAGGTTTAAATTCTCTGAGACTGGTTTAACTCCTCTGAGTCCAGGCAATTCTCTAAAATAATGAGGTTCAGACAGTTGTGTTTCCTGTCAGGTATCACAAAACATCAATCTATTTACATAGTAGAGTCAGATAAAGTCTTTTGAGATTTAGTTCTTCTGTTCAAAAGTTGTGGGAGCACAGGCCCATTACAACCTCTCAAAGACTCAAATTTCCTGCCTCTCAAAAAATGGGAAGGGTAATATTTTGTCTCATAAGGTCACTATGGGGAAACCATTACTTTGTAAAAGTAAAGACAGAAATGTCACTACATTCTACTTTATCTTTTCTTGGCCTAGATCTCAAATTTCATCTGTGCAATGGGCTACCAATTAAGAAACTACCTCTACTAGTTTAAAATAGTAACTCTTCTACAATTTACCCTCTTATGAGGTTGCCTAGGGCAATTGAGGATAAATGATTTGCCCAGTCTCACAATCAGGGTGTAATCAAGGGCAAGACCTGAAGCCATAATATTCAGAGTCAGAGGCCTGGCCTTGTATCCATTGTGTCACAGAACTGTTTTCTCTATTATATATCATAATAGTACTTTAGTTAATAATAATGTTACTTTAATAACGATTAGTCATAGTAATGATTATAGTAATAGTAATGTGTAGTATGACATAATGAATATAGAGAGCCCAGGACTAGAGTAGGAAAACCTGGATTCAAACGTCACCTCTGAGATAGGCTTGCTGTATGACCAGTGGTAAATGTATATATATATATATATACATATATATATATATATATTTGTACATATACATATACATATATATATGTATATATATATTTAGTTATCTAATCTACTCAGTGTTCTAGCCAGGTAACTCTTTAAGACAAGAAGTTATAGCTGACTTGCCAATTTACATTGGTGGAAGTCATATATATCATATATTTCCACACATGGAGTTCCCTATATGGGATAAAATCACTGGTCTGGATCTAGCTCCCACAAAAATAAAAATTTGATGGTAACTCTTTTAGGTGCATTACCTATATTGTTCTCTATGCCTTTTTTTAAGTGTAGGAAAACAGAAATCTTTGGAACTGCAAAGATCTATATGAATGTCAGTTATTATTAGTAGTATTAGGGTTACCAATCTGGCACTATTTCCTATGGAAAACATTTACTGTTAACAAGAATATATAAACTGAGCCAAGTAGAGTAAACAAACTCTGGTCCATGCAGGAATTAGTTTAATTGTCTCTCACAACCTTTCCTAATCAGATGAAATTTGACATTTTCCAGCCCATTTCCAGTGTCTTGTTGATCCTTTGCTTGATTTTGGAACATCCTAAATGAATGAGTCCCCCCTTTTTTATCATCAAAAAGGTGGTTAAAATATACGCAGATTTTGTTTTCTTTATGATTTTTTTTCTTTTTGATCTGATTTTTCTTGTGCAGCATATTTGTGAAAATATGTATAGAGGAAGTATACATGTTTAACATATTGGATCACTTGCTGACTAGGAGAGAAGGTGGGGAAAAGGGAGGGGAAAAATTAGAATACAGGATTTTATAGGGGTGAATGTCAAAAATTACCCATGTGTATATCTTTAAAATAAAAGCTATAATTTTAAAATAAATGAATAAATGATTTTTAAAAAGTAAAATAAAATAAAATTTGAGTGCAAAAAAAAGAAATATATGCACATAAATAAGGCCTTATCTTTCTTGGTACCACCAGCTGATATGCCTTTGTTCTTCCCCACTTTGTGAGCCTATTCTATTGATACTGATTTTCTCTATACCACCACTTTCACTTATCAATAGCTCCCAATTCCCAAGTGAAGCTAAAGAGGATCTAGTCTAATACTGAAAGGACTAAATTTCATGGCCATCTCTAGGAATCCAAAATCTCTTTTTTCTTATCCTCTCATTAATGTTTTATGCACTCCCAAGTATCATATGAAATAGCTCCAATTATGCCACCATCATCTCCAATTTGTATGCTAAGCTTTATTATTTTGTATGAAGAACAGCTTTTGCAGATAATTGTCTCATAACTCTCAAAAATATCCAGTGAGGTAAGTAGAGCAAAATCCCCATTTTACAAGTAAGGAAGCTGAAATAGTGATTTAGTAAGTAGCTAAACCAAGACTAGAACTCAACTCTTCTAAGTCCCACAGTACTTTCCCCATGATTCATTTCGAAAAGTCTTTCCTGATAAACTCTTTCTTAGCACCACCCAAGGGAATCGGCCAGGGCTAGAACCCAGAACTCCAATCCATGACTCTTTCCAGGGTGTCATACTACTGAACTCTATATTTATAAATGCATCTCCCAGAAAAAAAAAAAAAAAAAAAACCTCTCAATTATCTCAACTTGGCTCATTTGATTATTAGACCTTCAACCTAAGCTTCCTATCCCTTGCTTCCTTCTCATTCCTAATAACATTAGGGAGGCTGAGGCAGTCCCATGGACTTTCTTGCCATGAGTATATTCTGCCAAGAGTATGCAAAAATCTCTCCTTTAAGAGAAGTTGTTTGTTGATACAGCAGAGGAACCTCTCTGGGATACAAAAATGTTTGGGCTGAAGCATTTTTTGGCTGCACCTGATGGTTAAATGTGAAACTCTGAGGTAATGAATTTCCTGAATCTACTGAAAATTTAACAATAAGTTCTACCTATATGCCTCACTCCTGTGAGGGATGGAGAGCTTCCAAACTTTGCTAGATAGAAAATTTCACCTCCCTCCCTATTCTTAAGTTAGAAAACTTCAATTAACACAAAATGGAAGTTTTTATAAAATAATTATAAACTATTTTTAGCAAATGTACAAAATTTATATGGCAAATTTTAACACCTCCCCCCAGTCATCCTCAGTACCTTGGTGGGAGTGGGGGGCCTGAAACCTGATCCATAGATGTCTATTCTTTTTATATACACAAAGGGATTTATTAGTTTGCAATCAGGCTGCCCAGGAGAAACGTTGTCTTTTTATTCACTGGGGATGACTATAATAAATTAAAACAGGTCCCCATTAGGCCTTAGTACTTAGTGAGCCACTTAAAATCACTTTGGATCCTGGCCTGCCCTGACCTTTTCACCTCCTCTCAGACATTACTACTTCCGGGACTGAGGCTGTGTTCAGCTTGAGAGCTTGGCTTTTGTGAATGAAGCCACAAATCATTCCACCCCTGGACGCTGGGTACTTGGGATGAAGGGAAACCCGAAGTCACAGCTTGAAGAGCTGGCTGGCAAAGCTGTTGAGCTTACAGACCACGAGCCGACAGCCATGTGGTCAGAATGACCCCCATTTGCCCTCAAAGTCAAGAAGAAGAAAGAAAAATGCATTTTCACATACTCTTGCTGAAATTTGGTAGTTTCCTAATGCGCACACAGCCACACTGAGGGCACTGGGATAAAATAATATTCACTCCATGTTCCTATAGTTTTGCACTTTACAAAATCCTTCTATCCCAATCCCGAGAGGTACCATTTTAAAATATTTCTGTCCCCACTTAATAGATGAAGGAAATGAAGTCACTTGTTCACAATACTTTAAAAGGCAGTGTTGATTCAAACACCAGATCCCCTGTCCTACACTGCCTACTTTCTCCATGCTGACAGTATAGTTGCTGAATAGGAGAAGTTTGTGTTCTGTGCTATTCATCTTCTGGCATTGCTGTACCTTGGCTGTGCAGGAGCCTCTTTCTACAACCACTGTCCCAGGTGGGGCTTTGACTTCTCAAAGTCATGTCAGTCATGTCCCATACTCCAAAATTACTTCTCTCTCCTCTCCCTAGCATTCCCATCAGGAGTCTTATTCCCTTAGTGTCTTCCTCTCTGCTAGCTAGTTGGGAAGAAACTAATTTTTAAAACTGTTTCTTAATGAGGTAGAGAAGAAACATGGTGGAGAGAATACCAGACTTAGAATCAGAAGAACTGAGTTTGAATTCCATTGTGTAACCTTAAGTCATTCACTGTCTGAGTTTCAGCTTTCTTATCTTTAAATTTTGATAATATTTTATCTCTCTTCCTCCAAAAGCTGCCATTTAAAAGTCACAGACTGTTGGTGTTGGAAAAGAGATTCAGAGATCTTTTACTCCAACTATTTCATTTAAAGAAATACATCCTCTCTCTTCCCCCAGCAATCTATGCTTTGTAAGGAAGAACAAAACAACAACAAAACATCAGCAGTTCAGTAAAACTAATGGAGATATTATTTGAGTCTAACCATCTATGCAATGGCCCCATATTCAACAGTCTTATATAATAAAGGAAAGAGCATTTTATCTATCCAGTCTAAGCTTGGTCTTCATCATTACAAAACCTCCAGTTTTTTCTTTTAAAAATTATATGTTTTATTGACACCTTTTGTTTTTGTATCAATGGCATTTTCTGAAGTTTCTCCCCTCCAACCCCTTTCTAGAGAGCTCAAACTAGTCAACATATAGAAACAAGTTGACAGTCTATGCAGTGTTCCATACCCCTAAGTCCCTCAGTTCTGCAAAGAGATAC
>JAJPUD010000998.1:305150-340171 GCA_023553655.1 Myrmecobius fasciatus | reverse complement strand
GACCCACATGTGCAAAAATGTTTGTGGCAGCCTTTTTTGTACTGGCAAGAAACTGGAAAATGAATGCTGTCCATCAATTGGAGAATGGCTTAATAAATTATGGTATATGAATGTCATGGAATATTATTGTTCTGTAAGAAACCACCAACAAGATGATTTCAGAGAGGCCTGGAGAGACTTACATGAACTGATGCTAAGTGAAATGAGCAGAACTAGGAGATCATTATACGCAGCAACAAGACTATATGATGATCAATTTTGATGGATATGGTTCTCTTCAACAATGAAGTGATTCAAACCAGTTCCTATTGCTCAGCAATGAAGATAGTCATATACATCCAGAAAGAGGCCCATGGGAACTGAGTGTGGACCACAACGCAGCATTTTAATACTTTCTGTGAATGTTTGCTTGCATTTTGTTTTCCTTCTTAGGTTGTTTTTTTTTTCTTTCTAGATCTGATTTTTCTCGTGCACCAAGATAATTGTATAAATATGTATACATATATTGGATTTATCATATATTTTAACATGTATTAGACTACCTGCCATCTAGGGGAGGAGGTGGGGAGAAAGAGGGGAAAAATTTGGAACAAAAAATTTTGCAAAGGTCAATGTAGAAAAATTGCTCATATGTTTTGTAAATAAAAAGCTTTAATAAAAAAAACATAGTCAATGTGCAAGATGGCTTTGTAAACTGTAATGTGCAGGAATATATATATATATAATATATATACATATGCATAGATGGATAGATAATTATGATGATAATGAATGTAATCAATGACTCTTAGCAAGAGAATCAACATTTTGAGAAGGTATTTTCCATAGCTATATGAAAGACTCTCAAATGGTAGAATTTCAGGAAGCATGACAGACTGTGGGGGAAAGGTGTTACCAGCATTCCTCAAATTATGGCAGAGTGGAAAAAGTACTGCGTTTAGAGTCAGGGAATTGGGATTGAAACCCTAGATTCACAATTTATTACCTGTGTGGCCTTGGGCAAGTTCATTTAATATTTCTGGGACTTGGTTTCCTCATCTGTAAATTTAGGACTAGATAATTTCTAAGGTTTCTTCCATCTCTAAGTCCATGTTTCTATATATACCAAGTACCTGGAATACACTCACTATCTTCTAAGTACAAGTCAGTTGATACCTCCAAATACCCTTTACTGGTAAGGCATAGTTGGTGGTTAACAGATTATATGCTAATTTTAAAGGAGATAGGGATGGTTGTTCTGGTCAACAGATAAGGCAAGAAAAGAAAACCAGACATAAAGGACATCTGACACAAAGGCTAGAGGAGGAAAGTTGGTTTATTAAGTATTTAGGACAAAATTTGCACAGATTTTATATATATATATATATAAAATCAGTGAACAGATATTTCTGCATTGTCCCAATTTCAATTGCACTGAGCCTGAAAAGAATTCAGATTAACTCGAGCCCAACTATTCAGAATTTTTAGGTAACTAGAATCTATTTGGGAGTCTTTATTTTTAGAAGTGAATTTTGACTGAATAAGATGACTTGGATATCAGAAGATTTTTTAAAAAATACTCCAATAAAACACTTCTAAGGAATTTCCTGAGGTCAGTATATATTCATCACAACTGTCTCCATTTTGAGGCCCAGAAAGAGATAGGAATGAACCTATATGGTTCCTCAGTATCTTTGACCATCAGAGGTCATGCTATATTCACAAACAATTGCAATTGTTTGTGAATCCATGATTATAAAATTATATAACAGATTGTAGAGCTACACTGAACTTTAGAGATCATCTGGTACCCAATGCTCTCATTTTACAGAGGACACTGAGACCCCAAGAGAGTACATCATTTGTCCAAGGTCAGAAAGGTAGTATGTAGCTAGCAATGGCAGGTTTCCAACATTGATCCTCCAAACTCCAAATCCAGATTTATTTGTACTGTACCACACCATATTATTGTAACTTCATAAATGATGATATACTTCTTTTTGGGTTCTGATCACAAAATTTCTTATCCTGTTCAATTCTTCCTGTATTTCCTATATCCTACAAAGATCTTTTCCAAGTGCTAGAGGACTTCCTTTAGTTTTCTAAATATTTAATATTTCACTGACAACCCATAAAACACACATAACTATTAAAAACACCCCATTTCTCTATAGGTTTAAGATTTCTAAAGTGCTTTCTTCTCAATAATATTGGGAGGTTAGTATCTTATGTCCATTTTATAGATGATAGAACTGAAGCTAAGAGAAACCATTTCCTTTTTCCAATCCAATGCTCCAGCCAATTGATCAGTCCATCAAGATGCTCAGCAGCTTACTGAAGTACTGTTACTTTAATGGTAGTTGGCACCAAGAGCACATTTCAGGGTGCACTGCATCGTGGTACTTAGAACACTGTGTTCATACTATTTGCGGTCAAATGAATTAATCTCTTCCATGTGCAAACACATTTCCATAATTCTCCTGAGATTCCTATTGGTGGTGAAAGCAAGTGTTCATCAGGGTTTTCAGCTGCAGGGTTTTCAGGAAGGTACCAGAGCCAAATCCACTGAGCAGAGAGCTTCAGCACAACTTGTGTAACCCAAAGACCATTTCCTCTGCGGCCAATGAGAGCTACTGACATCACAAAGAGAAAAAAAAACCCTTTTCAATCCAGGAACCAAGCAATCCTTTGGTCCCCAATGATGCTCACTTCACCCAAGCAAGCTAGAACTGCTACTAAAAATTGCAAGCCTCATCATGTCTCCTAAATTACCTAGTCTGCAAATAAGGACAAAAAGTTTATGGGTCTCACTTTTAAAAAAAAGCTAGTCCATTCTTCTTCTGAGAAAATATATTCACTGGTAACAGGAAAAAAAAATGACAACAGTATTCTAGTATCAGCTTAAACATTTTAGTACCAGTCCAGGGTGGAGAAAAGTTTGCTAAAAGAAAACAAGTGGCTACTTGCAATACTGGATTAGAAGCCTTTCTAAAGCAGCTAGTGGGATCATCTTCACATTAACAATAACTCTCAACTTAGGGTTCAGAGTTGGAGGTTCAAGCTGTCATTTTACAGATGAAAAAAACTGAGGCCCAGAGAAATGACAAGATTTGCTATTAAGCAGCTGAGCTGGAATGAAACCCAAATCAACTGACTCCAAATCCAAAGGAAAAGAAATGGGAAAGGAATTTAAGTCTTTCATGTAATTTTTATGTATTGGTTTATTTTTGGAAGAAACCTTATGTGACCACTGAAGTTTCCCCTACGCTGCAAACTCTTAAAGCTGCAAAAGCCACATCAACACTTCCCATATGAGCCAATCTCTCCCTCCAGATTCACTTCTCATCCCCACTTTCTCCTGATTACCCAAAGTGTCTTCTCAAATAACAACAACTAGGATAATTTATAATTCTGTGGTTGGACAAAGTACTTCTGAGAACTAGCATCATTTTCACTATTTTGCAGATAAGAAAACTGAGGCTGGACAAAGTCTTATCACTTGCTTGAAATTGGAACAATTGCCAATAAGTTGAAAAAATAGTAATTGAACCCAGGTCTTGATTCTGTGTTTCCAGAACTCTTTCTACATACAATACCTGAATTTCTTGACTCTTACAATAAATATGCCTTCTTTCTATTCTTACCTCTTTAACTCATTATGGTTTTGTAATTTCACACACAACTCAGAATATATTTTTTGTCTTACCATATCTCTGTCCCCTCAGGATCTTTTATCCTTTGAGTTATATGTCATTTCCTCACTCATCTTGGTTCTATCTTTCCTGGATATTCCTTCTCTACTCTTACCAAAAGACAAGTTTGATCATTTCCTCTTTTGAATCAAGATCCAGTTTCCCCAGACACAAATCTTAAGTGCTTTGGAATTAGTGAAATTTTAAGAGTAAGACTTAAAAAAAATTCCTTCTAGCATTTGAGAAAATTTAATATGTTTCTCACTCCCCTTCCCCCCTCCCCATTCTCTGATTTGCAATGGCAAAGTATTTCAGCCATGTATAAAGCCCAGAATCTCCCCAAGACTGCTCCAGACCAAGAGGAACAATGCTCTCATTTTTCCCTTTCTAACCAAGTTTACTCATTACGATAGTCTGCCCTTTCTAAAAGTAGCTGTTGGCAGGAGGTTGTGCATTTGAGAGTAAGTAGCGTTGGTGGTAACCCAGAGCCAAGACACAATGTGTCCTTTTCAGAAAGGCAAGTTCTCTTCAGGAATCTGGGTTACTGAGTTACAGCAGCCATCATCAACGTTGCCATCATTCTAAAATCCATTCCACACAACATCTGACACAGCATCTGTCTTGATCCCCATGGGACGGATGAAGAAAGCAAGACCCAAAAACTGAACTGCTTTATGCTTGAATACAAAACTACTGAATAGCAGAATTGGAAGAAACTTTAAAATTTCTAATCCAACTGATATCTAAATGTGGATTCCCCTGCAACATCCCTGGCAAGAGGTCTTATAGATACCACTTATCTCTTATGATGGGGAATTCATTTTTCCTTATATCCATGTGAAATATGATTCTTAACAGCATCCACTCATGATTCCTAGACCAAGTAGTACAAATTTAATTTCTCTTCTCTACACAACAGACTCTCTTATGTCTGGAGAAAAGATTATTCCATATCCTTCCTTCTTAAGGATAAATATAATCAGTTCCTTCAACTGATCCTATATGGCATAATTTTGAGTCTCTTCACCATTATTTTAACCCAGGCAACAAAATCACACACACACACACACACACACATTTGTCAAGGTCCTTTTGACTCAAATATTCCAGATGTAACACTGATCAGGTCAGAGAATAACTAGACAATTATCTGCCTTTTCTCAATGTTTTGTTTCTTTGGATGCAGCCTACAATTGTCTTGGCTTTCTTTGGTTTCTGGTCATAAATCCTGGGCCCACACGTAGCTTGAAGTCTTTATGAATCCCCAGGTTTCTCCTCTCTGGCCCTGTACTTGCAGAAGTTTGAAGACTTGAATATCAAACCTCAGCAATCCCTGAAAAAAAAGAGGGACTTTTCACTATACCAAACCTGCTCACCTAGAAGCTAAATGTCAAAGGATCATCCGCTAAGAAGACAGTTCTTCCAAGTTCCATGTAAGGTCATGGCAGAGCCTTGGTGTCTGCCTCACATCTCTCCTTGCTGCAATTCATCCTCTATACAGTTAAATGCCAAACTAATTTTTTTCAAGTGCAGATCTGTCTGACTCTGCCACTCTCCTTTTCAATAAACTCCAGTAGATCCCTAATATCTCTAGAATAAAATCTACTCCCCTCTATTTAGATTTTAAAGCCCTTCCCAATCTGACCCCAACTAATTCTCCAGCTTCACTGCATGTCATTTCCTCCTTCCTCTACTCTGTGGTCTATCCAGACTTCCTTTCTCTCAGCTTTTCACATACAGTATCTTTTTTCCTCTTTGGGCCACTGAATGGGTTATCTTTCATCTTTGGAAGGCCCTCTTTTCTTACTTCCATCTCACAGAATCCCTCCTTTCCTTAAGAATCAATTCAGGCAGTACCTTCTATCCAAAGTCTTTTCAGATGCACAAGCACCAATTGATGTCTTCCCTCCCTAATTATATTATACTCACTACTTTGTATTTTTCTGCAATTTGCTTTCTATTTATTCTCCATATGCTGAATTTACAAATGTACTTGTTGCTTGCTTGTAAGGATATCTTTCAATTTAGAACAAGAGGGAATATGTATATATATATATATAGAGAGAGAAAACATTTAAAGATTGTATAAATACTAGTGATTGAAGAAGATGAGGATAGAAAGGGAAGATTAATCTTTATTATCTATCATGTGCCAAGTAGATTTTTAAGATGTAGCAACTACTGTGTGCTTGGAACTTTTTGCAAATATTATCTCCTTTGATAGTGATGATGAAGATGAAGTTATCTCCCCAAGGTCATATAGATAAGGAGACAACAGAGACTAGATCCAAACTCCTCCGATTTCAAATTCTGGTGCTTTTTCCAGTACCTCACATGGCTTCCACTGAACAATCCAGTACCCTTAACTTTCTCTGTGGCTCAGGCCAGTCCTCCTTGTGGATGATAGAATACTATTTCCTCAAAGACTGGCATGGAAAACAGCCCTGTGATGATCAGAGCAGTTAGTACCAAGACATGAGGGAAAACACAACTCGAGTAAAGGGAGACACGCTTCCTTGCCTAAGATATAGTCATTCCTTTCCTGCTAATTTGTCCACTGTGGGCTATGAGTTGAATTGCATTTATTTAATAGTCTCTGGCGTCCCATAACACAGTGCTCAGTGTAATAACTAGAGAGCCCCAAGAACCCTGAGGAACTTAAGGAGAGAAAATTCAGGACAAACAAAGCAACAATATGTAGCAACTGTGAACCTTTGGTGACCCCACTTTTTCCCCACCCCTCAAGTCCTGAATGTTAAACAAATCCCCAGCTTAATAGTACCATGTTAGTCTCTACCAGGTGTTGGGGAATTATTCAGGTTGTACCTATAACTGGACTGGAGGAATAATTGTGGGGGGGGGTTAGTGATAGGGGGTAGGTTGAGGAAATGAGGCAGGTTATTCACCCTGACTATAACCTTAAGGCATTGGGGAGCCATGATTTCCTTCTATGAAGGGCACTAACTCTTCCTTCTACCCTCCCTTCCTGAATTCAAATCAAACACTTAACCTTTTCTAGCTGTGTGACCTTAGGCAAGCTGCTTAACCACAATTGTCTTACCCCAAAAAGTGTATTTTTAAAAAGAAATAAATATTAAATGACTTGTCTAAGATCACACAGGCCACAAAGTAAGGAGCAGATGAGAGATTCAAACCTCTGACTTCAGATTCAGGATGATGGGCTTTCACTACATGATTGGTTACTAGTCTTAGTTCAGTCATTAACTAGTGGTGCGATTTTGGGACCTTCCCCTCTCTGGGCCCAAGTTTTTTGTTTTTTTTAATATAAAATAAAGGAATTACACTAAATGGTCTCCAAGGTCCCTTATAGGTCTAACATTCCACGAATATTATAAATAAAATGTTTTGGCAGGCAAACGCTTAATGTATCTGCCATGTGAAAAGACATGCCTTCATGAGCTTAATAGAAGACACAGTTTTAGAGGAAAAACCTTGTCCACAGGTATTAAATGTTAGGAACACATATCCATGACTATCTTATTCGTCAGAAGAGGTGTGATGCAGAGAATGCCCTCTTCTTCTGAGAGAAGAGAACATTTCTAATATGTAGAGATGAAAGTAGCTTTTTATGAAAGAAGAACAGATTGGCTCACAGATTTGGGCTTTTACAGGATTCACAGAAGGCACATAGACCAAGTCCCTCATTTTACAGAGGAGAAAATAGACCTAGAGAGATTTGGTGACTCGCTTTCAGGTGGGAAAGCCATGCTTTGTGACAGATAGCAAAACTCAGAGTTAACATGGATAGTCTGTCCCATTTAGGGGAGTAGACCCACTTGTAATCCATTAGGATTGTAGGTTAGGTTAAGGGAGCTTTGGCCACAGATTCTAACCAAATATGAATCATCTTGAGGAATCTCTTCCAGAAGATTCAGTTTAGTTTATCAAGGCACTGAATAACAGGCAGCCAGCAGGATTAGATGAAAATTTTAGTCTATGTGTGTTGAGTTTGATTCTGATTTCTGCCTTTTGCATTTTTGATAATTTTGATATTATTGATAATGCCTGATTTCCCAACCCTACCATAAAAGGGAAGAAGAGAGTCTTGAGACCTTGGAGACCAACTAGTCCCATGGACAGAGGCAGCTAGGTGTCTTAGTAAAGTGCTGGACCTGGAGTAAAACCTGAGTTCCAATCTGTCCTTAGACAGTGCCTTTACATTACTTGTGTAATCCTGAGTAAGGCACTGGACTTCTGTTTGCCTGAATCTGCTGAGAAGGAAATGTCAAACCACTCCAATATTTTTGCCAGGAAAATCCCATGGATAGCATTCGAGTCCATGACCCATGGGGTCATGATTGATTGAACAAGCCTCATGCACATATTTTATAGATGGAGATACTGATTCTGGTAAAGGGAAGGGACTTGAATGTTAAAAGCAGAGCTCATGTAAGAATTCAATTTTCCTATTGCATCCTCATGTTGATGAGGATTTAGAAGAAATGAACAAAAATCTTTAGCATCAATGACACACTTGCCATGTTTCACTCCCTTTGCCAAGGTACAATCCTGATGGATTATAAGTGGGTATGCTTGCCTAAAAGGGACAGAATGTCCATGTTAACCCTCAGTTTTGCCATCTGCCACACAGCATGGTTTTCCCATCTGAAAGCAAGTCACCAAATCTCGTGAGGTCTGTTTTCTCTCCTCTGTAAAATGACTGACTTGGTCTATGTGCCTTCTGTGATTCCTTCCAAGCCCAAATCTATGAGCTTATCTGTTCTTCTTTCATTAAAAAAAGTCTTCTCAAACACAATAAAAGTACACAAATCTATTGTTTAAAAGGACCCTAAGATTTACCGGCTTAAATTTATGGCAAGAGTCACACTCCATAAAGTCAGGGCCTGAATCACATAACTACTTTCATATAACCATAATCAGAGGGGGTTCTAATAAAACAAAAAATCAGCATAGTGTAACAGAAAGAAAACTGGTTGTGAAGTCAGAGGCCCTGGGTTCAAATTCTACTTTCAATAATTACTTGCTATGTGAATTTGAGCAAGCAATTTCTTTTTTTTTTTTACTAAAACTTTTTATTTTTCAAAACATATGCATGCTGGCTCTCTGCAACAAAGAATTGTCTCAAACCAGTTCCAATTGTTCACTGAAGAAAACCATATACACCCAGAGAGAGGGAAATGAAATATGGACCACAACGTAACATCTTCATGATCTCTATTGACATTTGCTTGCATTGTGTTGCCTTTCTCTGATTCTTTTTTTTTTCTTGTAGAAAGGATTTTTCTTGCATAACTTCTCAAGCATTTCAACATTATTAACATGTAGTGGACTTCCTGCCATCTAGGGGAGGGGAGGGGACTGGGGGTAAAATTTGTAATGGAAAGCTTTGTAAAGATCAATGTTGGGGAACATACATATGTTATACAAATAAAAAGCTTTAATTAAAAAAAAACATATGCATGGACAATTCTTCAACATTAGCCCTTGCAAAACCTTGTATTCCAATTTTCCCTCTTTCCCCCATGCCCTCCCCTAGATGGTAAGTACTCCAATATATGTTAAACATGGGAGAAATATACGTTAAATCTAATATATGCATACATATTTATACAATTATTGCCCTGTACAAGAAAAATCAAATCAAACCAGTGAAAAAAGAAAAGAAAAAGAGAAGCAAAATAAAACTCAAGCAAACAACAAAAAGAGTGAGAATGCTATGTTGTGAACCATATTCAGTTCCCATGAGCAAGTAATTTCTTATTCAGAATCTGTTTTCTCATCTGTAAAATGAACAGAACATTTACAACTCAATAAACCTCAAAGAACTACCTAAATGCAAATTATCATTAAATTTAAAAATATCATCTACAGACACACACTTATTTACCATCATTGCTCCTCTCCAGGAGGCATCAAACCAAGGAAAGAAAAAAATTATTAAAAAGAATTTTAACCACAGGAGAAGCAGTACCATTTTAGGTAAAAAAAAAATTATGGCATTAAGAAAATTCACTAAAAATTCCACTGTAGAGTACCACAAAGAACAAAATGAGTGACCAGATCTTGAAAATCTCTTCCACCCTTTGACCCAGCAGTGTATCTACTGGTTCTATATCCCAAAGAGATCTTAAAGGAAGGAAGGGGACCCACATGTGCAAAAATGTTTGTGGCAGCCCTCTTTGTAGTGACTAGAAACTGGAAACTGAGTGGATGCCCATCAATTGGAGAATGGCTGAATAAACTATGGTATATGAATGTCATGGAATATTATTGTTCTGTAAGAAATGACCAGCAGGATGATTTGAGAGGTCTGGAGAGACTTGCATAAACTGATGCTGTGAAATGATCAGAACCAGGAGATCAATATACATAGCAACAACAAGACTATATGATGATCAGTTCTGATGGACATGGTTTTCTTCAACAATGAAATGTTTCAAATCACGTCTAGTTGTTCAGTGATGAAAAAAGCCATATACACCCAGGGAGAGGGATCTGAGGGTGGACCACGACATAGCATTTTCATGCTTTCTATTGATGTTTGCTTGAATTATGTTTTTCTTCTCAGATTTTTTTTCTTATAGATCCAATTTTTCTTGTACAGCAAGATAACTGTATAAATATGTATACACATATTCAATTTGTCAAGTATTATAACATAATTAATATGTATTAGGCTTCCTGCCATCTAGGAGAGGGGGTGGGGGGAAGGAGGGAAAAATTTGTAATAGAAAGCTTTGCAAGGGTCAATAATGAAAAATTACCCATGCATATGTTTTGCAAATAAAAAGCTTTGATAAAAAATTTTAAAAAAAGAAAAAAAAGAAAATCTCTTCCAGTATGAAGGATTCATAATTCTTTCTTATGCATAGGTTTAGCCTCATTTCTCCTCTTTTTAAAAACTCCCAGACACTTCCTTATGGCCTCAGTAAAATTTAATTCCCTTTGCCTGTCCTTCAAGGTCCTCTGCAACCCAACACTATCCTACCTTTCTATCCATATCTCACATGACTTCTCTCCATATACTCTATATTTCAGCCAAATGGGCTTACTCTTGTCCTTCTCATTATGTCCTGTGTTTTTCTATCTCTCTATTCCTTCTGACCAAAATGTGCACTCTCCCCCTTCTTGGCCTGCTGAATTTATAGCCATTCTTTAAATTACAACTCAAATGAAACTTCCTTTAGGAAGTTTTCAAATCCCTCATCTAAAAATGACCTTAGATATTATTAGTATTATATATTGTAGTTATCTGTATTTGTGTCACAGAACCATGAGGACAACAACTATGTGTAATCTAAGTTTTGCAGCCTTCTCTGCCCCAATGCCTTTTGTATCATAGGGCTCTATATATATTAAGTGCTTAATATGTGCTTTATGAATGGATAAATAATCTAGGGGGAAAGTATATGATTTTAAAAAAAGAAAGTGGATCTGTGAGATCAAAATAAGGCTAATTTGATACAATTTCAAAAATCAATTATTCAAGGACAATATTTTCATTTTAGAGACAGGGAATGGAGTGTGTGTGTGTGTGTTTGAATTATTTATGTTTAAGTCACAAACTAAATAATGCAATGCAGTGTCAGCGGGGGTGGGGGAGTGGGGAGGGGAAAATTGTGGCAGAACACAACCAATTCCTGTCTGGGGATTTGCTATTGAGGGAACACTAAAATTTGCCTCCTCCAAATCACTACCTAAGGCAGAAGATTTTGAGCTGAGTGAGCTCTCTAGAGATCCAGAGTACAGTAACTGGCAGGAGATACAGCATCGTGGTAAATGCAGCGTAAACAGTGCTCTAGGCCCAGGAACCTCTGGCTCCAGTGGTGACACAGTACATAGAGAAGCTGTAATATTTACTCATCATCCACTTGGAATAGCAAATTCAGAAAAAAAAAAGATCAGCAACAGAGTTGAAAACAAGAGCTAGGCAAGTGAAGCGCTTGCCTTAGATGTATCAAGCAGAGGGAGTACAGAAAATTATGTATCTACTATCATGCCCCCTCAAGATGGGAGGGACAATTTAACATTCTCATATACAGACACAAATATGTAATTACAGCCCTACTCCAACAACCCGCAAGTTCTTAAGTCAAGATATTCTACATGACCCTTCCATCTTGTGTTTCCCCAGGGCAGGTGAAGTCACTATAGACAGGGTGGCACAGTGTAAAGAACATTGGACTTGAAGTCTGAAGACAGGAATCTGAGACCTGGCACTGCCACTTACTAGCTGTGAACCCTTAGGCAAGGTATAACCTAAGTAGGAGCCTATTTCTGCTGCTGGAACTGTGCCTAAGCTACCCTGATTGGTATACGAACGAGTACGAACTCACCCAACCCACTGTATATCTAGTTTGTCCCAGACCATGTTTCATATCTAATCCTGAATGTTTTTCTCTTTGTAGAGATGTGTACTCCAATCCCCCACTTTCCGGCTCTTGCAAGTGCATACTATTGCTTCTAGAAAAGACCTGAAAACCCCCAGACAAAATTCCCTTCGTCAACTGTATACTTAGAAAAGACACATCTTACTTTTTTACCTCCATCACCAGCACCTACTTTCAGTAGGCAATTAAAAAAATACTTTTTCATTCATTCAGTGTAAAATGAGAATAACACTTATGCTATCTCCCAGGCTTGTTGTAAAAGAAGTACTTTGTGATCCTTAAAGTGCCCCAGAAATGTCAGATATTATTATTTGTCTAATAAAACTAATCCCAACCTCCTGAATCTCTCTACTTAATAACAACATATATTTATTAAGTATTTATGACGTACTAGGCCCTGGGCTAGGCAAGGGAACTAAAAAATTCAATACTATTAAGAGCTTACATTGTATGCACATCATTATTCCAGACATAGACAAAACTGAAAAAAGAAAAAATGAAAAACACTTACTAAGAACTTCCCATGTACTAGGTAAGCTCTGGGGATACAAATATAAAAACAAAACAACAATAACAACAAAAAATTAAAGACTGTCCTGGATCTTATATTCCAATAGGAGAAACAATTGTAGGGAAGTGGTGGCTAGAGAGAAGCACTCTGGTCTGTAAAGTTACAAGGATGGTGAACAGAAGAGTAGACTGACATAATCCAACCAGGAACAATGATAAGAGTTGGTTTGCTCATATTTCACATTTCCAGAAATGGATAGTGATAGATAGGATGTGGGAAGGAAATGGTGTATACATGGTGAGGAGGCAGTGGAAGTGAAATAGCAGGTAGAAGAGAAGAGAAGCCTAGCTAGAACTTTCCTAAAATAAGGTTCCAGAAGAGACAGCCACCAATCAGGAAAGTGAAACCCCAGGACCAAAGTTCCATCATGAAGGGTTGACAGGGAAGTTTTGAGGAAGGTCAACAGGGAAGGAGAAATAAAACACTTCTACCCTCAAGGAGCCTATGATCCATTAGGGAATATGGAAGGAACATGAGTATTACGTAAAATAAAATATCATAGGAAGCAAAAGAGTGACAAAAAATGTTTCAAGAAAATCTATGAAAGGGAGAACATTTTAATCTGAAACAGGAAGGAGACAGATTGTCAGGAAGGACACTGAGGAAGGGGACATTTGAAGTAGGCCTTGTAGGAAGGGAAGAATTCATACAAGCAGAGCTGAAAAACAACTATTTTTTTAAAGCATGTGTGACAGCACATACAAATAAATACATGGAGTCAAGAGAAAGCAGATTTGAGACTAAAGAACAAAAGAACTATTACTCGCAATTTTTGTACTCATAACAAACAGCCCTAAACATACTTTCAGTAAGGAGCAAGAATGGGACACCATCCATTGTAGAAGAGACAGAGATCCAAAAAACAATTGGCTGCCCCAGCTGGGAGAAGTGTGGAGCCTGTCTGAGTGACATTCTGTAGCTTCCCATTTTAACTAATTTTTTCCCCCACTAAATAGGAACCAAGTTTGGTTGTTTCTGCTGCCATAAGACAAACCTCTGCATTCAATGCTCTGGGACAAAGCTTCATTTGCTTCACTTTAGTTATAGGCTAGCAATTCATTGTGGCTGAATCATAGAGGGCATAAAAAAGAATGACTAAAAATAAAACAGGAAAGGTAGGTAGAAGGTTAAGAAATGGTCCTTAATGAAAATTAAATAAACAATGACAATATAGAATGTGACAAAAACTTAAGAGAAAAACACAGAAATGTAAGGAGGAAAAATACGGCCTTTAATTTAAACTTAAGTATGCATAACATTTATATTATTAGGCTGTAACCTCAATGATAAAGATATTTTCTCTTTTGTAGATTACTATCTAGCCTTACTATTCTATGTAACTGCTGTTCATGTTCCCATGTAGCCTCTTCACCAAGGTTGTATTTTTGATGTACTATAGGATGTGGCATCTTTCCAAGAATCTTATATCTCACAAGAAGTGGTATAAGAGATATTGACAACATACAGAATTGGAAAAGGAGGTGGTGCATTTGGAATCAAGAGCAAAAGAAGAATTTGCTTTTAACTGTATTCCCAGCCCTTTATTACAGTGCCTGACACATAGTAAATCCTTAACAAATGCTTGTTGATTGATTGATTGAAGATCTCTAAGAAAGGAGTTTATAGCTTCCCATGAGAATATATCTTGGTATCTAATCAATTCAAAGTCAAGAAGTTGCTTTATTAGGACATTATAGAATTGGAAGGGCCCTCAAGTCTTTTATAATCTAATCTCTCACATCATACAGAAATCCTCTTAAAGCACTGTTGGCAAATGGTGATTCAATCTCTACTTGAATATTTCCAATAATGGGGAGCTTAATCTCAGAAAGTGTCACATTTCATAGTTAGATAGCTCTATTAGGAGGTCCCCTTCAAAAAAAAGTCCAAAAATCTGCCTCTCTGTGATTTCTACCCACTGTCCCTAGCTCTGTTCCATGGGATAATATAGAGAGTAAAGTCTAAACAATGGGCCAAAGAATCATTGCAGCTCTTGGTGTCCATATAAGAAAGGAGTTCCTCAGAGCTTGTGATAAAAATTTTCCAGAGACCTCACTGCTGAATTTTTCTTGGAGATTTAGGATGTTCTGGACAAATTGAACTATTTGTCATCTCCTAGCCTCATACTTTCATTCATGTCATCTTTATCCCCTGAAATAGGTTTCCTATTCCCATTTCTGCTTACTGAAGAATTTTCTCTCCTTCAAGGCTGCCTCAATTGCTGTATTGTTCATGAAGCTTTCCCTGATTATCCAATCTGAAAGTAATTATCTCCTTCAAATTTTTTTTATAGACTTTGGATTTCTTCTTTGAATTTACAGAATTCTAACTCCCATTATAGTTACTCTGTGAACACACATTATCACCCTTACTCGAATAATAAATTTCATGTCAGTAGGGATTGCATTTTATTCCACTTCTTATATTCCTTGTAGAATGTTTAGCATAGAAAAGACTTAATAAATGTTTGTTGACTTTGTTATTGTCATTGCAATAAATTACAAGTACATCAATACATCTGACTTCTGAAGTTGCCTCAAAGGCCAAAATGGTAATTTCCTTTTAGGTTGGGCAACCAATTGGAAAAAACGGAAGAGGATAAAGGAAAATTCTTTCTTCATCCATAAATGACTATTGTGGTTAAGTTATATACACTCTTTGGTCTTTAAAAATCTTCCTAGAAGAGACTTAACATAAACTGATGTTAAGTGAAATGAGTAGAATCAAGAGAACATTTTACATAGCAACAAAAAGATTATGTGATGATCAACTCTGATGGACTTGTTTCTCCTCAACAATCAGGTGATTCAGGCCATTTCCAATAGATTTGTGATGGAGAGAACCATCTGCATCCACAAAAAGAAATGTGGGGACTGAATGTGGATCACAACATAGTATTTTCACCTTTTTTGCTGTTGTCTGCTTGCTTTTTTTTCTTTTTTTCATTTTCCCCTTTTTGACCAATTTTTCTTGAGCAGCATGATAAATGTGGAAATATGTATAGAAGAATTACACATATTTAACCTATATTGGATAGGAAGGGAGAGGGAAAAATTTGGAGCATAAGGTTTTGTAAGGGTGAATGTTGAAAACTATCTTTGCATGTATTTTGAAAATAAAAAGCTATTATAAAAAAAGAAAAGAAAATGGATCTCCCCCTTGGGGGGGGGGGAAGATACTCCTAAGAGTGATGATATGTCTCTGTCTCAAAAGGAACCAAACCATTTAGAAATGTGAACCATTAAGATTGATAGAAAGTACAAGTGCAAGGTTAATCTAGGGATAACTTGGAGAATTCCAATTGATGTAGATGGTCAATTTGAATAACCCAGGTCTGGAAATTCTCCTTCTTTCTCCCTACTCCTTTCAATGACTGTATAATTTATTCAAATCTCCAGACTTCTTATAGAGACCTAGTCTACATTATGGGCTTGATCTTCAAAGCTTTTTTTCTTCAATGTCTGTACCCAGTGGAAAATATCACCCCAGTTCTCATAAAACAAGCAGCCAAAGAGGTTTCTTGCCATACTAAACAGTGGCTGACAACTATTTCTGAAAGCTGTAACATTTTCACCGCTTTTAAATCAGCACCATATGACCCATACTCCTCCTCCTCCTCCTCCTCATAAAAAAAACCCCAAAAGAGTAGATTAGAAAATCCCTCCCATTCCCCATGATTAGAGCCAATCTGGGTAAAGGTCTAGGAAATATAAAGAAATGAAAGCTCTGATCACAGAAGTTCCCACCTCCCTTCTTCTCAAAGAGCCTTACTTTTCTCCGTGGAAACAATTTTTTTGTGTCTTTTGTAAATTTTTTTCTGGTCATAAGGCACCAGGTTCCTTTGGGAAACCTAGTGCCTTTTTACTGAGATGATGATTCCCATTTGGCATTGAGTTGCTTAGGAGTTTTGTATTAAAAGTAATAACTATTTTTACGTTGGCCAGAAAGCGACAAAACACAGACCTCTTACTCTGTATTAGTTCTCTTTATTAAACTGGAAACAAGGTGGGTGGGGATGGGGGAAAAACAGGTCAGGAAAGAAAGACTTGTCTATTTAGTGCTTAAAATCAGGCAGAGAATGCTTAAGGATTTAGTACAGTAGAAACAAAGGAATAAAAAAAAAAAATCCTGAAACCAAAGTGAATGGATGGGCCTGGAACCTCCATAGCTAATCAATCACTCACAGCTCAAATCTCATTTTGTTAGGAGGTCCACACTGTCTCCAACTCCTATTACATGAAGCCTGAATTACATACATTAGTCCCCATGCTTACTTATTCCTTTGTCTTGTTTAGGATTGTAGAATTCTTAGAGCAAAAAGGGCCCTTAGACATCAGAACTGGAAGATCCCTTAGAGACCATCTCACAAATCCCCTCATTTTAGAGAGGAAGAAAACAATAACCAGAGAGGGGAATTTATAATCCCAGATTTATGCTGTAAATTTAGTAGCCATCTTGAAGTACAGAGCACAAAGAGAAAAGGGATTTTTCTATTGCGGCATGGTTTAGATACAGTTCCTGCATCTTTCCTTGTCTTATAAATTTCCTTGTTGAAACTCCTAATGGAGTTCTAGGAAACTGATAACACTGTCTTCCCATTAAACTATAAAGCACCACCACCACCAGGTCTTCACCATCTGTTGTCACAATCTAGGTGGCTGGCTCTAGAGTGCTGGACAAATCCTACATTAGGGTGTATTCTCCCTTTGGGATAGCATCCTTTTTGTTTCACTCCTACTCCAAGATATATTCGGCAAAGCTGAATTCCCAGTGTTATTTTAGGGTTGTTTTTTTTGGAGGGGGAATTGGGAGAATCCCTAACCCATGAAGTATAAGGAACTCAAAGTGAGGAAACCCCATCAATCAGTGGAAACAAGCATCTATTCTGCTATCTATAGTTTTATAGTCTTAGAGCGTTTTCTGAAGCACTATGAGATTAAGTTACTTCCATAGATCTCACAAACATAGTATCAGAAGTGGGATTTTCTGACTCCTAGGCCAGTTCTTTCTCTACTATCATATATTGCCTCTTTCTCAGTGGTATACTTGTTAAAAATGCCCATGGTAATATCATAAGGAATGACTTCTTCCATCTCTAGTACAGAACTTCTAGTGAGATTTACTTCATAACGGTTTACTTTTCTCTTTTCTCCTATGAGAATCTAAATTTTGCTATGTACTATGTATCAGAAGTGATTCTGACTAAGTCACTTAACCCCTCAGGCCCTTCCAATTTATGTTTACTAATATGCAAAGTTAGGGGATTCATGTAGGCAATCTCTAGTCCTGGTTTAAATACTACAATCCTATGAACTATATAGTAAAATCCATGCATATCATCTCCTATAATTGCTGTAGGAGACATGATCAAATGGAATGTTTTAAGAACCAGAACTCCGTTTCAACCTTTAGTTCACCAATCATTAGTCCTAACAGGGATCTTTGAGATAGTCTAGTCAGTTCCTTAATTTTGTAGGTGAGGAAGCTGAGGCCCAAGATGGGGAGTGATTTGCCCAGTTATTCAAAAACAGAACCAGCATTAGAACCCAAGTCTCTTTATACTCACCCCAATGCTCTTTTCATTCTACTACAATGCCTTTTTAAAATTAATTTTTTTTCTCAATAGGATTTTATTTTTCCAAATATACATATAATTTTCAATATTCATTTTTATAAGATTTTGTGTTCCAAATTTTTCTCCCTCTCTTTCTTATCTCCCCCAAAGACAGCAAACAATCTGATATGGATTAAACATATACAATCCTTTTAAACATATTTCCATATTTGTCACATTGTGCAAGAAAAATCAGACCAAAATGGAAAAAATCAAGAGAAAGAAAAAGCAAACAACAAACAAAGGTGAAAATACTATGCTTGGATTCACATTTGGTCTCGCAGGGATCCAGATAGCATTTTCCATCCCAAATCTATGAAAATTGTCTTGAATCACTGCATACAATGCCTAAAAAGGCATTTTGACAATTTTGAAAGAAATTTCTTTAGATATCCTATTCTACTTTCCTTAAATACAGAGTAGAAAAACAGAGAAGGATTTGAGTTGTTGGGAGTTTTTTAATTGTTGTTTTTTGGCTAAGTGAAGATCTTGGGACTCCTCAAGAAGTTTACAGTTGATAAACATAATTGTAAGCACCTACTATGTGCCAGAGTGCTATGCATTTAGAAAGTACAATACTACTTCTAAATATTATTGACTTTTGACCAGGGTTCTAAAATGTTTTATTCTCTGAAAGTGGCTACTGAAACTAATCTATAATCATAGTTTAAAAATTAAATCATTTACCTTCTTTTTTAAAAAAGTTATGGATGAGAAGTTTGATTATCTGAAACCCAGATGGTCACATTTTATGGTAGTGCATGACAAAAAAAAAGAGTTTTAAACTTGGAAAAGCATTCTAAATGGTTAATAAGAACACTAGAATTCTTTGAAGCAACCATTAAAAAACAAAGCTGGCCTCAAAGCTAGCAAGACTTGGAGATTCAATTCCTATCTCTGGCACAGGATAGGATTCTAGACAAACAAGTTAACCTTTTGGTGCTCTGGACAATTTTCTAAGACTATACAAAACTGCAGAGAAAGGTCCAAGCTGCATTAATGGATGTTCTTTTACCTGGGAATTCCTTATACTAATAATAATATTAATAATAGCTTTAATAGCAATACATTTTTATAGCATTTTAAGGTTTAGAAAATGCTTTCCTTACAACAGCTATGGGAGGCAAGTGATATTCAGTATTACCTTCATTCCACACATGGGAAAACCAAAGCTTAGAGGGATTAAAAAAACAACAACAACAACAACAACAACAACAACAACAACAACAACAAAAAAAAAAACCCAGAAAACTATCAAGTGATAAAGGCAGGATTAGATCCCAAAAGCTTTGTGACTCTGAATTCTATGCTCTTTGCAGTAGGAAATTATGCTTCTAGTATTACCAGGGCAACAATAAAGCATTACTTTGCCTTCATTTCTTCATCGGTTAGAGGTTGCACCCAACTAAAAAGAAAATGATAAAACAGCTATCCTTTAGTTGATTCTTAAAAGAATTAATCACACACACACACACACACACACACACACACACACACACACACACACACACACGACAAAAGGTATCTGGAAGTAGATTCTCTTCCAATCATTTTTTTGCAGAAACCAGTAAGAAAAGTAAATGTCTAACCCCTCTAGAAATTATGCTGAGTTTGAGTGGACTAGCACAAAAAGGATCTGCAAAATACACTCTGAGCAAGTCATTCTGCCAAGGCTGATCAAAAAAACAAAGTATCATCAAAAGAACTTTGTTGACAGATGTTTTTAAAACTAATTTTGATTGTTTATTCAAGAAAAAGCCAGTTGTTTGTTCTGATATCAGCAGACATGAAATATTCACAACTTGATAAGAAAAGAAAAAATAACCCACAAAAATTTAAGCTTTTCTCTAGAATATACATATTATAGAAATGTAAGAATAATTTTTAAAATCACCACTTTCAATACTATTTCATTAAGTTACTATGCTGTGACTGTTTCCCAAAGGGCCAGGATAGTATTTCTTAGTCTTTGCTTTTAGATTAAAAACATTAGTTTTATTTGAATAGTTTCTTTTCAAAAACTATTTTTCTATCCCAGATGGTTTCTAGTAAAGTAATCCTGGGATCTTTCTTTGTTCCTGTGATATCTAGCATTGTTTGCAATGGCTTAGATAAAGGCATAGATGGTATTACTCATTAAATTTGCAGATAATCTTAATCTAGGAAGGATGGTTAATGGACTGCATGATGGTGTCAGGATCCAAAAGGATCTTGAAAGGCTTAATTTAATAATATGTATTATATATTTATAAATGCATACATACATATTTTTATGTTACATATAAAATAATTTATTCAATAAAATATAGTCACACTTGTGTAAGAAAAAAGCAACTTCACAAATACATGATGGAGGAAGTATGCTTGGGTAGCAACTGCTCTAAGAGAGAGATTTTGAGGATTTTAGTGTGCTACAAGTTCAATATAAGTCAGCAGCAAGATATGGAAGATAAAAAACAAATGGAATATCTCTATGCAGCCTAGAGCTCTTAGAAAAAGAGAGGCAATTGACCAATACATTGTACTCCACTTTGGTCAGATCATCTGGAGTATCATGTTCATTTTTGAGAACCAAGAATACTGATAAAAAGGATATCAACTGAACTGAAAAATGTCCAAGGAGGGGACCTGGATGAGGAAGGGCCTGACGTCCATATTAGAGCAGGATTAATTGAAAGAATTTGGCACATTTTTTTAAATATGAAAAAACACAGGGAAGGTCATGATAATTGTCTCCAAATATTTGATGGGCTGGAGTAAGACTTACTTTTTGTACTTTCTGAAGTTAAAACTGGGAAGTATGGCTGGAAGGAGGAAAATTTAGGCTGGGGGCCGGGGAGGAGTCCTAATTATTAGTGCTGTCTGAAGTGGAATGGCCTGCCTTAAAAGGAGGTAGGTGGGTAGATTCTTCCTCCTCAGAGAACTTTGAAAGGCTGGACAACTATCTGTCACGTGCCTAAGACTAAGGCCTTCTTTTGTGTACATATGGACTGAACTAAATGGCTGTTGAGATAGCTCTGGCAACTCTTAAATTCTGTGATTCTTGTCTTAGCCTTTACATTTTGGGGGAATCTGTTTATTCAAGAGCCAATAGCATGAGACTCAACCACCAAGGACACATATTAGAAAAACCAAATGGCAGAGATGGAAGGAACTTTAGTGATTTATCTCCTCTAATACCCTTATTTTACAGATACAGAAAACTAAGCCTAAAATAAAGTGGTGTCATAGTTCATAGAGCACCAGGTCTGGAGTCAGAAAGACTCATCATCTTCCTGCCTCAGTCTCCTTAATTGTGTGACCCTGGACAAGTCACTTAACCCTGTTTTCCTCAGTTTCCTTATTTGTCAAATGAACTGGAGAAAGAAATGGCAAACCATTTCATTATTTTTGTCAAGAAAACCTCAGATGGGATCATGAAGAGTCAGACACAACTGAAAAATGACTGAATAATAACAATAAAGGTAGGACCAGGAAGGACCCATGTTCTTTCCAACAGTGTTAAAAATGGAAAAAAGTTCATGCTTTGAATATGGCAGAGTGTAGAAGTCTTCAAAGATGAGACAGTGGTGAAGGCTGAGAGACCAGGCTATCAGAACTGGAATTTTCTCTCTGGGTGGGCAAAGTTGGAAGGAGATTGCCTGAAAAAGGTGCCTTTGGCAATCTTCTGGTAGGGGTCACAGGAGAAAGTGAGCAGCAATCTTTTGTTTTTCTTTATAAAACTATTAAAGCCAGTTGGGTGTGAGAGACCTCAGTTTTTCATATATTAATTCCCTTTTATTTTAATAAGGAAAGGCTAATTTCAAAGAGAGTTCCATGGCTGTGTTCAAGTTAACTGTTATATCACAATGTTCCCATTGTAAACCAAAGGACTTCTTGGCCTTTAAACTTGAGTTATAAAAATTTGGTTTGAGCTCAAAGTCTGGCATGAATAGAGCTACTTTAATTTCATTTATTGAATATTTTTTAAAAATCTGTTTGGCTTTTAAAAATTTTGTTCTTTTTTTTTTTAGATGAACATTTAGTGTGGAATTCTGAGAGTGGGGTGGGGATGAGGGACTTTTCAGAAAGAGGACTCATATAGATACCACCCAAAGAGTACCCAATTTGCTCAGCCTATATTTGCCTGTTTCCCAGGTTGAAAACTGCTGAATACGGCCAACTGGTCAGTTAACAAAGTCTTTACTATTTATTAAGCCCTTACTATGGCCAGGCACAGTACTAAGTACAAGAGGTATTAAAAAAAACAAGCAAGCAAACAAACAAACAAACAAAAAAACCAGTTCCTGCCCTTACATTCTAATGGGGAAGAAGCAAGCTCTATGTATATGCAAGAAAAACTGTGTAGACAGAAAGAGTTAATGTCAACAAAAAGAGAATGGGAAGAGAAATGGGAAAGACCCTTGCAGAAGGTGAGATTTGAAGAGGCTAGGATGGGGAGGTGAAGAGGGAAAATAAGACCCTTGAATGCAGAGCTTCCTTTTCTATCATAATCTCCTGCCTCTTTACAATCAAGCATAGTTTTAGGAATACAGTATAGCACAGAGAGCAATGGACCAGGAGTCATGAGATTGGATTAATTTCATCCCTAATATATTAGTTGTGTATATACTTTGAACAAGTTACTTCTCCTCTCTGAAGCCCAGTTTCCTAATTTGTAAAATAAAGGAGAATAATACTTGCACTACATACCTCATTGAGGAATTCTGATGAAATAATGTTGAGAAAGTCAAGTCAAGAAGTATTTATTAAGTGCTTTCAGTGTGCCAGGCACAGTGCTAAGCACTGGAAAAAAAAAAAAACTGTATTATGCAAATGAAAGACAGTAGCAGTTTTTACAGGATCACAGAGTTTAAGGCTGGAAGTGACCTCCTTTTGTAAAATAGGAAAACTGACATTCAGAGAGGCTAAGTGATCTGTTAGCCAGTGAATATCCACTTATTAAGCATTAATAATGGGTCAGACAACACACATTGAAGATGCAAGGGAAGGCAAAAGACAGTGTTCCTGCCCAATGTCACACAGCTAATGAATGACAGATCTTGTTAGAGCAGTTAACTATTATAAGCCTTATTTAATTCAATTTTAATTATACAGAAATGCATGATAATACTGGATAAACTGGAATGAAGTTCTCTTTTATACTATCTAACCAAAATAGAAATACAAGAGATTTTTGTACAAAGGTTTATTTCACTTAAGGAAGCTGCTTTCTGTTACTTTTAAAATTACTTTGACAACATATATGGCAACATTTTTCTTTTGAATAAAAAAATGTGCCAATTACAAAGTATCTATCAAGAAACCTGCTTCAAGTTGACTGCATAGTACCTCATCCCCTACATTTTGGCCTCAACCAGCACCATGAAGTTATTTCTCTTGGGAAAGACAAAAACAAATTACTTAGCCCCTTGAATGTCAGTTTTCCTATGTTACGTGTTGATCTACAGACAAGATATGGGTTTGAATCTCAGTTCTATTACGTATGATCTGTGAAACTGTGGACAAGTCACAACTTTCATGTGCCTCAGTTTCTGTAAAATGAAAAGAATACTAATATGATCCACCTCACAGGATTAAGACTCAAAACCACAAGTATTAAGCAAAAATCTTACACAAATCTTTGCTATTGTTATTAACAGCATCTCTGAATCTACTCAACCTCTCTTTCCCTATCCCCAACCCTTGGGGAAATTTTTGGGGAAATTCTTTTTAATTCCTCCTGACAAAAACTTAATAGAATAAATTTTTGGAATGTTAGTAATGAAAGGTAACTTCAGAACCATTTAGTCTAAACTTTCATTTTACAGAAAAGGAAAACTGATGGTCAGTGACTCACCAAAGACCATATGGAAACAAAAGTAAGATTTAGATTAAGGTCTTCTACCCCTAGGAGATACTACCCCACATTGCTTATCCCCAAGGTTCAAGCTTCATCTGTGGAGGACACCCAAATAGTCCTCAAGTCATTGCCTGCCTCAGTTTCCTCATCTGTCAAATGGACACAATAATAGCATCTACCCCACTCCCAGGATCTTGTGAAGATCAAATAAGGCAATATGGGTAAAATACTTTGCAAACCTTAAAGCACTATATAAATATTAACTATTACAAGGACTGCCTATACTTCATAGCTCAAATCAAATACTACATCCTCTGTGAGGGCTTACCCCAGTCTCCATTATATAGCACTTTGAGGCAGCATGGGAGAATGGAAAGAACATTTAATAAGGAGTCAGAAGACCCAGGTTCAGGTCCCACATAACCTTGAAAAAATCTAAGTTTTCTCATCTTGAAAATGGGGACAAACATCATACTTATTACTAGCTCCCTCCCAGAGTTGTTTTGAAGAATGTACTTTGAAAATGTGGGAAGGAGGGGGCTGAGCTAAAAGGAAAGAAGAAAGGAATAAACATGGACTATTTGTCAGCCATTGGGTTAAGGACATTACAACTGTCTGAGATATCAATGCAATCTGTTAAGATCACTGCTTATGTACCTTTATCATCCATTTTACAGGATGATTGTCTGTGAATCATATTTCCTCCAAGAGAAGGTAAGAATCAAGAAAAAGAGGCCCTGGTTTTTTTCTGAGAAGCAAACTGGTTCTACTATGTCCCAATTTTGGTTGATGCCTAGAACCATTCCTCAGTTCAGCAGAACAGATCTGAAATGGTAAGTACTAGCTCTTAAGTGAGGACTGGAGATATTAAAAAATATCCAGGTTAGTATTATTTTAGAATGTTCTATACCAAAGGCACCAGAAGGTGACCAGCAAATTTCCTATTAATGGAGTCTATAAGATTAAGCACAGGAACTCAACTGTTATAGAAAGATTGGTTTGAGCATTTAAGGGAAAAAAAAAATCAAATTCCTTCTCTAACTCAGAGGGAAAAAAACCAAAACAGCAAAATTTCCCAGAAAAAGGGTTATTTCCAAAATCGTGTACAGAAGACACACACAAACAACACAGAGGAGGAGGGAAATAGGGAGCAGTCTGACATGCCTCCTCTCTGGATACAAACCGCTAAAAAGCCATTCTATTCCCCCAAAGCCCACTCCTGTGTCTCTTCCCCAGTTGTCTTTCTTGTGGGTGCCTGAGTAATCCTGGAGGAATTTCCAATGTTTAATACATTTGCTGAGTTAAAGAAATTCTTTCTTCTCCTTTTCTCCCTATCCCAACAATTAACTCCACATCATAGTGAGCAGTCTATTTAGCAAGATGGCAACAACATAGTCTTTACCGATCATTGGCAGGATATAAATGATCTCTCCTAGTCTATTCTTCTTTACTGGATGCTGCCAAGACTTTGCCCATAAGTCTGTTTACAATGAAAGATAACAAGTCACAACATGTTATGGCATATGACACTGTCTAGTCAGCAAACTGGGGAAAATCTAACAGAAGACTTAACTCTCTCCCTCTGCCTCATCCTTCACTTAGGTTTTTGGTTAAGTTAGATAAGAAATGGATCTCAGAGGAATTCAGATAGCCACCAGACACACAATAGAAGGTATTAGAATTGGATACAGCCAAGTCTTGAGTTTCAATCTCTGAGCTCTAACACTTAGTAGATGTATGGCATGCCAGAATTATAGTGGTACCATGGGAAAAAGTCCTGCATCAAATTTGGTGTCAAAGAATCTACTCTGGAATAGATCAAATTGTGATCCTGGGCAAGTCACTTCCCTTCTCTGGGCCTGTTTCCCCATTTTATAGATGGGATTGGACTCGATGGTCTCTTAAGGTGCCTTCAAACTCTAAAAGCTATGATGTTATGTTTTCTAAGGTATTTTTTATCACTAAGTTCTAGGGTATTATTTCTACTGTCACTTTCCGTCTCTGACGCTTAAGTTTCCACTCTAGAAAATGACAACGAGAATATTTACATTATCTATTTTCTGGGGCTATTATGGGGAAAGGATCTTGTAAAATTGGAATAGAAAAACATCTCCTGCAATGTTTCCTTATAACCAAACTATTATAAATGAAGTAAGATTAGGTCATCCCTCTGGGAGGGGAAATAATTCCTTACCATTTCACCCCAAAATCTTCTTTCACTTATACCACACTTGAGTAAATGATGTAGGAGAGACCTTTATCCTGGCCTTAGAATGATGGGCTCTCAGTAGAGTATGTCAGACTTAAATTAGTAGCATAGTAAACATACAAACCCTATAGAAAAAAAAAAGAAATAAAATAGGCACCACTGTTTGGGAAATGGATGAACAAATTGTAGTATATAAACATAGAAGAATATTAAAATACCACAAAAACAATGAATAGGAAGAATGCAGAGAAGCATAAACAGACCCTTAGGAATGATAGAGAATGAAGAAAATAGAACCAAGAAGACACTCTTTATAACTATGAAAATGGAAATGTACCATTAGAAAGTAACCAACAACTGATGAACTTGAAGAAAAATGAACTTGGTCCAAAAGAAATAATAAGGAAATATACCTTTCATATTATAGTGGAGAAATAGGGACTATGGATATAGAATATGGCATTTAATGTTAGATGATTTGTTTTGGCTTGGCTTAAATGTTTTTCTTTTGTTACAAAGAAAGGTTCAATGTTTGGGTGAAGGGTTGAATAGTTAAGGAGAAATAACCATGATGTGGAAACAAGAATAAATTTATATGAAGACTAATGAAACTTAGGTAGTTGTGGTAAAATGGAAAAAGCACTAGGATTTATAATCAGAAGATCTGAATTCAAATCCTAGTCGGGCAACTTAAGAGGTTTAGGATGTCACTTCCCTTTACCTGACCTCAGTTTCCCCATCTATAAAATCAAGGGGATTGAACTAGATGATCTCAAAAGATTTCCTTTCAATATTCTAAACAATATTCTAATTGCCAGACTCCCAGGCTGGGGTTCTTTAATGCTATTTAATTACTAAAGGGCTCTTCACCTGCTTTTCAATTTTCCAGAATCGAAACCAAATCCCCAGACTCTCTCTAATCTGACTTTGATTCTCTTTCTGCAGAGCGGCTAACGATCTTTAGAAGCCCCCTTTCTGCACCTACACCCACCAAAAATGTCAGTCACACAGACAGGAAGTTGGGCCTGGCTGAGGTCATTCCCCTGGGGCTCCTGCAGTTTGCGGTGGGTTAGTGGTGGTGGTGGTTTCAGTCTTGCTTTTTTGGTGACCTTAGAAGTGCTTATTTATGCATTTAAAGCCCATGATCTAATACTTTCTGGTTTGGCTGCTTTCTTCATAATAGCAGCCTGTAAAAAAAGCACTGGAGAATTCCCCATGTTTTCTCATTTTGGGTCAAAAAAATAAACTGCCATCTACACGGCATTAAATAATGCCCACACGATGTGTTGGAATATGTTGCTTCAGCAGCAAAAAAAGCAATCTGGAGATATTTGGTAACTTGGGGGTCCGCTAATCAGTCACAGTCACTTTTTGATAGAGGTTGAAGAGTAACATTCTAAGCAATTCGTGTTAAAGCAATTTTTAAAAAATGTTGGATTTGTTCATGTTTTCCCCATTTCTTCACAGAAGAGTCAATGTTTTCAACATCCTTTCCCTCTGTAATTTTCCTATTGGCACAG
The DNA here is from genome assembly GCA_023553655.1 of Myrmecobius fasciatus. Taxonomy (NCBI): domain Eukaryota; kingdom Metazoa; phylum Chordata; class Mammalia; order Dasyuromorphia; family Myrmecobiidae; genus Myrmecobius; species Myrmecobius fasciatus. The sequence goes on along the minus strand of JAJPUD010000998.1, from coordinate 312,372 downwards.
CCACATCTGACCATGAAACCCCACGTAGGTATGTTACAGAAACAGTGATTGTTGAAACAGACTCGAGTCTCTGGCATGAGCCTCTCTCCTTTACAAAATTAAAATGCCTTTTCAGTTCATAGACTGTAATGTACTTCAGAGATGAATACAAAAAGGAGTAACTGACAGTGTAGCAGACCAAATGAGAGAGGAGTAGATTGCTTCGTTTATGTTATCATTCTGCCTCCCCTTTTCTCTTCACATGAAGGTGGAATGTTGCATATTTGCCCTTTCATTATGGGGAAATAATTTCATTTTGCACTTAGTTTCTTTAGCTAAATTCATTTAAAAAAAAAGATGATAATCCCCTATGGAACACTTCACATACTTCATGTATTTCATTTAAAAAAAATACCTAAGATTGGTGTGGGTGTTCATTCTGTTAATATAAAGTGAAGTATATGACACCATTTCATAAGTTTCTGTGGCTAAAAAAAATCCATTAGCTAGTGGTCAAGCTGGGGTTGAGATACAATAGACAGATGTATATGGACAGGGGGATAAGTAATGGACCCATGATTTCATTAAATGAGAAAATTCCTGGATGCTAAAAACTCTCTTTCCCAATGCAAGTCAGCACCTTCTAGTCTTTACAGCCGGAAGCACAGAGCTGCTACATGCCAAAAGCAAATCCTGAACTCAGTTCTTGGATCAGAGGATGGCTCTCTATCCATTATGCCATTGAGTTATAAACATGTTTACTGGGCACAAAAGAAAAATTAAAAGAACAATCATTTAAAGCATATGTAGAGGAAAATTAATTCCTTAAACAAAAGTTTTTATAGTCACCTATGTAAGATGAATTGTTTGTAAAATGTTTTAGTGGCAATAAAATAATAATCCTTTTTGTGCTGGCCATTTAGGGAGTCTCTCCCATAACCAAGATGGTAATTACTAATAAAAAACAATTAGTTCTTCAGACAGCTAAAATCCATACCTTTTGTAGACTCAGAACTGGATCTAAGTTCCAGATTCAGATTTCTAATACATCATGTTTTCATTTAGTTACAGACTTTTCAGAGGTAATCAAAGATGATATTAGTGTTTGCTGAGATATGTTGGTGGGCAATGAGATATTCATAATAATTAACTGTCCTTCACAAACTAACTCCTATTAATATCATACCATCAATATTAATATTTAAACATACACACCATCCCTAAACTCTTAGGTTTAGAACATCTTATATTTAATTCATAAAGAAATTGTTCAATTTTCTGTGCCAGCTACTAATTAATTTTTTGCTGATTTCCTCTTAAGATGACATTCAATGACATATAAATTATATCAAATTGCCTGCCATCTTTGGAAGAGGGAAGGAGAGGGAAGGAAAAAAAATTGGAACTCAAAATCTTGTAAAAATGAATGCTAAAAATTTTCTTGACATGTAACTGAGGGGAAAAATACTATTTACCAAAAAAGATGCTACACAATGTAATGACACAGATATTGCAACACAAATCCTACTGAAAACTATTATCTTCCATGCAAACTTGGCATTTCTTCCCTCTATGTACAGTCTATGACCTCCCACTTAGCCTCTCTCCCGATATCTAAATTATCAAATGTGTGTGGCCAATTTAAATTTGTACCAATTTTCTCATGGAAGAAACAAGTGAAAATATCAGGTATCACTGAATATCCTTTCCAAGAAAACATTCCCAATGTACTCTGACTTGCGGGATGAGGGACAACACCCCTATTATCTAAATGCTTGTTTTTGTTTTCTTCCGTTAACAAATTTCAGTAGTGGAGCTTAGGAGAAAAAATGTCTTTGCTTTTTACAAATTTCTTAATTAAAATACTCAATACATATAGAGCTATTGAGAGTAAAAGCACCAAATATCCTATATAGGCACGGAACACAAAGAGCTCACTACCATCTTTTTTTCTCCAAAACAATTTAAATGAGTAAATAGAGAGTGAACAAAAGCAATGAATGGATAAGATAAGTAAGCAAGGGGTTATAGAGAAAGAACTCAGACTAGAGTTTTTCAGTTTCCTTTTTTTTCTCTAAACATATTATTCTTCTTACTTTAAAAATATTTTCATCAGCACATGAAGATTATAAACAAGTTACTTCTTATGGCTCTACAGAATCGTGAGCTATTATTACTCAGCTCTGTTCCATTAAGAGAGGGCAAGGATGGATTCCCAGGGTCAGTCCCCAGTGAGCAGCTATTGTCAATCACCAGGATGTCACCGCTATGAGTTCCCACCTAATTGAAGGGGGCTTAGCCCCACCCTAAACCAGGGTGTTGGTTAAACACCATTAAAAGAGTTAAGATCTGCAAATAAAGAAAATGAGACATTGTCTTAAGTGAATTAAGGCAGCCACTGGCCAATTATTTCCTGTTCTCTGCTAACAACTGCAACAGACAAAAAGGAACCATTTTGGAAAGACATGTTGTGGGATGGGGAAAGATGGAAGGGGGATGTGAGTGTGCTTTTTCTGTCAACAGTTCAGTGTTTTCACAGCTCAGTGTCCTTATTGGGGTTAAACACTTGGCAAGAAGTGAGGTAGGGGGATGTGGATAAAGAAAAAAGTTTGTTCTGCCATCAGAGAGAACTGTCCTGGCAGCACCCTCTTGTTGAAATTTTCTGCCTTGGGAGTTATTGACTATTGGAGCTCTTAAGCCCAGAAACACTAGAGATAAGGAGAAACCACATTAGATTATCCACTACCCTGCTTTTAAAAAAGGACTCTCCAATTTTTCTTTCTTTTTTGCAGAAAGGTTAATGCCAGTAGAAGGTACTAAGTTAGGGGCCTTTGTTTAATCTTCCAAATCCACTTGGGAAACATAATTTCTCCCCTTCCCTACATATTGTTCCATCTTTCATAATGTAGAAATAATGGGCTGTGCTGCCAGAACCAGCAGGCGTTGTTATCTATATTTGTAATGTTTTAACTACACATTTTAATAATAATCCAATAATAACCACAGCTCATATTTCTAAAGGGCCTCAGGAGGTACACAGTGCTTGTTCCATAAACTTCCAGTGAGATGGGGAGTGTTAGAATCATTCCTTGTTTGACAAATAGGGAAACTGAGGTTCACACTAACTACTATTCTTTACTGATGTAAAAGAATGTGCTGTGCAGTATCATCATACATTGCAACACAAAAAATTGTCACAATCTTCCTCTCTTCCTGTAAATTTTATTTTATTTTATTTTTTGCTCCTTGACCAAAACCACTCAGGCAGGATATGTTCTGATTCCAAATCTGGTGTTATTGCTATGACATCTCACTGCTTTTTCATGACGTGTACCCCAGAGAAAAGAATGTACCAGTAGTTCTACATATAAAATATTTCATTGCTGAGGACTTTTGTCTGCCCACCAGGAAGAGGTGGTATGCATGCAGGGAAACAGTATTGAAAACCTGGATTTGTTTTGGACTATGCTGATTACTATCCATTGAAGCTGGATAGTTCACTTCCCCTCTCTCAAGTTCCTCAATACTAAAATAAAGAGATTAGACTACATGACCTCTAAGGTAGCTGAAAGTCCTATGATCCCAATTGTATGCCACTTCTCCCTCCATCACTTAAAAAGAAACCAAACAACACTTCACATCTCTCATTTTCTCATGACTGCAGAGAGCATTTTTTCCACTACTCAGAGTCATCATAATCTGCAGTCAATTCCACACGTTAAGCATAACAACCTGTGACTTTATTATACAAGGAGTTTATGGTGGGGCTAATTAGCGTCTAACTGGGCACTCCAGCTGAGGACACCTAAAAAACATCTGGCAGCAGAAGCCTGGTGAAGAAGTGGGGAGAGTCGGTTCACAGGGCCACGCAATCCCATCAGAGCTGGTTCCAGTCAGATCTTAGCAAAACTTGTCTCTTGTCTTTGACCAAAGTTATCTTTGGAAAGGTAACTGAAAAAATAAGGAAACTGGCTTCTTCTTTGCCAGAAAGGACAGATCTTGTAGTTGGGAGCACATGCCCTTTTAAAATGAACACAAGTTGAGTGTGTACATTTTACACAGATCCACTTGTGTCTACACAAGGACATGCTTACCCTAGAATGCAAGCGCACCCATTTAAAAAAAAATGCCTTTTGCAAATGGTATTTCTAGTCTTCCAATAACAGCTTGATATGATTCATTAATTCTCTTCAGTATGGCTAACAATCCCTCAGCCATTAAAACAACAGAAATAATGTCAAATACTGCCAACATCATGGTTTTAGTATTTGGCCAAATGAGCATGATATAATAAGCCCCCAAACCAAGACTTTTTGTAAGCCTTTACAAGTCATTCAGACAGGAGATTATGAAATTTAAAGATACAATTTACCCCAGACATGTTGATTTCCTTTAGTAAGTTAAGAGTTAGAAAATTATTTATGTGTATATACCACATGTCTCAAAAGTCTTAGTGCAATTAAAATCACACTAAGACATTTGGGTCATCCTGTATATATGGAAATGTCAAATGGTCTTCCATGTATGTATACAAATACATATAGGTAAGAAAAGCTCAAGGAGAGGTAAATAAAGTCTTATCTAGTCTAGTGTAAAATATTATCACAACGCTATTTTTAAAATTCTGAATTAAAGGAGTAATAAAAATGTTTCAGAAAATATTCATTACTGTAATATCTCATTTCTTTCTCTCTTCCCCCCCCCCCCCGGCTGTATTGAGAATCTTCTCATGATTTCATATATGGTTTTACTTAGGATCTATCTTAGAGAGTTTTTAAATCTAGTTACTTGCTGTAACAAACAACTAATTGTAGTTCTTTTCAAAGAAAGCCCAAATCTGCCTTCAGTGGCCAACCAAATTAAGTATCATCTTTTTTTCAAATCAGAAAACAAATAAAGCTGCATATTTAAAAATTCAGGTACTCTTGCAATATGGGGGCAGGAGGTGACACCAAGGAGAGACCTGGGAATGGGGAGGGGAGAAAAGATTTTTAAAATTGCCCCCCAAATTTTTTGATAATAGCAGCTTATATTTGTACTAGATTTATAGATTAGAGAAAGATTAACAAAAACAGGGGGAAAGATGGTTTGAGAAAAAATTTGAAACATAGATTATTTCAAAAGAGGGAAGCAGAGTTTTGTGCATCCAATATAGAACTGCTTTGGATCTTGTTCAAATGTCTTCCCAGCCCATTTCTGCTAGTTACAATGTTAGAGAATTAAATGTTTGCAAGGGCCTGTTAATAAATTTTAAGCAAACCCAAAACATTTTATTGGCTGCACATATGTAATATAACAATGAAAATTTCAGTAGAGGAGAAATATACTATTACATGAATGGAATATTAAAAAAAAAACACAGCAATTGTACCCTGGGCAATAATTTCCTTTGGAAGGTATTCCCTAACTCAGACATAATTTAACACTCAAATGCTGATTTGATGTTTGTAAATCACTCTCAAATTCCCCTAAACCTTAAGAACAGCTCTGGATGCAGGTTTGGTATTAACTCATTTCACTGCATCAGGTAATTAAACGTCACTGAAACGGTTGTGATTTATATGGAAGTGCAGTAATTTTTTTTTTTTTTGTGGTTGTTAAAAAGGTAATTAAAGATTATGTGGCAATTCTCAACATTGTGTTCATAAAATTCAGCATGAGTTTTATTTTTAGTTTCCCAAACCCGCATGGTCAGTTTCACCTCTCTCAATGCTGAGACCCTACCAACTGCCCTAACAATTCATCAACTGAAAAGGAGTTATGGACTCTGGGGGTGCAAGTGCTTTCACCCCAAGGCTGTTTTTGCTGCAGCAGTAGTAGTTGGTTTGAGAGGTAGTTACCCGATCTTTTGCACTTATATATTTGCAATTAAATAACTTCTGTAGCACTAAATTATTTATTTTGGGCAGGAAAAAACAAAAACAAAACTTCACGAGCTAAAACCAACAAACGATTTTGGATCGTGGCATAAAATTCCATTCTTTGTTTTCTTCATTTCAACAATAATAAATTTCAAAAAGAAACAAATACACAGACCAACCTAGTGTTTTTAATAAGCACCTCTCGTCGCCAGGTTCTTCGTAAAAAAAAAAAAATACCAATTATTTTGGGGTCCCATTCTCGGCCGGGGGAAGGAAATAATAAAGTGGCGATTAGGGCAACAATCTGACATCCCTAAAAGGGTCAAGGGAAGAAGCGTCACTAGCTAGGATACCACTGCCCTCGGCTTTTTCAATCCAAAGCGAGTTTCAAAGAAAGGAAAGGACGTTCGCTTGTCGGCTGACTTCTTGGAGTTAGAAGAGCCGACTTCTCCTTAGCATCACCCCGGCCCCCGCTTGGCAGGCAGGCTTTGGTCTTAGCAAACTCACCTTAAACGTGCCGGACCTCCTCCGGCAGCGTAGAGGACTTAGCCCGCTCTGCCTCTCTGTCCCCAGCAGTCTCCCGGCGCAGGAAGGTTTTCGCACCTGGCGCCTGTCAGCACTCTGCGCCAGTCCGATCAGGAGCAGCGTCCTACTATGTTCCCTCCCTCCCTTGCTAACCCAGCACTTGTCCACTCTCTCTTCAGCCCAGCAATGACGCGGCTCCGGCCACCTGGGCCAGGTTTGCCCCGGTTTGTCCCAGTCCGCAGAGGAGGCTGAGCAATCTTGGGAATCTGAGGCGCAGCGGCTTCCTCAGCAAAGCCCCAAGTGCTGGGGGAGCAGCCCCACAGCCCCACAGGCCGCGCTCCTCAGACCAACACCGTCCTCCTGCACCAGATCCTAGGCTAGCCCGTTCCCGGATCTCCGGGACACTGGCGGAGGGCGAAGGTCGGGCAGAGTGCCCGACTTGTCCTGCTCACTTGACTACCCCTGCTCATTCGACTACCCCAGCCCACACACTCAGCCCCCTAAGCTCAATGAGTCCAGAAGACTGCGCGCACGGGCAGCTCCGCGATTCCGTAGACTCAGCCTGTCAGTGGCCCCTGAGGCAGCCTCCGTAACCTCGATGGAGGTGTTGGAGGGCGCTGGCAGGGGCAGTGTTTTATTTTTTGTATTAAGAGGAGAAGCACCTTTACGCGACTAGGGTGCGAGGTCTGGGAGGCCGGAGAGGTTAACCCTCTAGTCTGCGACCCACGACCCTTAGTCTCCCAGTTCAGTTACTTACTCAGTTCTATCTCCCCAACCCAGGGCCAGCGTGCGCGCGTGGGAGGCGTGTGTGTGTGTGTGTGTGTGTGTGTGTGTGTGTGTGTGTGTGTGTGTGTGTG
>JAJPUD010000998.1:289306-305140 GCA_023553655.1 Myrmecobius fasciatus | reverse complement strand
GTGTGTGTGTGTGTGTGTGTGTGTGTGTGTGTGTGTGTGTGTGTGTGAGAGAGAGAGAATGCGCGCGAAGGGGAAAGGGTGAAGGTCTCCTTACTCACCACGGGCTGCTGGAAAGAAGCTCCCACGTCCCCGGGCCGAGCCTGCGGGCGGCTGCAGAGGAGCTAGTGGCTGAGCGATTCCCCCCTCCCCCAATCCCCCGCCGTCCTTTCCTCTAGTCTCTTCTTGTTTCCCCCTCCTCCCCGAGGGTTGCGGCGCTCTCTGCCCCCAGGCGGGGTGGGGCGGGGCGAGACCCGTGTGCGAGGTGAAAGGGTCGCGGGGAACTGGGACACTCAGGAGCGCCTCTCGGAGGATCCGGGTTGCCGCGGGTTCACGGAGAGCAGCGGGTATTGGACTGAGGCAGCTGCTGCTTGGAGACTTCCTTCGCTTAACCCCGAGCACGCCTGGGGAGGGGAGGTTCTCGGCCCCCTCCCCCTTACACACCCACCGACGCCCCTGCCTGCACTCTGCCCTCACGCCTAGTTCTTCTCTGTGGGGAGCACCGCACCCAGATGCAGAGGCACTGATTCGCGGAGCCTCCCTACTTGTTGGGACTTCGCCGTACCGCGTCTTCTCTCTCTCTCCCTCCACCCTCGTAAAGACTCCCTCTCTAGGAGACATCTACTTGGAGAGCATTTTGTAATCCAGACACTAGTTTACAGGGAAACTTTAAAGGGAGCATGGGGTACTTGCAAAGAATAATGGGCTTGTAGTAAAAAACTCGGGTTTACATCCCAGCTCAATGACAGACTGCAGTCAAATCTCTGTTTTACTTCTCAGTCTCAGTTTCCTCATTGGGAAGAGTGATGGATTTGGGGTACTGGTTCATATCCTAACTTCCACTTATTACCTGTATGCTCTAAGTCATATAGCCTTTCTAGGCCTGAAAAGTTTCCTCAACTGAAGGAGAGGGTTGGACTAGCTGGTCTGTAAGGTCCCTTCCAGCTCTTAATCTCTTACGTTTTGTAAAAATGGGACCATAATGCTTGAAGCACTAATCCTTGTTCCTCCATTCTAAACAACTGGCCAAAACATTCCTATCTTGTCCTGAGGCATTCCCTTCAACAACCCATTAAATCCAACAATACTCCAATCCTATAGGATTGTCACATATTTTGATAGGTATTGACACTTTACATTTAAAAGAAAAACAAAACAGAATATCATCACAAGATCAACACAAATCAGATCTTTGTGAACAAGTTAATGAATTACGAGGCAGCCTTATTTTTTTTTTTTTCAGACCTAAACTGTGCCATTTAGGAACTAAAAAGTAGCCTATTGGATTGAAAGAGTTAATAGCTTCCCCAAACCAGTTTACTCACCTAGCCGATTCTGGCCCATTATCTCATTAATCCTGATTGTTTAGTGTATCCCGGAGAGGGAAGCAGAAGGCAGGTGGTGCTTACTAATTTTAGTTGCTCTTGTAAATGGAGATAAAGGACTCATCCAAAGGCATTTAGCAAAGTTAGAACTGAGGAAGAATCAAGTCACCTAATTCTCATCCAAGAACATTAAAATTCAGCCATGTATCTGTGACTGTTGCTTATTCCTCCGTCCTTTCTGGCCTCCAGGCCCCCTTACCTTCATTACCTGAAACAAACCTTGAAGTGGCTTGCAAAAGCTTCCCAGGGAAAACTCAAAATATCAGACTTGGATATAGAGTTTCCAAGGACTCCGGCAAGGAAAAGTGCAAGAAATTCCATTTCCTAGGCATTTGGGGAGATCAGATTTGTTCTTTTCACAGACCTTAAAGACTACAAAAAATTTCCAGTGCAAGACCATGGTTTACATACACACAAATATCTCACAGACATATGCAATCCTCTAATAGATTCATATTCTCCAACCCCAATTTTTTCCACTTTGCTAAACACACACAATTTACACCCTAAAGATCTCCATATTCAGTTAATGAGTCACTTCATTCACACACATACACACAGAGTACAAATGCAAAAGAACAACTCCCATAAAATACACATAACCCCTGCAAAATTCACCACATACTAAGCACACACACATATATTATACAAACAAATGTATGCATCTAAAGTGGAATATGACACAGAGAAAAATTAAAATGCATGAAAATGTTTAAGCATGTAGTTTATGTTAAGGCTAAAATGCCACTTCTAAGGCTAAAAGCTTTAAGCTAAATACACACTTGTACTTTCTAATTGCTATAGTCACAAGCACACAATATTTATATAGCTAACATGCACAGCATGAAAATATGTGTCTATATATTATCATTTTCTCTTATTAATTTATCTGTTTCTTTTACTGACTTCCAGAAATAGAGATTAAGATAGTTTTTAGGAAGCTACCAGAGACTTCAAACAAGCTTTCCTCTGGGTGTGTCTTTCTGTCTCAGTCTTTTCTTCTTGTTCTTTCTGGCCCCATTTGCTGATCAATTCTAAAATCCTCATACTGGAACAGCAGCATTATTTCATCTTCCCAGTAGGCTCAGCCATAAAAATCTTTCAACTCTATTCTAACTTGAAATTCATTTATACAGTCTATATCAAAACATTAAAACCAAACAGAGCCAGCCACTTCTCTAACCGTAAGAATTAATTTCCCCTTTTGTCTATCCTCCTCCCAAAGATCTGTCAATTGTGGTTTTCGTTGTCCCTGGGAGGAACTTTGGATACGATGACGATCCCCAATTTCTCCATCTTTCCCAAGACTCTCCCTTTCTTTTGCTGCCTCCCAACTAAGCCAGCATCTTTGATGGAGTGATAATTAAGCTGGTCCTATGTTTGTGTGACTTAAAACAGACGACGCCACAGGAAAGAGCACTGGGAAACCAACAGCAACAACATTCCCCTGCATAAATCCAGGTTTCCACACTCATCACATGTTTATTATTCACCTAAGCAACCGGAATGTCTCCCTGGTCCCTCCATTTGGGGCTCTGTCATTGAGGAATTAACAACAGACTTGGGAAGGTGTGTTTTTTTAAACTGGCCTAAGGAGAAGAAAGGTCATTTGTTGTAGAGGCTGAGGATCAAATTTAAAGCACGGAGCTTCTTGGTGTGGTTCTTTCCCCCCCTCCCCTTCCTTCTCCCCCTCAATCCCCCCAGTCTCCAAACAGTATAATACAAACAATGCTAAACTGTTAAACAAATGTGAACATTGAGAGGAAAGCAAGGCCAGAACATCCACAAGCATTACTCTTGGCTCTCGAAGCAAATGTTTGCATCTAGAGCTGCTTTCAAGAGGAGAGGTTTGACTGTGTGAAGAATCAGGGGTGACTACAGTCACACCTCTTTTATGGGGCATCATATGGAAAGGAGATGATCCCAAGAACTGAGTTTTCTATGTAACTGAGGATTTCCTCTTTAAAGCACCAATCTGGTGTTTTTAAAATGATATCATTATTGTGAGATATCTATGTATTAGGGGAAATGATTGAATAAATCATATCACATGAATATAATGGAATACTATTGTCCCACAAAAAATAATGTATAGGATGAATTCAGAGAAATATAGGATGGTTTTAATTAACTAATATTGAATAAAGAAAGCAGAACTAGGTAATAAGAGCAAAAATGACACTAAAAGATAGCTCAACTCGAGTTCAATATCAATAGATACTCTTATATTGACTATACAATGACCAGTCTTGATTCCAGAGGTTAGAAAATAAATATATTCCCCTCCTCTTTATAGAAACAGGCAGTGTTTTACATGTTATCAGTCACTGCATAGGTTGACAGAATTGTATAAAATGGTTTTACCTATTAATGATTATAACTCATTTATAAAGTAATTTAAAATTTGCAAAGGGATTTCTATATATTCTCTTACTTGAGTTCAAAACAACCTGTGACAGAGTTATTATCATTCCCATTTTGTAGAAGAGGAAACTAAGGGGAAAGGAAATGCAAATAACTTATTCATTGTCACATAGCTGGTAAATGTTTGAGGCATTATTTGAACCCACATATTTCTAATTTCAACATGCTAATCCACTATGCTGTTTAATTGTTGTTATGTCTTATGATAATAATGTGTTTTGGCTGGAAGGCGAGGGAAGGAAGAGCAGATATTGAGAAATTATTGTGATATAGAAGTGACATCAATAAAACTTTTTTTTTAGTTTTATTGATATCTTGTTTCTTATATCATTGTAGTTAATCCAAATAACTTTCCTTCTTCCCCTTCCAGAGAATTATCCTATATAACAAATAGTATTTTTGAGAGGAAAAAAGACTCATGACTGATCAATACATAGGAAAAAACCCTAAAAAACATATGCAATGTATTACACCTGTAGATCTCCCACCTTCAGTTATTTTGGGGTATCTTCTCATATTTCTTCACCTGAGTCCTGCTTAATCTTTATAATTTTATTATATGTACTTTTGATTTTTGGCCCTTGCATTTACATTGTTGTAGTTACTATGGACAGCTAGGTGGCACAGTGGTTAGAGTGTTGTGCCTGGTGTCAGGAAGTCTCATTTTTGTGAATTCAAATCTGCCCTTAGAGTTGATCCTGAGTAAGTCATTTGACTCTATTTGTCTCAGTTTCCTCATCTGGAAAATAACCTGGAAAAAGAAATTGCAAATTATGCTAGAATATTTGCCAAGAAAACTCTAGATGGGGTCACAAAGAGTTGTACACAACTGAACAACAAAGTTATAGTGCATATCGTTTTCTCAATTTCTGTTTAATTTAGTCTGCATCAATTCTATAGCTCTTTCCATGCTTCTATGTATTTTTCACACACATGATTTCTTATAGCACAGGAATATTTCACTACATTCATGTACCATAATTCATTTAGTCATTCCTCTTTTGATGGACATTGACTTTGTTCCCATTCTTAACTAATACAAAAAAAATGTTGCTACAAACATTTTGGAATATATGGTGACTGTCTTCTTGTTGATGGCTTCTGTTGGGTATTAGCCCAGCAATGAAATTAATGAAAATGAAATGAAAATGAAAAATGAAAATGAAAATGAAAAAAAAAATGAATTTTTGGTTCAAAGACTGAATTTTAATCACTTTATTTGCATAATTCCAAATTGCTTTCTAAAATATTTGTACTATTCCAGAGCTCTACCAACAATCCATTAATATGTCTATTTAGTGTTGGCTATGTTCAGGGAAGACTAGTACTTCTAGTGTAAGGGCTGTTGAACACTTTTCAAGGCTGCTTTCTATCTTTGGTGTCCACCTGATTCACCCAGCTCTCATCTGTGGCTCCAAGAACCTGTAGCACATACAGTAAACATACCCAGTAAATTATTTTGGCAGACAAGCTAAACCATATTGAGGGTAACCGAGGTGATCTCAAACCCTTTAGTGAGTTAGGAGGATGTTTACTCCAAGCATGTGAAGACTTTCTCCTACAGAAGTAGATGAGAAAAATTTGTTTCAATAGCCACTAAGGTAGCAAAAGTAAGCTTTGTGAACTACTTAGAGCCCATCCTTGAACATCAAAGGCCCAAGACACAGGATCATTTTCTCCCTGGAAGCAGCAATGGTATTCAACAGACTCCTGGGTATCTGGGCAGCTTTTTTGAAGGACTGTATTGTTCACCTCCTGTCATGAGGAAGGGGCTAGAAAAGGTGCCCTAAAAATTGCTTCATCCAACCCTGACTTGCTTAGTGAGGTAGGTGGGGATCCCATTCTGTGGACAAAAGTCAAAATTGTACAAAACTTTTACAAAGAGTATTGCACTCACCATTGGTTCATGGAATGTATACATACTTATGAAACACCAAATCCAGTAGACCTGAAATATGAGCAGCTCTTGTTGCCAGAGAACTCAGCAGGTATCACATCTAAATAGCAGTCCTAAGTGAAATAAAGTTATCAAATAAAGTCCAGCTTGCTGAAATTGGAACTGAATACACCTATTTCTATAGTGGCTATAGTGAAATGGAGTGGCCTTGAAACTACCATAGGCTATGAAATCAAAACTAATCTAGTCAAAAAGCTAGTATGCCTACCAAAAGGAATGAATGACAGAATGTCATGAAAGACTCATGACAATGTGATTGCCACTGGCAAGAAAGTGCCATGCCATCATTACCAGGGTATATGCTCTCACCATGATGAACCCTAATAAGGTCAAAGAAACATTTTATGAAGATTCATCAATATATTGAAACTTTTAAAAAGTTTTATTAATGTATCTGTTTTTATATTACATACATTTACAGATTACTCCCACATTGTGAGAGATTCTTTGTAACAATAGTAAACTAATAATATAGTAACTTCATGTAGCTGCTTTCTAATTTGGGGGATAAACACATACACAACAGCCCCACTTTTGATGATGCTTTCAACTCCCATGATTCCTTGCCATATAAATAAAGAATCTCAAGAAAAGACCAAACTGGAGAGGAGATAGCCACCAATAATGAGTGTCCTGGTGGCATTCTTGCTGTCCCAGGAAAGTCCTTATCTTTCTTAGGAGTACTTCAAGGACCTGTCACTTCAATGATATAAGATTCCTTCAAATGTCCAAGATCACATCTCTCTATGTCCTAGTGAATTGTCTATATAAGATAGTTTTGAGAAGGAAAACCTTATCACCATATTTCAAGGTACAAAATCTAAAACCATCTATAATGGTTAAATTGGAGGGGAAATGGAAAGGAGAATTCATTTTTCACCACATGGGATATATACCAAGGATGCAAAAGATAGTTCAACATCAGGAAAAAAATTAACATAATTAATCATATTAAAAACCAAAACCACAACAAAAATGGTAGCCCCATGCTAAAATGATTTTTAGAAGATTTAATGTCAATGGATTAGAGAATTTCTCTGAACTGAAACAATTTGTTGCTCACTTGGAGTAAAAGCTGAGCCAACAAACAATTGGCAACAGTGGAACAGAAGTGAGCAGCTTTCAAAGATTTGGGGTACAACACTGCATTTACTCAACTGAATACCCAAAAATCAACATTGATTTGATAAAAATAATGGGGAAACTGAGCAACTACTAAATGAAAAATGAGAACCTTACAGGGTTTACCAGCAGGATAATTCATTCATCTCTAAGAAGGCAGAGTTTAACTCCATCAAAAGTCAAATGTAAGCAAAATTTAAAGAGATGCAGGATTCTTGGTTTAGTAAGAAGGCAGAGGAAATTCAGTTTTATGCTAATGCAGTTTTTAGGAGGCTCTGAAGGCTACTTGTGGGACAAAGACTTTGTGTTTTATTATTATTATTATATAGACTGTTGTTTTTTGTAGATTTATTTTACAGACTGCAACTTTGCTGAAGCTATTAATCATCTCACATAGTATGTTTGGTGATTTTCCAATTAAACTATCATATCATTAGCAAACAGAAATCATTTTAACTTCTCTATATGCCTTTAATTTCTTTCTCTTGTTTAATTGCTGTTGCTACCATTTCCAGAACCATATCAAATAATAATGGGGAGAGTGGGCATGTTTGCTCCACTCCTAAATTAATGAGAAAATATTCTAGGGTATCTCTATTATATATGAAGCTTGCTTTTCATTTTAGATAGATGCTTTTTAAATAATATATGAAAATATCTCTTTATGCCTATATTTTGTAGAACTTTTAGCATAAAAGGGTATTGTATTTTGTCAAAGACTTTTCTTTTGCATCTATTGAAATGATCATGTAGTTTCAGATGTTTTGGTTTTTAATAAGATTAGTTATGTTCACTATTTTCCTGATGTTGAACTATCTTTTGTATCCTTGGTATATATCCCATGTGGTGAAAAATGATTTCTCTTCCCATTTCCCCTCCAATTTAACCATTATAGATGGTTTTAGATTTTGTACCTCAAAATCAGAAAGCTTGAAACATGATGATGAAATTTTCCTTCTCAAAACTATCTCATACAGACGGTTCACTAGGACATAGGGAGATGTGGTCTTGGACATTGGCAGGAATCTTATATCAATGAAATCACAGGTCCTTGAAGTACTCATAAGGAAGATAAGGACTTTGCTGGGACAACAAGAATGCCATCAGGATACTCATTGTTTGTGGCTGTCTCCTCTCCAGTTTGACCTTTTCTTGAGATTCTAGAATATTTATATAGCAAGGAATCATGGGAGTTGAAAACACCATCAAAAGTGGGGATATGTGTATGTTTTTATCCCCCAAATTAGAAAGCAGCTGCATGAAGTCACTGTGTTATTAGTTTACTATTGTTACAAAAAATCTCTCACAAAGTGGGAGTAATCTGTAAATGTATGTAATATAAGAACAGATATGTTAATAAAACTTTAAAAAGTTAAAAAAAATTAAAGCACTAATGAAGAAAGGAAGGAGGGGAGGAAAAAAGAAAGAAAGAAAAAAGAAAAAGAAAGGAATAAAGAAAGGAAAAGAAAGCAAGCAAGCAAGGAAGAAAGCAAGCAAGGAAGAAAGGAAGAAAGAAAGAAAGGAAGGAAGAAAGAAAGGAAGGAAGGAAGGAAGGAAGGAAGGAAGGAAGGAAGGAAGGAAGGAGAAATACAAAAAAAGTAACACCAAAAGAAGTCAGTATTGGAAGCTTAACAGGAAGAAACACTTCACTTAGGAAAATAGATAAAACAAAAAGATCTTAAAAAGCTGTGTAAGGGGCCCTTTGAGGACCATGTAGGGGGAAACTGTGATTCAGGGAAAAAAAAAGAAAGAAAAAAGAAAAAGATGAATTACTCTAGATATATGACCTGAATGGTGTGTGAAAGACTTAATTTTAATTCTAAAGTAGTAATGACAATACCCTCTCTTCCTCACCTCTCCCCCAACTACAAAGTTGGGTGGGAGGTGTGATTCTAAAAGAACACTTACCTGAAGCAGAAATAGAAGGAAAAAAAGAATCCAGAGGCCAGTTAACAGCTGTAGGGGCAGAGCTATAGTTACATGGAGACTAGCTGTGATTCATATTTGTAGAAATGGAGCTAAAAGGACTAGGAGGCAGAACTGACTGATTGACAGCAACAGAAGCAAAGTTTCAGTAGGTGATAGCTGAGAAGGAGTCAAAAAGCTACCTAGAAAATTATTCCAGCTGCGACTCCAAGCTGCATTCTCTTCAATATCCGTAGATGTATGGAATAGAAGGGATAGTGTTGCCTGGAAAAACTGATCTGGTCAGCTACATAAAGCAGTGCTGTCACCATTGTGTTTAGAGTTTAAGTATTCTGCCACCACCCCATTCTCTAGGAATGTCTTTAATTTTTTTCTAGTAGTATAGGGATTGGATTGGTAAGAGAGATTGAGTAGGTTTTCCTGTAAATTATGACACAATTAAATGCTTTCTTACTTGATTTCTGAGCATTTCCCTGGACTCAATGTATAGTTTATACTTTGGGGACTCAAACCAAACTTTGTCCTACACTAAACCCAAGTATGGAGTCCTTCAGAATTAAGTAGGAGACCCCTCTTGCATAAGGAAGCATTGAGCTATGGATGAGAATATATCTAAAATGCATTATACCTTTCTAGGTCTTTTAAAAAAAAGTTTTATTGACAATTGTTTTTACACTAGAAATATTTCCCTTTACTGTATCCTGTCTCCCAGTAAGATCTTCTCCCTGAGTGTTTTTTTTTTTTTTTTCATGTACACTCACTACAAGGCTAAGAACTTAAAGCAAATGCATCAACAAGTATTTTGTTGTTGTTCAGTCATTTGTAGTCACATCTGACTATTGGTGACTCCATTTAGGGTTTTCTTGGCAGACACTGAAGTGGTTTGCCATTTTCCTCTCCAGTTCATTTTACAGATGAAGAAATTGAGGCAGAGATCAAGTAGACTTGTCCAGGACCACATAGTTAATACATAAGATCTTCCCTCTGTAATAAAAGAAAACAGGTAAAGTAGACTGATGTAATGACCAAGTCTGCTGGTATGTGCAACATTCTATACTGGTTGACCCTTCCCTCTCTCCTGAGAAAGCAGAAATGGTTTTATTATTTGTACTTTGGAACAAATTTTAGTTACTGCTTTTAAGTTCTTTTTAATGTTCTTTCCTTCCATTTACATTATTATAGTCATTCTGTTTATTTCTTTCCTTTTTTCTGTTTTCCTTAGTCAGTATCAATTTTTATGTCTTCCCACATTTCTCTGAATTCTTAATTTTTGTTGATTCATGATAAATCATATTCTACTAATTCATATTCCATAATTTGTTTCATTCACTCCCCAGCTTTCCAACATTTTGCTACCATAAAAGTACCACTATTAATATTTTGATATATTCCAAAGTATTTGTTCATTGACTATTTTGGAGGATATGCGCAGTAAGGGGTACACCCTGACAAATAATATGAACAATTTAGTAACTTTTTTCATATAACTCCAAATTGTTCTAAAAAACAATCTAATTCACACATCAATTAATGTGCCATTTCATAGCCCTTTTGATATTATTTGTCTTCTATCATCTTTGCCAAATTTTTTGAGAATGGAATGAAACCTCAAAGTTGTTTTAATTTAATTTTTATTTCTTACCACATTATTAATTATGATAATTTTTTTGCAATGATGATGACTTTTTATACTATTGACAATGATTTCCAATTTTTTGGAAAATTTCATATCGCTTTAATCCTTTATCTATTGGAGAATGAATCTTAGTCTTAGATATTTGTGTAAATTGTATATATATCTTGAATATCAGCCTTTTAGCTAGGATATTTGATGCAAAGATTTGATTCTATGTTTGTGGCAGCCCTTTTTGTAGTGGCTAGAAACTGGAAACTGAAGGGATGCCCTTCAATTGGAGAATGGCTGAATAAATTATGGTATATGAATGTTATGGAATATTATTGTTCTGTAAGAAATGACCAGCAAGATGATTTCAGAGAGGCCTGGAGAGACTTACATGAACTGATGCTGAGTGAAATGAGCAGAACCAGGAGATCATTATACACGGCAACAACAGTACTATATGACGATCAATTCTGATGGACATGGCTCTCTTCAACAATGAAATGTTTCAAACCACCTCCAATTGTTCACTGAAGAGAGCCATATACACCCAGAGAGAGGGATGCGAAATGTGGACCACAACATAACATTCTCATACTCCTTGATTGATGTTTGCTTACATTGTGTTTCCTTTATCTGATATATCGTTCGTGTAGATAAGATTTTTCTTGCACACCAATGATAAGTTTGGAAATATGTATACATATATTCGATTTGCCAATATTTTAACATAATTAACATGTAGTGGATATCCTGCCATCTAAGGGGAGGGGTGGGGAGTTGGGGGGAAAAATTTGTAACGGAAAACTATGTAAGGGTTATTGTTGAAGAATTACCCACACATATGTTATTCAAATAAAATAAAAATTTTAAAAAATAAAAAAAAAAAAGATTTGATTCTACTCAATATTTTATCTTCTTATTCTGATTGCATTTATTTTGTTCATGAAAAATCTTTTACATTTTACTACATTTGAAATCACATATTTTGTCTTTTGTGACTTCTTCTATTCTTTGGCTGTGAATTATTTCCCCCAATCATATATCTGAGATGCACTTCCTTTTATTTTTCTCTAACTTTTAAAAAATCATGTGACTATTTTATATTTAGATTAAAAATAATAATGTTTATGGCATAAGATGCTAGTCAAACTAATTTTTCATCTATTTTTTCAGTTTTCCCCAAAAGTCCTTATGAATTCTTTCTTCAATTGGGATTTTAAAACCCTGAGATCCCTTTCTTGTTTAAGATCACCAACATTTTTAAAAAGGTGGTTTTTTCTTGATGACTCAAAGCAAGAATTTCAGTTTGAATTTCACCTTAGTAGCTGTGAGAATGAAATGTTAATCTTTCTATGTTTCATTTTTGTAAAACAGTGATGATATTTACACTAAATGAGTAAAGCATTTTTACAAACTTGAAGGTGCTAAAGAATTATGAGTTCTTATTATTCATTATTATACTATGCTATACAACAGTAATGCTTAGAGAGTTATTAAAGAAGGTTATGAAGCTATTTGCCCCTATACTCAATAGACCCAGAGAGTTATTTTTATTGAGTTCTGTGTCTGCTTTTAATGGTTTTCCTGTGTCTTCCCTTATAGTCACCTGTAACTTCTTGTAGCCCTCAGCATTTTTACTTGCATAGCATCTTTTTTTTTTTTATTAAAGCTTTTTATTTGCAAAACATACATATGGGTATTGACCCTTACAAGCTTTCGGTTACAAATTTTTCCCCCCTGGTCTCCACTCCTCCTCTAGATGGCAGGAAGTTTACTACATGTTAATTATGTTAAAATACTTGACAAATCGTATATATGTATAGATTTTCCCACACTTATCTTGCTGTGCAAGAGAAATTGTATCTACAAGAAGGAAAAAAAAACCTGAGAAAGGAAACACAATGCAAGCAAACATCAATAGAGAGAATGAAAATGTTATATTGTGGTTCACATTTCATATCCCTCTCTTTGGGTGTATATGGTTTTCTTCACTGAATAATTAGAACTGGTTTGAAACATTTCATTGTTGAAGAGAGCCATGTCCATCAGAATTGATCATCATATAGTACTGTTGTTGCCGTGTATAATGATCTTCTGGTTCTGCTCATTTCACTCAGCATCAGTTCATGCAAGTCTCTCCAGGCCTCTCCGAACTCATCCTACTGGTCGTTTTTTATAGAACAATAATATTCCATAACATTCATATATCATAATTTATTCAGCCATTCTCCAATTGATGGGCATCCATTCAGTTTCCAATTTCTAGCCACTACAAAAAGGGCTGCCACAAACATTCTTGCACATGTGGGTCCCTTTCCTTCCTTTAAGATCTCTTTGGGATATAAGCCCAATAGAAACACTGCTGGGTCAAAGGGTATCTTGCATAGCATCTTGTTGCTTCCAAATTGCTATGGATTAGAAAACTGAAGAATTCAAAACTAACCTTTTTCAATATTCAATCTACTGGCGCATCTTATAGAGTCTACCTTCTCTCCATCTATAGTATCTCCCATATGTCTGCTTCTTTCCACTCTTAGTTACTTTCATCATTTTCCGACTCCATTACTGTGATAATTAGCCCAATTGATTGCTCTGGATCCAGATTACCCTTTCTAGTCCATCTTCTAAGTAGCTGTAAATGACCATTCTTCAGAAATAGGTTTGGCAATGTTAAACATACTTCAGTGAATTCTTTTTGCTGCTAAGATGCCTCCTTGTATTTTAAAGCAAACTCTTTTTTATTTGAGAAATGTTTTATTTTTTAAAATAATAGCTTTTTATTTTCAAAATAGATGCAAAGATAGTTTTCAACATTTACTCTTGCAAAACCTTGTGTTCCAAATTTTTTTCTACCTTCCTTCTCCTCATCCTCTCCCCTAGATAGCAAATAATCCAATATATATTATACATGTGCAATTCTTCTAGACATGTTTCCACAATTATGTTGCATAAGAAAAATCAGATTGAAAAGAAAAAAAATGAGAAAGAAAACAAAAAGTAAGCAAATAACAAAAAGGTGAAAATACTATATTGTGATCCACATTCAGTCCCTATACTCCTCTCTTTGGATGCAAATGGCTTTTTACATCACAAGTCTATTAGAATTTGCCTGAATCACATCATTGTTAAAAGAGCCATGTTCTTCAGAATTGATCATAGGATAATCTTGTTGCTGTGTACAATGTTCTCTTGGTTCTACTCACTTCACTTAGCATCAGTTCATGCAAGTCTCTCAAGGCCTTTCAAATCACCCTGCTGATTGTTTTTTTAATTGAACCATAATATTCCATAATATTCATACTCCATAATTTATTCAGCCATTCTCCAACTGATGGGCATACACTCAATTTCCAATTCCTTGCTACTACAAAATAAAACAAATTCTTCAGCCTGACATTTGAGACCCTACAAAATCTGACTGCAAACTCCCTTTCCAGTTAGAGTTCATATTACTGCCTTTTTGAAACACTAGATTTCAATAGCTGTCCCCCCAAGCTTGAAATAAATTTTTTCTATACAGATCATTGCCTAGGTCTGGAATGTACTCCTTTTTTTGTCTCAGCTTTTCAGAATCCTTCTTATCCTTCCAGATCTAGTTCAAGTTTCTGTGTTCTGTCCCCTTCCTGAACCTACTCAGTTCAAAGTGTTTCTTTGTTAGATTTTCCTAAAGCACTTTATCTGAATCTCTCCTCAGCCCTTGATACTACCAGTCTCAGATTTATACCAAGAATCAATCAACATACATTCATTAAACACTTATATTTGTTGGATACTCTGATAAGTACTAGAGATACAGAGATAAAGTTTTAATCTTTACATTCCTATGTAATATAATGTAAGTCTAACTTACTACTGAAAGAGATGACATGTACATATGGAAGTATTTACAAAATGAAACATAGGGCAATACATTTTTCAGAGGGAGAAAATAATAATTGTGGGGATTATGAGAGGCTTCATGTTGAAGGAGACCCTTGAGTTGCCTGTGGAAGAAAATTGGGAGTTTTAAGAGGCAAAGTAGAGAAGGGAGTGTATTCTAGGCATAGGAGCAGCCAAAGCAAAGGCACGGAGTAAAAAAATGGAGTGTCACATGTGAGGAACAATTAGAAATCTGATTGAACTGGACCACAAAGTGTGTGGAGGGAAGTTTCTTAATTATGGACTAGAAATTCCAGAGAGTATAGGGGAGGATAGGCGGAGCCAAGATGGCGGAGTGGAAAGGTGACTTTCTGCCTCTCCTCCAATCTTCTCTCAAATCAACAATAAAATAAGCCTCCAAACTGATCTTCAAGTCAACGAACTCAGAAATATTTGGGCACAGCTCTCTGGATAACTTCATATCAGGTTAGTCGGACTCGGACAGAGAGATAAATAGACGACAACTGCGCAGGCCGGAAGTGAGGGTGGGACTCAGCTCAGCTCATCCTGGAAGAAATTCCAAACTCCAAACTCCAAATTCCAAACACCTGGAGTTTATCTGAGGCACTTGGGACACTCTGCCCTGATTGGGGGCAGGTGTTCTGGCAGACTTGCCTTGTTTAAGGAGTAATTCGGACTTAGTCCTAGCCCCCACCGGCCCAGCACCTTAAGTCAACTTGCCGCCCCAGGGCAAAGCTTTTTGCAGCCGCCGCTTTTTTTTCCCTACCTTTAAGAGATATCCACACTGTCTAAAAAAAAAAATGATGAAGAAGCAAGCAAAAGAGAGCTCTCACCATAGACAGCTTTTAACAAGGCAAAGAAACAACCACAGAGCCAGAGGTTCCTTTAGACAAAAATCCAGAGAACATCAGCCAGGACCATCACTGGTCCCCTTTTCAAAAGGCCTTTCTGGAAGACTGCATAAAGAACCTCAAAAGAGAGCTGGAGGATAAATGGGAAAATAAACTGAAAGCAGTGCAAGAAGGATATGATGCCCTGCAAAAGAGATATGAAAAAGACACCAATTTCTTAAAAAATAAAATTAGTGAAGTGGAAAAAGAGTGCAATGAACAAATTGGCCAGTTACAAAAGGAGCTTAAAAAGGTAACTGAAGAAAACAACACTTTAAAAATAAGAATTGAACAAATGCAAGTGAATGACTCACTAAGACTTGAAGAATCAGTCAAACAAAAACAAACAAATGAAAAATTAGAAGAAAATATGAAATATCTCCTAGGAAAAACAACTGACTTGGAAAATAGATCTAGGAGAGACAATCTAAGGATTATTGGACTTCCTGAAAGCCATGATGAAAAAAAGAATCTAAACACTATCTTCCAGGAAATCCTGAAAGAAAACTGCCCTGAGATTGTAGAATCAAAGGGCAAAATCACCATTGAAAGAATTCACCGATCACCTCCTGAAAGAGACCCCAAAATTAA
>JAJPUD010000998.1:244382-279306 GCA_023553655.1 Myrmecobius fasciatus | reverse complement strand
CATCATATGTAATGGAGACAAACTAAAACCATTCCCAATAAGATCAGGAGTGAAACAAGGCTGCCCACTGTCACCATTACTATTTAATATTGTATTAGAAATGTTAGCTTTAGCAATAAGAGAAGAAAAAGAGATAAAAGGAATCAGAGTAGGTAATGAAGAAACCAAATTATCACTCTTTGCAGATGACATGATGGTATACTTAGAGAACCCTAGAGACTCAACTAAAAAACTACTAGAAACAATTCACAACTTTAGCAAAGTTGCAGGATACAAAATAAATCCACATAAATCATCAGCATTCTTATATATTACCAACAAAGTTCAGCAGCAGGAGATACAAAAAGAAATTCCATTCCAAATAGCAGATGATAGGATAAAATATTTGGGAATCTATCTGCCAAGGAAAAGTCAGAAACTATATGAACTAAATTACAAAACACTTTCCACACAAATAAAATCAGACCTAATCAATTGGAAAAATATTAAGTGCTCATTGGTAGGCAGAGCGAACATAATAAAAATGACAATACTACCCAAACTAATCTACTTATTTAGTGCCATACCAATCAAACTCCCAAGAAATTATTTTACAGATCTAGAAAAAATAGTAGCAAAGTTCATTTGGAAGAACAAAAGGTCAAGGATTTCAAGGGGATTAATGAAAAAAAAGGCAGATGAAGGTGGCCTTGCTGTACCAGATCTAAAACTATATTATAAAGCAGCGGTCATCAAAACCGTTTGGTACTGGCTAAGAAATAGAGCAGTCGATCAGTGGCACAGGATAGGATATCAGGACAATCTAGGCAATAACCTTAACAATTTAGTATTCGATAAACCCAAAGACCCCAGCTTTTGGGATAAATACTCACTATTTGGCAAAAACTGCTGGGAAAATTGGAAACTAGTGTGGAAGAAATTAGGGCTTGACCCATACCTAACACCACATACCAAGATAAGATCTAAATGGGTTCATGATCTAGATATAAAGAGGGACTTTGTAAGCAAGTTAGAGGAACGTAATATAGTTTATCTCTCAGACCTGTGGAGGTGGAACAAATTTATGTCCAAAGAAGACTTGGAACTCCTAATTGAACACCAGATGGATAATTTTGACTATATTAAGTTAAAAAGTTTCTGTACAAACAAAACAAATGCAGACAAGATTAGGAGGGAAGCATCTAATTGGGAAATCATCTTTACATTTAATGGTTCTGATAAAGGCCTCATTTCTAAAATATATAGAGAATTGTCTCATATATATAAGAATTCAAGCCACTCTTCAATAGATAAATGGTCAAGGGATATGAACAGACAATTTTCAGATGATGAAATTAAAACCATCTCTAGTCATATGAAAAGTTGCTCCAAATCACTATTGATCAGAGAAATGCAAATTAAGACAACTCTGAGATACCACTACACACCTGTCAGATTGGCTAAAATGACAGGAAAAGATAACGACGAATGTTGGAGGGGATGTGGGAAAACTGGGACACTGATACATTGTTGGTGGAACTGTGAACGGATCCAACCATTCTGGAGAGCAACTTGGAACTATGCCCAAAAAGTTGTAAAACTGTGCATACCCTTTGACCCAGCAGTGTTTCTACTGGGCCTATATCCCAAAGAGATCTTAGAGGAGGGAAAGGGACCCACATGTGCAAGAATGTTTGTGGCGGCCCTTTTTGTGGTGGCTAGAAACTGGAAACTGAAGGGATGCCCATCAATTGGAGAGTGGCTGAATAAATTATGGTATGTGAATGTTATGGAATATTATTGTTCTGTAAGAAACGACCAGCAGGACGATTTCAGAGAGGCCTGGAGAGACTTGCATGAACTGATGCTGAGTGAAACGAGCAGAACCAGGAGATCATCATACACAGCAACAACAGTATTACATGATGATCAATTCTGATGGACATGGCTCTCTGCAACAAAGAATTGTCTCAAACCAGTTCCAATTGTTCACTGAAGAAAACCATATACACCCAGAGAGAGGGAAATGAAATATGGACCACAACGTAACATTTTCATGATCTCTACTGACATTTGTTTGCATTGTGTTGCCTTTCTCTGATTCTTTTTTTTTTCTTGTAGATAGGATTTTTCTTGCATAACTTCTCAAGCATTTCAACATTATTAGCATGTAGTGGACTTCCTGCCATCTAGGGGAGGGGAGGGGACTGGGGGTAAAATTTGTAATGGAAAGCTTTGTAAAGATCAATGTTGGGGAACTACCCATACATATGTTATACAAATAAAAAATAAAAAGAAAAACAAAAAAAATAAAAATAAAAAAAGAGAGTATAGGGGAGGGAGAAGGCTGAGTTGGAGTCAGATATTGATGAAAAATAGTGTGGAGGTGTAGGAAGAAGAAAGACAGGACATACTGTGGGTAGTATGGTTTGTTCTTAGGCAGCCAGGTATTTAGTATTACTGGGATTAGAAGAATAAGAGGCAGGGAAAGATGTGAGAAAAATCTTCTAATGAAGGTTGATAAAGAGAGTTCCATAGCAGACTCTTCTAGATTTTTCCCAGCCTTAAGACCTTGGTGGGGTCCAGGCTGCTATGCCTCAACACAGAACTTGAGCCATTTAGAATGTAAGTTCCTCAAGTGCAGGGACTAGATCACATATTATTTTTGTATCATCCTTTCCTCAGGGTTGAAATTCTAAAAATAAAACATAGTTCACAAATCTTACTAGAGAGATTTTTCTTGGAGGAGAGAGGGATTCCTCTAAACAAGGAAATGTGAACATTTGTTTGATATGCAGTGATTAGAATAAATCCTTGAAATACAGAAATAAATACATATGGAGAGAAGCACCTATTTGCTATATGACCACTTAATTTAAGAAAATAAAACAATTATGCAGTATTCATAGCTGAGATCAAGTTTTTTTTTTTGTTGTTGTTGTTGTTGTTTGTTTTGTTTTGTTTTGTTTAGGTTCCATAGAAAGGTCATTTCAGTGAAGTTTCCTGAGCCTCAATTTTCTGGTCTGTAAAATAGGAATATTACTATAGCTGCCTATTTCACAGGTTTATTTTAATGACCAAAAATGTAATTTTTGGATAATGCTATGAAATGATAATCTACCACATAATTTAAAATACAACATCATTAGAAATTGCAGTTCAAGTGACTGACATACTGAGTCTGAGACAGAAAGTAAAATGTGAAAGGAATCATTTAGCTAGTAACATACCATGGTTTTTTTTTTTTAATTTCAAAAATATTTTGACCAAGAGACAATGAAGGTCACAAAATGAGGTTGAAAAAAAGAAAAAAAGGAAATAGATTCAAAGTGATTCAAGTCAATAGGCTTTTATAGAGTACCTACTACGTGCCAGACACCAGACTGAGTTTGGGCATACAAAGAAAGCTGAAGACTCTACACACTTCTAAGAAATTGGTAGTCTAAACTCTGAGGTACCATTACACATATCTCAGATTGGCTAAGATAACAGAAAAAGATAATGATGAATGCTGGAGGGGTTTGGGAAAACTGGGACACTGATACATCATTGGTGGAGTCGTGAACTGATCCAACCATTCTGGAGAACAATTTGGAACTTTGCCCAAAGGGCTATCAAACTGTACATACAAACCCTTTGATTCAGCAGTGTCCCTACGGAACTATGTCCCAAAGAGATCATGAAAAAAAGGAAAAAGATCCACATGTGCAAAAATGTTTGTAGCAGCCCTTTTTGTAGTGGCAAGGAATTGAAAACTGAGGAGATGCCCATCAGTTGGAGAATGGCTGAATAAGTTATGGTATATGAATGTTATGGAATATTATTGCTCTGTAAGAAACGGCCAGCAGGATGATTTCAGAGAGGCCTGGAGAGATTTACATGAACTGATGCTAAGTAAAGTGAGTAGAACCAGGAGATCAGTGAACATGGCAACAGCAATATTATACAATGATCAATTCTGATGGTTGTGGTGATTCAGGCCAGTTCCAATGGCCTTGTGATAAAGAGAGCTATCTGCACTCAGAGAGAGGACTGTGGGGAGTTAGAGTGGATCACAACATAGTATTTTCACTTTTTTGTTGTTTGCTTGCATTTTGTTTTTTTCTCATTTCTTTTCCTTTTTGATCTGATTTTTCTTGTGCAGTCCAATTTTTCTTCTGCAGCATGATAACTGTGGAAATATCCAGAAGAATTGCACATGTTTAACATATAATGGATTACTTGCTCTTTACGGGAGAGAGTGAAGGAAGGGAGGGAAAAATTTGCGACACAAGGTTTTGCAAGGGTGAATATTGAAAATTATGTTTGCATATGTTTTGAAAATAGAAAGCTTTAATAAAAAAGAAATAGATAATCTAACAGGGGAGACAACAAACAAATGTATGCAAACAAAATATATTCAGGACAAATTGGGGGTAATCAATGGAGGAAGAATCAACTAAAATTAAGAGGAATCAGAGAAGCCTTCATGTTTAAGTTGGAATTTTTATCCAGGACTTGAAAGAAAATAGGGAAGTCAGCAGGCAAAGATAAGGAGGGAGAGGCTTGAAGGCATGAAGGATAGCCAGAGAAAATGCTCAGTTTGGAGGTAGAGTTTCTTGTTCAAGGAACAGAAGAGAGGCCAGGGATCAAAGATTAAACAGGGAAAAGAAAGATATAAGAAGATTATAAAGGCTGTGAGGGGGAGATTATGAAGGGTTTTGAACATCCAGCAGAGGATTTTATATATCTTGGAGATGATAGGAAGCCACTGATGTTTATTGAGTAAGAGGGTGACATGGTCAGACCCAAGCTTTAGGAAGACTAATGTGATTGCAGGGCATAGGATAGACTGGATGTGGAAGAGATTTGAGGTAGGGTAGATACACCAGGAAGTCATTGAAACAGTCAATTAGGCAGTCAATACTCAATAGTCCATCAAATCAGAATATTTATTGAGTGCCTGATATGTGTGAGGCACTGTGCTAAGGACTGGGGGTTCACAAAGAGGCAAAAGACAGTCCCTTTGTCACAAGGAACTCACAATGTAAGAGGGAAGACAACAAGCAGACAAATGTTTACGAACAAGCTATACACAGGATAAAAAGGAAATAAAAGAGGGAAGGCTCTAGAATTAAAAGCAATTGGAAAAAGCTTCCTGTGGAAGATGGGATTTTAGGTGGGATTTAAAGGAAGCCAGGAATCAGAGATGAAGAGGGAAAGCCTTCTAGATTAAGAGGACAGCCACAGAAAATGCTGAGTGGAAAGATGGAGTATCTTGTTCATGGATCAACCAGAAGGCCAGTGTCTGTCACTAGATTAAGGGTTGGGATAGGGGGAAGGTGTAAGAAGACTAGGAAATTAAGAGACGAATAGGTTATGAAGAATTTTAAATGTCAAGTGGAGGAATTTGTATTTGATCCTGGAAGCAATAGGGAAATTACTGGAGCTTAATTGAATATAAGGATAATAGGAAAATAGTTTTGCTGACTGAATGGAGGAAGATGGACTGGAATGGGGAAAGACTTGAGGCAAGAAGACTTACCAGTAATTATAATAGTCCAAGCATGGGATGATAAGGGTCTTTATCAGAGGGGTGACAGAGTCAGCGGAGAGAAGGGGCATATGTAAGAGATGTTCAAAGGTCTGTGCATTCAGGCATCATTTTAATGAATGCAGATCCATGTAAGCTCCATTTATATTGGGGCAGATTGGTGGAGGTGATGCTTTACAAAATGTTTTTCAAGGTTGACCAGAGAGTAAAATACTTGACCCTTCATATTTGTCCTAACAAATGAAGGTTTTGCCATATTGATCAAGACAAATTTCTTTTTGAGAAAGTCTTGACAATCAAACAAACATATCTAACAGAAATAAACATTTTGGTAGAATTTGGCACAATAAAGTGCTCATCAGTTTGTTTTGCTCTTATGAACAAAGCCTAATCAGGAAAGGAAGCACATTACAATGGAGAGAGCATGAGACCTGGGAGTTTGGGGCCTCTATTTTAGCTCCATGGGAGTGAAGGCAAGGCATTTCATTTCTTGGAGCTTTAGCTTTTTCATGTGGAAAACTGGAAATCATATAATGATTGGTTGATAGTCTTGCATGGAGAAGAGAAGATTTGAAAGGCCATGATAGTGTCTCCAAGTATCTCCAATGGAAGGAAGTTTCATACAATAGAAAGAACATGGTTCTGGAATCAAAGGATCTGGATGCAAATTCTATCTTTAGCGTTTGCTACCTACCTCTATGAATTACTTAAAGTCCCTGTGCCTCAGTTTTTTCTTCTGTAGAATGAGAGGATTGGACTAAAAGGCTTCCAAGATTCTTTCCAGCCCCAGGTCAGTCTCTTTAGGCAACTTTCTTTTCCTGTCATTGAATGTCTCTCTTTGTTTCTTTCCAATTTGATTGAGATCATATTCAATCTGCTTGATCCAAGAAAGTAGAATTAAGACCACCAGAGAGACAGATTTTTATTTTAAGAGAAAAAAAATCTTTTTAACACTAAGAGTTATACAACAAACATTTCTGTATATATCATTTTCTCCTGCTAACCATTTGCTCCATGAAGGAGCACAGCAAGTCTTTCATCAACTTCTTATCTTCCACAGTACCTAGCACAGTCTTATACCCACATTAGGAAAGGGAAAGGAATAAGCATTTATTAAGCACCAACTACATGCCAGTCACTGTGCTAAGTACTTTGCAAATATTGTCTTATTTGATCTCCCCAAAAACTCTATTGTATCTGTTTTATAACTAAGGAAACTGAGTGACTTGCTCAGGATCACAGAGCTAGTAAGTGACTTTCTGATTCCAGGGCTACGCTCTGACCACTGGATCACCAAGCTGCCTCCAAGAAGGCACTTAATAAATGCTTGTTGGTTTGAGAGTTCACTTTCTAGATGAGGAAACTGAGATAAACAAGGTTAGGTGACTTGCTGAGGATCACATAGCTGATGAGTGTCTGAAGTCAGATTTCAAATTAGGTCTTCCTGACTCCAAGGCCTGGCTCTATTCACTGCATTACCTAACTGCCTGATAGTACTTGCATAATTATCTATTTTTCGGCATTGTTGGAAAGTTCCCTCTAATTTTGAAGAAATCAAGCCTTTATATTCTATGACTAGTAATGTAACTGAGCAGAAGGATCATGTTTGAACTGAGTCACTCCATCACATATAATCAGTGTGATTTTGGCAGATCATTCATTCTTCTGGACCTCTATTCTCTCGCTTGTAAAATAAGAAGCTTAGACTAATGTGATCTTGAAGGACCCTTCTAGATCTCTGCCTATAACTATGTGATGTTATATGCTGTACTGAGGAGACAGAGGAGTTTATTGGGGAACATTTATGACCTGATTCAACTCCTTGTTATTTACCTTGTACTCTCTTTAATTTAAATCTTTTGTCTGATTTTACTTGTTGTCTGCTTTGGTTGCTCAAAAAGTCATTGGATGGGGACTCCTAGCTATGGAAAGGGTGAGATCTGACTTCAAAAGCTACATTATACCTGGGAGGAAAGCCAGAGTTAAGTGGGAACCTTTTCAAAAGAGCCTTTGCTACATTGTGGCAACTATCACAGGATTTTTGGGGTAATGAATAAGACTATTTTGATTATTGGATTAAATTACAGTGATCTTCTCTTGTAACACATACACACACACACACACATACACATACACTTTTTAAAAAATTTCTACTTTGTGGATATCCTGCCATCTAGGGGAGGGGTGGGGAGTAGGGGGAAAAATTTGTAACAGAAAGCTTTGTAAGGGTTAATGTTGAAGAATTACCCATACATATGTTTTGCAAATAAATAAAATAATAATAATAATAACAAATTTCTACTTTGATACATTATCTATGGGATTTTGGGAAAGCCATCTTTCTGGGTCTCAGTTTCCTCATCTGTAAAGTGAAGAGGGTTGGACTCCATGATCTATGGTCCCTGAGATCTCTTCCAGTTCTATAGCTATAATCACATATATGCAAATTTGGCAGCAAGATTTCCCAATGAAATTCTTATAGACCAGAGTAATTGATTTAAATGATTTACAATTGTATTTCAAAATGTCATGAAAGTTTTGTAGGGTGTTGCTGAAGTGACATTGTAAGACTATCATCGTACATTGCCCTACAGTAACTATGGCTGTTCAGTTATTGGAGAATGGATGCTTATTCATGGACTTTGACTCTCATCAAGGACTCTTGATTGGGAAGATCTCTTTTGACTGCTAGTTCAAGCCTCTTAATGAACTTGTTTATGGCTACATGGTTGAAAAGAACCAGAAGCAGAAAGGCAAAAAGAATGCCCAATCTCTGTACTCAGGCATTATTTAGAATGATCATGAAGATGAAATATGGACAGGACTTCAAGAATTTTGTTGGCCACTAGTGACTGCATGTACCAATGTTATGCAGATCCAAGCTAGCCCTTTGCACTATATAATGATGCTAGCCTAGAGTAGCAGAGAGAAATATTGTCAAGAGAGCAATAACCACTTGAAATCTATTACATTTACCAGCAGAAGATTTCCTGCAAATGGAATTATCTCTTAAGCAAACTGGAGTTCTTGGTTTTAAAGTGGGCTGTCACTGGTAAGTTCTGAGGCTGTATATGAAGTTGGATTTCAAATTTGGATGAATAGAAGCATAGCATTTTAAGTTTTGGCAAGAGTCAAATTAAAAGCTATCTGCCAGAAATGGATAGCTACACTATCCAAGTATTACTTTAGACTTTTAAAGCTAACTGTTTCTTTACCAGCTAGAGAAGATGAACTTAGATATAGATGTCCTATCCCAAGGGCCTTATGTGTCTGAAGTCTTGATATTTTCTATATAAAGAGTGAAGGCATACAAGGAGCCAGGGAACTAATATCTGAAAGTATATTTGTGAGTCTGAGCTTTTCTACAGAGAACATTTCACCAATTAGTTGACAATCAACAAACATTATTAAGAGCTCACTCTCTGCCAGGTCCCATATTAGGCACTGGGAATACAAAAGCAAAAAAAAAATGAAATAATCTTCGATCTCAAGGAACTTACATTCTAATGAAAGAGTTTGTACAAAATAAATACACCAATACATGAAAAGTAATTAAGTACAAAGACATTTGGGAGGACACTAGTGGTTTGAGGGATTAAGAAAGAGTTTGTGTAGAAGATGATATTTGAAAGTGGAATGCTGAAGAGAGAGATTCTATTTCATTATTAGAAAAGAGAGTAGAGGGAATGTACTCCAGGAATATAGAGGCACAAAGTTAATGCAAAGGCAAGGAGATAAGAGCAAGGTACTGTGTGAAGAAGGAGAAAAAGGCCAGTCTGACTGGCTTGTAGATACATGAGAGGCAGTAATGTGTGGAAAGATGGGTTGGAGCAAAGGAGGGTTGTGAAGGGCTTAAAGAGCTAATCAGTGGAATTTATATTCTATAATAAAGATAATAGAGAATCACAGGAATTTCTTCTTAGGCAAATGGAATGGTCATATAAGCCTTAAGGAAAATCACTTTAGTATCATAGTATTAAATGGACTAAATGGGAAGAAAGTTGAGACCATTTAAAAGACTGATAAAATATTCTGGGTGATAGGAGATAAGAGCCTGAACTAAGGACAGGTGGGGCTTTTTGAGTAGGGGGAAACATTTGGATATGAGAGACATAGACAAGGTTAAAATGGCAATGAATCCATGAACATAGTTTCTCTTGCGTCAGACCAATCCTGCTACCCATTGGCAATGGGAGCAACTGTAAGATCAAAATCCTAGATGAATTGGTAAAGACCAAAGAAAAAAGATGTTAAACCTTGCTTCCAGAGATGTTGAGGCAGAAGTCAAGGCTGTGCAATGGAGTACTGTACCAGAACATAACTGATCCAACACAAATATATAAGAAAGGAAGTAGTGCTTCCAGAAGGCAAGAAACTAGGCAATATAATGGGATGGGGATTGCAGTCAGGAAGATTTGAGTTCAAAGAGGACCTCAGATAGTAGCTGGGTAAATTATTAAACCTCTCTTAGTCTCAGTTTCGTCATCTGTAAAATGGCACTAATAATAACATCTACTTCTCAGGATTGTTTTATCAAATGAGATAACATGAACATAGGACATCTATTTCTCAGGGTTGTTTTATCAAATGAGATAACATGAACGTAGGATTTTGTAAACTTTAAAGCACTGTGTAAATGCTAGTTATTATTATTTTTATTATTATTCCTAAAACTTTTCCGTGTCCATGAAAATACTAAAACATCATTTTGGAGTCTTGGATCAAGAGAGAAATCTGGAATTTGTGTTTAATAGCTTATACTGGTTCAACATGTCAGTAGATGTCCATAGGAATTGTGAAATCTGGTTAGGAGGTGCCCTTGACAGCTCATTGTATTCAAAGGGAAACACCAAAAGCTAGTATTGCCTATCTGGAGAGAATAAAGAGTGGTAAACCTCTGGAGCTTGCATCTATACAGTTTTTCACTTATGTGGGATATAAGAATAGCATTCATAGTCTTCTTGTGATGATCAATATTTTTACTCTCTACTAGGTACCAGAAAGCTTCTACAAATATCAATATATCCTACCTATCTGAATCTCAATATGTCCAAAACTGAATTCATTCTCTTCTCCTCCAAGCCCTCCCCCTTTACTAATTTTTCAATTACTGTCAAGGGTACCACCAACCATCCTCCCAGCCATCCAGACTTGCAATCTATTCACTATCTCTCAACTCTTATATCCAATTATTGTCAATTCTTCCTTTGCAATATCTCTTGAATATGTCCCCTTCTCTCCTCTGACAATGCCCTAGTCCAGGCCCTCTTCTCTTCATATCTAGATTATTAGATAGCTATGATGGTTGGTCTTCCTACCTCAAGTCCTCCCCCGCCCCCAACTCCATCATTTGCCATTCAGCTGTCATATTGATTTTCCTGAAGTGAAGGTCTAACTATGTTACTCTTTCCTCCTTTCTCTGTTGAATAAATTAGAGTGGCTCCTTATCACCTATAGAATCAAATAAAAAATCCTTTATTTGGCATTTAAAGCCATTCACGATCTATCCCTTCCTCTACCTTTCTAGTCTTAAACCTTACTCCCTCCCACTAATCAAGTGGTACTGGTCTGTTTGATATTCCTTGATATTATATTTCCTAATTCTGGGTCTTTTTGCTGTTTCCCTTGTGATTCCCTCTTGCTCCCCCTCTTTCATCTTCTCTTCTCCCTGACTTCTTTTAAATTCCAGCTAAAATCCAACCTTCCAGAGGAAGCCTTTTTCAATCCTTAATACTAATGCATCTTTTGGGGTAGCTAGATGACACAGTGGGTAGAATACCATCATTGGAGACAGTAATACCTGAGTTCAAATCTGTCCTCAGATACTTGATACTGTCAAGTGGCAAGACATTTAACCCCAATTGCCTCGTCAAAAAAAAAAAAAAAAACAAACAAAACCAAATTAGTGTCTTTTCTCTGTTAGTTACCTCCAATCTATAGCTTATTTGCATATATTTGTTTGCATGTTGTCTCCTCTATTAGATGGTGAACTCTTTGAGAGAAGAGACTATTTTAGAGACTATTTTTTGCCTTTCTTTGTGTCCCCAGGGCTTAGCATAGTACCCAGAATACTACTATGCACATCTACTGATGTTCAGTAAATGCTGTGGATTGGCTGAATGTATATGGGAGAGCAGGGTGAGTTTCAAAGTTCCTTTAATGACCTAAGCTTTTCTCAGAAAAACAAACAATGTTCTTATCTGGATGGAGACAAATGGAACACAATCATCTATAAAATATAGAAGACTAATAGCCCAAAAGAACATTTGAGAGGCACATGGTGGGTGTACAATATGTAACCAATGAGAATGGTGAAAAACAAGAATAAAAGATGCCACCAAAACAACGTAGTTTTTTTAAAACTAGATAGATTTTTTTTGTAATGATACCTTTTTATTTTTCAAAATACATGCAAAAATAATTTTCAACATTCATCCTCGTATGCCTTGTATTCCAAAATTTCTCCCTCCCTCCCCACTACCTTCCTCTCCTAGACAGCAAGTAATCCAACATAGATTAAACATATGCAATTCTTCTATACATATTTCTACAATTATCATGCTGTATAAGAAAAATCAGATCAAAAAGGGAAAAAGTGAGAAAGAAAACAAAAAAACAAGCAAACAACAACAAAAAGGTGAAAATACTATGTTTGGATCCACATTCACTCCCCATAATCCTCTCTCTGAATGCAGATGGCTCTCTCCATCACAAGTCTATTGAAATTGGCCTGAATCACCTCATTGTTGAAAAGAGCCAAGTTCATCACAGTTGATCATTACAGAATCTTTTTTTTTGTTTATTAAAGCTTTTTATTTACAAAACATATGAGTAATTTTTCTACATTGACCTTTGCAAAATTTTCTGTTCCAAAATTTTCCCTTCTTCCTCCTACCCCCTCTCCTAGATGGCAGGTAGTCTAATACATGTTAAATATGCTAAAATATATGATAAATCCAATATGTGTATACATATCTATATAGTTATCTTGCTGTACAACATCACAGAATCTTGTTGTTATTGGGTACAATGTTCTTTTGGTTCTATTTACTTCACTTAGCATCAATTCATGTAACTATCTCCAACTCTCTCTGAAATTCTCCTCATCATCATTTCTTATACAACAATGATATTTCATTACATTCATATGCCATAACTTATTCAGCCATTCCCCAAATGATGGGCTCACTTTCTAATTTCTTGCCAAAAAGCAATATAGGTTAAAAAGGGAAGATGACTGGTTGTATGGGGAGAGCAAGGGATGACAGGACACTCAGAGGGTTGCACTAGTCTGCTCCTGTCAGGAGAAAGTCAGAATAGTCTGAAATATTTTGGGTAGGGACCCAATGGGAAATTTGTAGAAAGACATAAAAAAAGAGTTGTCTAGGATAGAGGGAGGTAGGTAGTACCATGAATAGAGTGCCAGACTAGAGTCAGGAAGATCTGAGTTAAAATCTGGGTTCAGTTACTTACTAATTATATGACCCTGGACAAATCATGTAGCTCTGTTTGCCTCAGTTTCCTCATCTGTAAAATGGGGATAAAAACTCCCAGAGTTGTTCTAAGGATCAAATGAGATGATATTTGTTAAGTGTTTAGCACAGTACCTAGCACATATTATATATAAATTCTAGCTCATTATTATTATGGATTACAATTTTCATAGTTGAAAGGAGCATCTAGATGGATGAGCTCAGAATTGAGGGTTGAAGTATAGCTTCCCTGTCAGAGGATAGTGGAAAGAACCTTGGCACTGTAGCCAAGAGACCCAAGTTCACATCCTGTCCTGATGATTACTACTTGTATGGTCTTGGGCAAATCACTTAGTCTCCTTTGACCTAAGTTTACTAATTTGTAAAAAAACAAACAAACAAAAACAAAACACAGGTCTGGATGGCAGCTGAGAGTCATTTCAGCTCTGGATCTATGCAGGGATAAGCTGGTAAATATTTTATTTATTTTTATTTTTTTATTATTAAAGCTTTTTATTTTCAAAACATATGCATGGATAATTTTTAACATTCACCCTTGCAAAATAGTCCAGTAAATATTTAAGAGATTTTGAAAACAAGCTACTCAAAAAAAATATTAACTTGGGCGGGAATCTAGAAAAATAGAAGTACATCTTACTATATTCAAAGATAGTATGTTTTAAGTGTATATTTATGAAATGTAGACCAGTATGTTGTAACTCTCCTGTATCTCAGAGGAGAGACCTATATCAGTAGAAGGAATTATTTCTCTTGGGAATTCCCTACACTCAGGAAATTAAAAGTTTAGTCTCTATCCTTGTCCCTATGTATGGCCCTTCTTAGGAAGTGTTTGGTAAGTGCTCAGTATATAAATTCAATGAATATCTTACTTCCCTGACTAGACTGTGAGCTCTTTTGGGAGTCTTAAATAAGGTCCAATATTATTTAATCTTTATATATCTCCCAGAACTTAGCAAAGGGCTCTTTATACATAGTAGGTATTTAATACTTTAAAAAAATAAACTGAATTGGTAAGAATTAATTAATACCCAGTAATTGATTACTCAAGTAGATTTTATACTGTGGTCATATGTCAACTCTGCTGATGAAGTTTATTTATTATTATTATTATTATTTTATTTCTGAGAAACCATGATTAATTTGAATTCATCTCAGCCAAAAGCCTGTGCTAAGATTTTTGCTGTCTCGAGATGAGATTAATTGCCCAGCAAATGAAAAGAGCAGGCCTAAAATAAACCTAACTCCCTTGTCATGGCCCTAATGAGAGAGGTTGATCTAAGAATGAGAAGTTTTTCCCCTTCTCTTAAAGTTTTCAAGTAAAATATTCCATCTGTTTCTCAGGGGTATTGGTTGGTTATGAGCCATGATCAGCATTCAGGAGTTTCTGGTTTCCATTAGACAGATGTAGTGATGAGTTCCATAAGACACAGTCTGCTTTTTTTTTTAAACTTTCAGGTTACTTTATTGTTATTATTACTACTACTATTATTTCTTTTCTTTTGGGAAGAATATATTGTTGAAGTTTACTCAGACACAAATTTAGAAGTAGGTTCTGAAGGCACAGAGAGAAGCAGAAACAACAGTTTTATTGTAAAAGAGGAATGAAAATTTGTGTAAGTCAAGTTTCCAATTGCCACCCAGTTGGTCCCTTGAAACCAGAAAAGAGGGTATGACCAAGGAGGTCGATTCATCATTAAACGGAAGCCCCCCAGAGGATTTAAAAAGAACAACTCATTTTCTTTTCCCTGTATCCAACTGAGCTACACTTCTAGTTTCTGATAGTTGGTGTCTATCCTGGTTCTGTTGACTTTCCTGGCTGACCTTTTCTCTTGCTCCAAACTGTCTCTTCTCTTTATTTCTACTTCTGTCAGCCTCTAGCTTTGGTACCTCAGCTTTCCCCATCTCTGAGCTCGTGGGCTGTAGATATGGACTAGACTTCTCTCTCAGTTTGGGTCTCTGGTTTCCTTCTCACTTCTTCTTTCTCTAGACTCCCCATTTTCTGTCCTGGGTTACTTTCAGGGGCACAGTTTATGTTCTAATGGGGATCCATCCCAGATTCTGGCATAGTTAGGCTGATTAGTGTAAACCCTTCTCTTCCACATCTTGCTTCAGGTATTCTCCTGGGAACAAGAATGCCTTTGTTTGGTTCATCAGTAAGTTGTGACAATGTGCAGAAGGCTCCAGCCTAATTTTTCTTACATATATCTAGTGATATTACTCCTTGGATCCATTGCTAAGTAATGTTCAAATAATTATTTGGCATTTAAAAGCCCTACTTTTCAGTATCATTGCCTTTTACTCTCCCTATGCACTACAATCCAGATGAACCAGACAATTCTCTATCTTCATTCTCCTTTCTACCTTAAAGTTTCAGCATATTCTTTTTTCTTTATATATTCCTTTATTATTCTTGGAACCTAGAAAGAAGGGCCTTCCTTTCTCTTTCCATCTTTTAAAATTTTCTTCTACCTTTAAAGTCCAGCTCCAATATCATTTCCTCCAGAAAACCTTCTCTGAATCCCCTAGTTCATAAAAACTTTGCTTCTGAAATCTTGCATAGCATTTTGTTGTATAGCTTTCTAATGCAAATGTAATATAATGTTGTATATTATGTGTAACCCACAGTCCAGTATGCCATTGGCTCACATGGACTAATCTTAGAGGCAGCCCTAATAAAATCAATCTCTCTTTGGCTCATTAAGCTTCCATTATGTTTATTTTGGCAAAGTTCAGAATGTAGGTCATATCTAGATTTTCACAGATGTAGGTAAAAGTAGTCCTAATCTCTACAAGCACTTAAGGTAACAAATACATTTTAAGGTACTCTATAGCTTTTATTCTACAAAACATAACAGAGCTCACTAACTAATAGAAAACACAACAATAACTCACAATAACCTATGGATAATTAGAAAATTCTCTTTGCTGATAAGACATAGTTTTCTCACATAGAATCCCAAAATTTACTTGGAGCCAACCCACAGTTTGAACTCTTTCAGAGGGAACTGAACTTAATGTTATCAGTTGGGAACTTCTCTCATGGGAACCTCCATGTTCTGGGTTGTCCCAAATTCCATAGGGACACATGCATTATTCTCTCGTAGGGCTACTCTCTGAATGGGATTCCCTTAATGGGAAATTGGATTTGGATCCCCTAAATAGACAATATTCTCACAATTCAGTGAGTTCTTCTTTCATCCCATAGAAATCTAGGTAGATGTTCTGTTTTATGATATTATTCAGAAAGTTTGTGTTCCCCCAGAATGGAAATATACTTAAGGCTGCTATAAAAAGAAACTTTGCTTCCCTTTGCGTCCGCAACACTGAGTAACTCAAGGTAATAGAGAAATCTATATCCTTTGATTTTCATATTGTGATTTCAATATCTTAGTACAAGTTATTCCCAGAATTGGGAGTCACATGTACCATCCTCTCTCCTCTCCAAGGGGCATCCTGTCCAGGAAAATTCCCCTCATTCAAACCTGGGCTTACTTATGGGGCAATTTCCAAGATGGGTTCTGCCCAAGAATTTATTCTTCTCTGCCTAGAAGGTTGCATTCCAGTACCATGCTGCCAAAGAAATTTCCCTTTCTCTAACTAGAAGGGTAGAGTCTATTGCCTAAGAGCTCCCCCTTGGTCTTTGTGAGCAAGCATTTATCTTTCTTTGCCAGTACTTCTCCAGGAACTCTTCATATACTATTGTTCAGATTCCTGTCATGTCTTATGCTACTCTTAAATTTCTAGTATTTGATCTATTGCTCAGAAAAGGGGAATAGAAAGACAAAAGGGGATCAGGAACGTACTTTTTAGGCTATATAGATCTGAACCCATGCAAATTGTCATGTGCTTTTGTCACAAAGCAGATAATAATGGCTTATGGTGAGAGAGTTCCTCTAAAGCTGCTGAGCTCTCAGGAATAAGAGTTCATTCACTCTAGAGATTAAGTCAACTCATTTATCTTGGGAGTTAAGATATTTATTCAACTTATTAAGCCCCCCAAGAATGACTCTTATTCAGGGAAATAGCTTTAATCTTAACAGGGCAACAAAAGACATATTCAGAATCTTCATAGGAATGTTTCTCAAAGTCCCAAACAAACACCACTCTTTAAGTTAATCAAATTGATAAGAGTAATAGCAACCAGTATTTAATTGTGTTCTAAGATATGATGAAGGATTGATTTAGGAAAAAACCTGGAAGACTTGTATGAACTGTTATAAGGTAAAGTGACCAGAACTAGGAGAACAATTTTTCAAGTAACAGAAAAATTGTGAAGATGATTAACTTTGAAGGACTTGGTAACTGATCAACACAATGATGGATCATGATTCCAAAAGGCTCATGATGAAACATGTTGTCCACCTCCATGTGGAGCTGATGGACTCATAGTGAAGTGAATTTTCTTTTTTCTTTGAGATTGCTAAAGGAGGAATTTATTTTGCATGACTATACATATTTATATTCTTTTTCTTGCCTTCTCAATGAGTGTGCAAGGGAGAGGAAAAGGAGAAAGAGAATTTGGAACTGAAAATAAAATAAAACCAAATGTAAAAAGCTCCTAATAACTATCATTTAGATAGTATTTTAAGGTGTACAGAATATTTTTTAGAGATTATCTTATTTGAACCTGATAACAAGC
Source organism: Myrmecobius fasciatus (assembly GCA_023553655.1). Classification (NCBI taxonomy): domain Eukaryota; kingdom Metazoa; phylum Chordata; class Mammalia; order Dasyuromorphia; family Myrmecobiidae; genus Myrmecobius; species Myrmecobius fasciatus. The sequence continues at coordinate 261,662 of JAJPUD010000998.1, read as the reverse complement.
CTATGAAGCCAAGACTATAATTATTTACATTTTTCAGAAGAGGAAATTGAAAGAGACAGGTTAAAATGACTTCCATAGGATGATCCAGGTAGTAAGTGTCTGAGGCAGGTGGTAAAGTGGATAGAGTACTGGGCCTGGAGTCAGGAAAACTCATCTTCCTGAGTTTAAAACTGCCCTTAGATACTTAATAGTTATATAACTGAGCAAGTCACTTAGTCCTATTTGCCTCAATTTCCTTATCTGTAAAATATGCTGGAGAAGGAAATAGCAAAACACTCCAGTATCTTTGCCAAGAAAACCCCAAATGGAGTCATAAAGAGTTGGACACAGCTGAAATGACTAAATAACAACAATAACTCCAAGGCTAGGACTCTTCACCCTACTAGCTAGCTGTCAAACTGCTCAAGGTACTCCTTATTCAACCTATTGCATCATATAACTCATTACCCAGCTTTTTGCTATTTTGCAGCAAGACTGTGTGAGGCAGAATCCTACTTCTTTAATAAAATAGAAATGAAGATCAGCCTAGCTTCATATCACCCTCCAATCACAGACATTTCAGTGAAAAAAATGTTGACTATGGCCAAGCAATTGTCCTCTCTCATTTCAACTCTCAGTTTCAGCCTGGTCCAGTGCTGTAATTTGTGCTCAGATAACAACATACAACAGTAACCAAATAATGAAAGTGACCAAATCTGGGTTTTTTTCCTCTTATGCCAATCATCAGAAGAAGGTCTTAAGGATGATAAAGGGGTTATCTGGAACCATTCTATCATTGAAAGCCTTGGCCATGCTACTCATTTCCATTCTAGTTCCTCTTCTGATCTGTTTCACATCCACACTGACTGCCTGTCCCCAAAGAGCTTCTATACCTGCTTTTCAGCTCCCTTTTTCTATGTTATCTTTCCCTATTAGAATGCAGGGTACTTCAAAGTACAGATCATCATGTTTTATTGTTTTTATTTATTTACCAGAGTGACTTAATAGATATTCTCTCTGTGTCTCTTGTCTCTCTCTCTTTCTCTTTCTGTCTCTCTGTGTGTCTCTGTCTCTGTATCTATCTCTGTGTCTGTCTCTATGTCTGTGTCTCTGTGATTGTGACTGTCTTTTTGTCTCTATCTTTCTGTCTCTCCAAATAGTTATCAGCTGGATTGTAAACTCCCTCAGGACAGATTATGAATCTTACTTATTTAAACTTCATATTTGCCTCAGTTGTTAGTAAAGTGTTCTGTGTGCAATAGGCACTTAATAAGTATTTACTTGTATTGGATAATTTACTCCTAAAAACATCTGATGCTTTCTTCTAGCTCTGGGGTTCTTTTTTCTATTTTTAATAAGTTTTTATTTATTTCATAAAATATTTCTTGGTTATATTTTTAAACATTTTTAATATTCATTTTTGAAAAATTTTGAGTTCCAAATTCTCTCCCTCACTTTAGCTTGTCTGCCATCCCTTGAGAAAGCAAGCAGTAAGATATCTATCATATTTGTGAGGTTGTGCAGAATGTATTTCTATATTAGTCATGTTACAAAAGAAAACATACACACACACACACACACACAAGAAAAATAAAGAAAATAAAGCATGCTTCAATCCATATTCAGAGTTCATCAGTTCTCTCTCTAGAGATGGATAGCATTTTTCATCATGAAAACTTTGGGATTGTAGATCACTGTATTCATCAGAGCAGCTAAATGAACATTATTTTCATGGTTTTGCTCCCTTTACTTTGCATCAGTTCATTTATGTCTTCCTTCGTTTTTCTGAAACCATCTTGCCCTTCATTTCTGACAGCACAATTTGATCACAAGCATATACCACAATTGTTCGGTCTTTCTCTAATTGATGTATATCTCCTCAGTTTCCAATTCTTTGCCACCATAAAAAATAACTCAGGGGTTCTTAACTTTTGATAACCTCTGATATATTCCACAGACCCCTTCTCAGAATAATTTTATTAAATGGATAAAGTAAGAAATATTGAATTACAAAGGAAATAAATTATATTAAACTTAGTTACCAAAATGTAAAACATACACACACACACATACACACACACAAACACACACACATAAACACACACACACACACACACACATACACACACAGAGCCAAATTCATGAACTGCAGACTAAGGACCCCTGCTCTAATGGTGGTCTCTTTTCTTAGAGACAAGATCTTTGGGGGAGGGGCTAAATTGATATTATTATACTATGTATTAGCCCCACTTAGCATTACAAAGTTAAAAAAGATTCCCACAGTCAAAATAAATTACTTAGCTGGGAAAAAATGGTTTTTTTAAAGGCCCACGAATAAATTCCTTAATGTTGTCCAACACACATGATTTCACAGTTGTATATCCATTTCTTTATATTTTCTGTCACCAGATCTGTCTGGGACAGATGTTCCCATGCTTCTTCTTGGCTATTCTCTCAGTCCCCAGATGTGGTTAATCTCCTAGTCACCATACAGTAAACATTACTCTGTGAGTGTGCGTGTGGTCAGAACAGTAAAGGAAAGTGGTTTGGATCTTGGATGGATTGAAGGGGAATGTAAGACATAAGAAAAGCTTCACCAATAGGAAAAGAGCTTAATTTGGAAAGATACTGAGCTGGGCCACCTGGCTCCAAAATATCACCTCTAATGCCTGTCATTTATAAAGTACCACAAAATCTCAAAATGTAAAGAACTGCAGTGGATATCTAGTCCAACTTGAATCTAAGCAGGAATCTATTCTATAAATTTTCTGACAAAGAGCTATACCCCTCTCTTCAGTGATTTCCTCCAAAGGAGACCTTCAGTGATTTAAAATCCATTAAGGTTTCTTTTCTTTAGGTCTAGAGTCCCTTTTGAATTGTAAATATTCTTGGGATAGTTTACACCTGAGGTACCAGAAAAACCAACCGAGTTAAAATATTGAAAAACAGTTGATAAATGAGGAAAAATATGATACAGCATAATAATGTTAATTTGTGGCTTTCTAAGCCAGTGTACTGCAAGGAATCCTTCTATTTAAGTTTGAAGCCATTGGTTTTATACTATTTAAAGAATATTAGTTAGAAACTAGTTAAGATTAAGAAAGTATCTCAGGATAGGCCCCTCGGAATGTAATGAAGGGGACATTGTATAAAGATAGAAAGAGGTACTGATAAAAGAATGGGAAAAGCACCCAAAAAAAATTCTGCTAACTTCCAACTTATCATTAATTTATTTATTAACTTATTGTTATTATTAATTTATCATTAACCCATCTTGGTGTTAGGCAAAAGTACTCACAGGATTGTTGTGACTTCTATGATGTGCTTTCCTTGACTATTCCAGCTCAAGAGACTAAAAAAGCAAGAGATAAGAAAATATCAATATGATGGCTGGGTCTTCTGTGGTCAGCACAGATCCTGGACATGACTTAGTCCTTTATCTGATGACAGATAACTATGGTAGATAGATTTCTGGACTTGAAATCAGGGAGATGAGTAAGAATCTGGTCTCAGAAACTTACTAGCTGGGTGACCCTGGACAGCCTTGAGTGAATCTTACCTCTCTCAGTTTCAGTTTCTTCATCTTTAAAGTGAGGATAGTAAAAAAAATTTAAAATAAAATCTTGAAGAGTTGTTGCATTACATGACATGACATTTAAAATGCTTTGCAAGACTTAAGGCACTATGTAAATGCTATCTGAGGATACAACATTTTTATACATCACTTCCCAGCTCAAAAAATCTTAACTAGATCCCTATTTCTGATCATACAAGTTACTATGTGGGAATTTTATTCTACAGGATACCAAAAATCATTATGGGGGATATAAAAATGTTGGTGTTTGGAGGAGGAGTCTTCCAGCCAGGGCTGAATGGGGCAGAGTTCTCTAACACTTAATTTGATTATAGCTTGCTACTATATAAAATGTCAATTTTTCTGCTTATTGAGACCCTTCTTTCCTATGACTCTAGTCTTAATTCTTGTGGCATGGTACCAGAGAGAGTATGTTGTATTTGGACTCTCAGAATCTGGATTAGAATTTTGACCCTATCCCTGTGTGATCTTGTGAAGGTCTTAGCATCCATGAACCTTATTTTCTACATCTATAAAATGCCTGGGTTGAAGCAATTTAAGAACTCATACTTCTTCCAGCTCTAGATTTCTTATCACCCTACCCAACTGAACTCAGACCTACCAACCCAGAAGTCCATAATTATATCAGATGCTCTCTCCCAGGCTTATTAAGGAGAGCAGGATCGAACTGAGGAAGACTGTGTTTGGATTTCATATCTTTGAGTCTCAATTTCCTCATCTGTAAAGGGAATTAATGATACCTTTTAGACCTGCTTCATAAAGTTACTGTAACAATCAGATGAGATTTTTCCTTTGCAAATCTTGAAGCATTATATAAATGTCAGCTATTATTATCCACATTCTATCTATTCCCCTAGGACCAGCTCAAATCAAATTTCCTCTGTGAAGTTTTTTATAAAACATTTTAAATTATGTTTTGGATTTTTTTTTACCTTACAATAATTTCCTTAAATATCTTTCCTCCTTTCATCAAACACCCCCCCAAAAAAATAAAAACAAAAACCCCAAACTCAAAGCTTTCACTTATAATGAATACAACTAATCAAACAAAACTAATCAATATAGCAATTGGATCTTTTTTATGTCTGTCACACTTGACATCTAGTCATCTACTTCTGGATTTAATATCAACCATTGTTTCCATCCAAGTTCAGCTGCCTTTCTTGTGTTGTTTTCATTTACATGATTATAGTCATTATGCATATGTTCTTCTGGGTCTGCTTGTCTTTCAATTGTCATTAATTCATACAAATCTTTACATAGTTCTCTGAATTCTTCACATTCATTATTCCTTACACCACAATTACATTCCATGCTAGTCATTCAGTTGAATAAACATTTGTAAGGCACTAACTGGCCTTGATATTACAGAGACAAAAATGAGACAGAACTTCTCCTCAGGGAGCATACATATTAATGAGAGTGAAGGAAACAGCATGGATATAGATAAGTAAAGATGTGAGCAATGGCCCAGAGGCCTCTGAAACTTTGGGCTTATAGAGACTAGGTATGACCTCAGTCAACTGTAAATGGTCATTGTTTCTCTTTAGCTCAAAATCCCTTAGAATTTTGTTAGGGAAATCACATATGCTTATGCCTAAGTGTCTACAAATGTGAAAAACAGGATCCTTAGCTCCCATTCAAACATGTACCATAACTAATACTTATTAAGTAGAGCCAGACTTTATTTTACCCCACAGAAAAATGCAGAAATGTGCCAAGGAATCATAGGATTCAACCTGATAGAGAACATACATCATGGTTTCTTTTATAAGAAAATTGAGCTTATAGTTGTTGGCTGGACAATACCTACCCCCTCTCCCCAAATTCCTTCTTTCCACAGAAGATAAGCACACTCTGGGGCTGCTGAACAGGCAATCCCTCCATTGGACCTACATTGGCCAACTAATTCATGAACTAGTAGGAAAGGGGTAGCAAGGTCTTGATCTCTTGCTCAAATTTTTTGAAGGCTATTGTGTTTCATAATTCAAATCCATGCACTACACAAAGAATATTGGTAGTAAAGAAAATTGACTCTTGTTTCAGAAAGTTTTTGGTTTGATAAAGAGAATTTTTAAAAATTCCCATTTGCTATCTAGTTATCTTCCTCCCTCTGTTTAATTTTGAGCCAACTTTGTTGTTCATTTGAAGTCTGTCAATCAATAAGTATTTATTGAACACCTGTCATAAGTACTAGGAATGGAAAGAAAAAGAAAAAAAGTCCTTGCCATTTAGGAATTTACTTTTGAATGGGAGTAACAACATAAATGAATCCAAATATAAAACATAAATATGGAAGAATTGAAGTTAACTTTAGAGGGGATGAAACTATCCATTGGGAGGGAACTAGGAATGGCTCCATAGAGGAGATGGGACATGAGATAAGTATTAAAGGAAGTCAGGGATTCTAAGAGCTGGAGACTAGGCATGATAATGTTCCAAGTATAGGGAATAATCAAGGCACAAAGGCAAGAAATGGAGTGTGGGATGCAAAGGCTGTATAAGTAGAATAGAAAGGGAATATAAGGCAATAGAATGTAAGAACACTGGAAAGGTGAGAAGGGTCCGGGTTGTAAAGAGATTTAAATGTCAAGGGACTTGATCCCCGCCACTGCCATCTAGTAGAGGAGGGGGAAGGAAAGAGAAGAGAACATGCATTCATTTTTATTTTTTTAGATTAAATATATGTAGTTATTTTAAACACATTTCTGTATTTGTCATATTGTGGAAGAAAAATCAGACCAAAAGGGGAAAAAAATCACAAGAAAGAAAAATACAAAAATGGTAAAAAAAAAAAAAAAAAATACTATGCTTCAATCTACATTCAGTCTTCATAGTTCTCTCTTTGGATGTGGACAGCATTTTCCATCCCAAGTCTATTGGAATTGCCTTGAATCACTGAATTGTTGAAAAGAGTCAAGTCCATCTCAGTTGATCATCACATAATCTTGTTGTTACTGTGTATAATGTTCTTCTGGTTCTGATTATTTCACTCAGTTTCAATTCATGTAGGCCTTTCCAGGCTTTTCTGGAATCAGCTTGCTCATCATTTCTTATAGAATAATAATATTCCATAACATTCATATATCATAATTTATTAATCTATTCACCAACTGATGGGCATCCGCTCAAATATTTTGTATATGTGGGTCCTTTCCCCTCTTTTATTATCTCTTTGGGGATACAGATCCAGTAAGACAGTATTAAATGGTATGTACAGTTTTATAGCCCTTTGGGTATAGGAACAAGCATTTATTAAATACCTAATATGTCCCATGCATTGTGCTAGGCTGCTTTATAAATACTATCTCATTTGGTTCTCATAACAGCCTTGGAAGGTAGATGCTATTAGTAGCCCCATTTTACAGTTGAAGAAACGAGATAGACAGGGATTAAGTGATTTACCCAAGATCACATAGCTAGGAAGTATCTGAGACTAGATTTGAACTCAGGTTTTCCTGACTCTAGGTCCAGACCCTATCCTTGTGCTATTTAGCTGCCTAAGTGGGTGACATGGTCAGCTATGATTTAGGAAAACCACTTCAATAGTAACTATTTAGAGGATGTATTGGAGAGAGGAAAGAAATGAATTAAAATTAGAAGGCAATTGAATTTGTCCAGGTGAAAGTTGAGAAGGGACTGAAATATAGTAGTGACTCTCTAAGTGGACAGAAGGGGACATATGTAAGAAATATTGTAAAGAAAGAAATTACAAGATTTGACAATTGATTGTATATGTAGAGTAAGTAAGACAGAGAAATTGGGGATGACACTAAAATTAAGAACCTGTATGATTGGAAGAATGATAGTACCCTGGATAATAATTGGAAAGTTAGGAAAAGGGGAGAGTTTGATGGGAAAGTTAATGAGTTTTGTTTTAGGTAAGTTGAATTTGGGGCAGGGAACCTACGGGGTATCCAATTCAAATTGTTAATGAGTCCTCAGTGATTTACAATTGGCAATCTGGAGAGATAATAGGGCTGAATAAATACATCAGAGAATCATTTGTAAAGAGATGATAATAGAACTCAAGGAAGTCTAGATGACCAAGAGAAAAGAAAAGGAAGGTCTAAAACAGAAGAATGCCTTGAGGCACTGATCAATGGTAACTTTGGAGAGAAAGTTTCATATGAATTATCAGGTTGGAAATCAGATTATAAAAGATTGATACACCTAGTTAATGGGAGTGGGATGAAAACTCAGCTAAAGAGACTGGGAAGGAGCAGTCAGCCAATCAATAGACAAGTAGTTGTTAAGTGCTTAAGTGTATGCCAGACATTGTGAATATAAGTTTAAAGAAAGAAACAATTCTTACTCTCAAGGACTTACTCTCTTGGGGGAGGCAACAAGTACACATACAGAACAGTATCATGAAGTGAGTAAATACAAGGTCTTTGGAGGAGAAGGGCACTGGCATTGGGAAAATTAGGAAAAGATTCATGCAGAGATTTGTTCTTGAGCTACATTTAAATTAATTTTTCATTTGGAAGATCTTTAATTTTTTTCCAGTTTTTAAAAATAATATTTTTTCCAATTATATATAGAGCCAAATTTTAACATTCATTTTTATAGTTTTAAGTTTAAAATTTTCTCTTTCCCTTCTTTCTTCCCTCCCCCAAAAGGTAGGAATTTTAAATGGATTACATATGTATAATCAGGCAAAACATATTTCCATATTAGTAATGTTGTGGAAGAAGAAATAGTTCAAAAGGAAAAAGCCATGAAACAGATAAAGAAAGTGAAAATAGTATGCTTCAAACTGTATTCAGACTCCATGAATTCTTTCTTTGGATGAGGATAGCATTTTCCTTCATGAGCTCTATAGAATTGTTTTAGGTCCTTGTATTGCTAAGTACTAAGTTATTCAGAAGTGATCATCACACAATATTGCTGTTACTGTGTATGATATTCTCTTGATTTTGTTCAGCTACATTTTAAAGGAAGAGCGATTCTTTGAGGCAGAGGTAAGGAGGATGTGAATTCCAGGCATGTGGGACAATCAATGCAAAGTCATGGACATGGCAGATAGAATGTCTTGTGTGAGAAACTGAGGAAATCTAGTTTGGTTGGATCACAGTGCTGGAGAGTAACTGGAAAACTAGGTTGGGGGGCAGGTTGTAAAGGGACTTAAAAGCTAAATAGGACTTTATATTTTATCTGAGAATCATCAGGAAGTGGAGTCACATGGTTGCCTTTGAGCTTTCAAACAATTACTTTGGCAATGTGTAGGATAGCTGAAGAAATGAGAGACTTAAGGCAGAGAGACCAGTTGAGAGGCTGTTGTAACAATATAGGCAAGAGTGATGAAGACCTGAACTTCCTAGGTGGCTGTATGAGCTGAGGGAAGATTGGAAAGGAACAGTCAGACTGGTAGGAGGAGGAAAACTTGGAGAAAGGAGAGTATCCAGGGGGAGAAGATGGTGAACATATTGTTCCAGTGAATAGGCTAAGAATGGAGACTGAGAAAGGACCATCAGATTTGACAGCTAAAAGATCAATGGTAACTTTGGAGAGAGAAGTTTCAGTTGAATGATGAAGTTGGAAATCAGATTGCAAAAGGTTGAGAAATCAGAGGAAAGGAATAGAGTCAGGGAGTGCAGATAAACTTTTCTAGAAATTGAGAGAGATAAAGGACAACTTGAGGGGATTTGTTTTTAAGGATGGAGAAGATAAGCATGTTTAAGGAAGCAGAGATATATGAAGAAGAGTATTAAAAACTCTAGAAAGGGACAAGCAAAAAGGCCATTTCATTGTCAGAATTGAGTGAAGAAGGATATAGTACAGTGTCAGAGATATATGAAATGAATAAATGAATATTTATGAATGAATGAATATAGAAAATGAAATAAATATGAAATGAAGAAATTTTCTCAATGACCTAATTTCAGTGAAGTTTTCAGTGGAGAGGTATGAGGGGTGAGGAGAGAAAAGTATAAGAGACATGAGGAGGGGAGAAAAAAGTTTGAAATACCTGCTCTGAAATATGGGATAGGGAATCAGAAAGAAGCAGTCATATATAGATATAGATATATATCCTTAAAAGTGAGCTTTATCCATCCATAGATCATAGATCTAGAATAGAAAGGAAAGGTAGAGGTCAGTTAGATCAGGGCTTCTTAAACTTTTTCTACTTGTGACCCTTTTTCACCAGTGAATTTTTTTTTTTTTTTTTTTTTTTTTTGCTGAGGCAATTGGGGTTAAGGGACTTCCCCAGGGTCACACAGCCAGGAAGTATTAAGTATCTGAGACCAGATTTGAACTCAGGTCCTCCTGACTTCAGGGCTGGTGCTCTGTCTGCTATGCCACCTAGCTACCTCATCACCAGAGAATTTTTTATGGAAATGGTATACAAATCAATTATTTACTGATAATAAATCACAATTTTGCAACCTCCACATTCAGTTATGAGACCTCATATGGGATCTTGAACCACAGTTTAAGAAGTTGGGCCAAGTCCAGTTCTCTCATTTTTACTGATGAAGAAAATGAGACCCAGGGAAGTTAAATGATTTTCTTAAACTCAGCCAAGTAGTTGTCATCAAAGGTGGTTTTGAACTCAGGACCTCTGATTCCAGAGCCAGTCTTCTTTCTCTTTATGTCACTACCCAACTTTCTGTAATAATGGATAATAAACTCCCTTCAGCCACTGAATTTTTCCTTTTGGGTATTTATATCAAATTCTTATATATTATTATGGATCCCATCTAGAATTTTCTGCAGTGTTCTAAGCCTAGATGCCACCCACAAACAGAAGTATCTGGAGAATTTCATCCTCTATAAGAAATTTCTCTTTAATCTGAACTCTATGCTGACATTGGCAATGACACTGGTCAGCATATGTCTTGCTGTTCTATACTTCAACTGATATTAATGATCAAAGGATTGTTGAACAAGTTTATCACCTGTTGTTGTAGAAGAATCTACCATGATTTTGAAATGCAAATGGGAGACATTTTATTAGAGGAGGACCTTTAAGGAAACATTTTGTTCTTCTGAATCAATCTTCTTAAATGATTAACAAAAAAAATGAACAGAATCTTGAATTCTCTATTTCAATTAATTGTGTGATTGTGAAGAGGAGTTTGCTGTGAAATATCACTTCTAAAAGCCCATTTGTTACAACTATTATTGCTTGTTCTTTGGTTTTGAAGAGGACCAATGATATCATGGTGATGTGTTGACTTGAGTGAATTGGATTTAAATAAAGCAGACTTGCACAGTCATCAGCCTCACATTCTCTTCAAGTCAAAGTCCAGTGACAAGACAAAAGTCAAAGTAACTGACTATGGCTTGGGGTGCAGTAAAGGGCCTCTTTCTTTGATATCTAAGCATTTCATGGTGCCTATTTCAGCTGCCTTCACGAGAATAAATTGTTCTCATCTACCCATTCCAATGAGAGAAGTCTTCACATGCTTGGGCAGACATCTCCCTAACTTACCAATGGTTTTGAGATCCTTCAATTACTCTCTCTCTCTTTTAAAATTAAAGCTTTTTATTTATAAAACATGTGTGGGTAATTTTTCAACACTGACCCTTGCAAAGCCTTCTATTCCAAATTATGCCCTCCCTTCTCCCACTCCCTCCCCTAGATGGCAGATAGTACAATACATGTTAAATGTTAAAATATATGTTAAATCTAATATATATATGTATATATATATATATATATACACACACACATATTTATACTGTTACCTTGCTGAACAAGAAAAATCATATCAAGAAGTAAGAAAAACTGAGAAAACAAAATGCAAGCAAATAACAACAGAAAGAATGAGAATGCTATGTTGTGGTCTACATCCAGTTCCCATGGTCCTCTCTCTAAGTATAGATGACGCGCTTCATCACTGAACAATTGGAACTGTTTTGAATATCTCATTGTTGAACAGAGCCACGTCCATCGGAATTGATTGTCTTATAGTCTTGTTGTTGCCATATTATTTATTATAAAATGATCTCCTGGTTCTGCTCATTTCACTCAGCATCAGTTCATGTAAGTCTCTCCAGGCCTTTCGGAAATCATCTTGTTGGTCATTTCTTACAGAACAATAATATTCCATAACATTCATATACTATAATTTATTCACCATTCTCCAACTGAAGGGCATCCACTCAGTTTCCAGTTTCTAGCCACTACAAAAAGGCTGCTACAAACATTCTTGCACATGTGGGGCCTTTTCCTTACTTTAAGATCTCTTTGGGATATAAGCCCAGTAGAAACACTGCTGGGTTAAAGGGTATGCACAGTTTGATAACTTTTTGAGCATAGTTCCAAATTGCTCTCCAGAATGGTTGGATCTGTTCACAGTTCCACCAACAATGTATCAGTGTCCCAGTTTTCCCACATCCCCTCCAACATTTGTCATTATCTTGTTTTGTCATCTTAGCCAATCTGACAGGTGTGTAGTGGTAGCTCAGAGTTGTCTTAATTTGCATTTCTCTGATCAATAGTGATTTGGAGCACCTTTTCATATGACTAGAAATGGCTTCAATTTCTTCATCTGAAAATTCTGTTCCTATCCTTTGACCATTTATCAATAGGGAAATGACTCCTTCAGTTACTCTCAACCTGGTTTAATCCATCTGCTGAAATAGTTTTATTTTTGTGTGACCTCTGTGCAGGATGCAGTCACAGGTGAGAATTAGATGACATGTAGACTCCAAAGGTGAATGAGCTGCTCTGAAAAGTGCTTTTATACTATAGGTGCTAGTCCTCTTTGAACACTCCATACAGTACTTGTTATATCTGTTACACTCTATACATCTCTGCTATTAGCTAATGCCTTCCTCAAGGAAGTACTCAATACACATGTATATTATTCTCATAAAAATTTTATAGAGGTGGATAGATAACCATATATGTTGATCATTATAAATGTTCTCAGGTTTGGGGGGAGAAGGGGGGAAGGGGTGTTTTGAAGGTCCAAGATGTTTAGTGCTTTTGGTATCTTCTTTTACATACTCTGAAAATTAATTCCTCAGTGCCTTTAAAAGTTATTTGATGGGGGCAGCTAGGTGGCAAAGTAGATAGAGTACCAACTGTGAAGTCAGGAGAACTTGAGTTCAAATCTGGCCTCAGACACAACATTTCCGAGCTGTGTGATCCTGGGAAGTCACTTAACTACAATTGCCTCAACAAAAAAGAAAGTTATTTAATGGATCTTCTATGTGTAGACCTGATCAAGACCAGTTGCTTTTCTACCTTTGTTCTCTTTGCTGTCATTTATCCTTCCTCTATAGGGAAATCCACAATTGTATTATTTACATCCAGCTATGATGATTCCATTGTATTTTTATGTTAAAAGTAGTTTAAAGGTCCCGGTACATCTTTTTGCATATTTAAAATGTTTCAGCTTTTCAACTTCTCCAAATTTCAGTTTTAAATGTCTTTGTAATAACTTTGCTTATTACTGCTTAGTGAGAATTGGGATTTGAAACATTTCTTTAACACAACTTTTACTTCTATTGACTTCTGCTTCATGCTATTTTATGCTAATCATAATCTTTCATCATTTCCCCCCATAAGGTTTTATAGCTATTACTTCCTTTGGTAGCCATACCTTGTTGCATATTTTTATTGGGCAAGTAAGTCAAATGTTTACTGGCTAAAGTATTTTGTATTGTTCTTTTCATCTCATTATCAATCAGTCACTCAATTAGCATTTATTGAGTACCTACCAAATATCATTCTAAACACTGGGGATATGAAGAGAGGCAAAACCAATCAAATAAACAATCCTTGCTGTCAAGGAGTTCAGTTGCATGAGAGGGACAACATGTAAACAATTATATATAAGCAAGATAAAATGAGGTAGTCCCAGAGGGAAGAAACTAAGATTAAGTGGGACTGAGAAATCTCCTTGCAAAAGTTGAGACTTCAGTCTCATCTCTAAAATATATAGAGAATTGTCTCATATTTATAAGAATTCAAGCTATTCTCCAATTGATAAATGGTCAAAGGACATGAACAGACAATTTTCAGAAGATGAAATTAAAAGTATTTGTAGTCATATGAAAAGGTGCTCCAAATCACTATTGATCAGAGAAATGCAAATTAAGAAAACTCTGAGGTACCACTACACACCTGTCAGATTGGCTAAAATGACAGGAAAAGATAATGACGAATGCTGGAGGGGATGTGGGAAAGCTGGGACTCTAATACGTTGTTGGTGGAACTGTGAACGGATCCAGCCATTCTGAAGAGCAATCTGGAACTATGCTCAAAAATTATCAAACTGTGCATACCCTTTGACCCAGCAGTGTTTCTATTGGGCTTATATCCCAAAGAGATCTTAAAGGAGGGAAAGGGACCCACATGTGCAAAAATGTTTGTGGCAGCTGTTTTTGTAGTGGCTAGAAACTGGAAACTGAAAGGATGCCCATCAATTGGAGAATGGCTGAATAAATTATGGTATATGAATATCATGGAATATTATTGTTATGTAAGAAACAACCAGCAGGACGATTTCAGAGAGGCCTGGAGAGACTTACATGAACTGATGCTGAGTGAAATGAGCAGAACCAGGAGATCATTATACACGGCAACAACTATATGACGATCAATTCTGATGGGCATGGCTCTCTTCAACAATGAAATCTTTCAAATCACTTCCAATTGTTCAGTGAAGAAAGCCATATACACCCAGAGAGAGGGATATGAAATGTGGACCACAACATAGCATTTTCATGCTAATGATGTTTGCTTGCACTGTATTTCCTTTATCTGATTTCTCTTTCTTGTAGACACGATTTTTCTTGCACAGCAATGATAAGTGTGGAAATATGTATACATATATTTGATTTGTCAAGCATTTTAACATAATTAACATGTAGTGGATATCCTGCCATCTAGGGGAGGGATAGGGAGTAGGGGGGAAAAATTTGTAACAGAAAGCTTTGTAAGGGTTAATGTTGAAGAATTACCCATACATATGTTTTGCAAATTAAAAAAATAAAAAGTTGAGACTTTAGCAGAGATAGAAAGAAGCTAGGAGGCAGAGATGAGAAGAGAGAGAATTTTAGATCTAGGTGACAGTCAGTGATAATGCCCATAACTGAGAGATGAAGCATTATGTTTGAGGAACAACAGTGAGCAGTGTCACTGAATTGAAAGATATGTAGATAGGAATAAAGTATAAGAAGACTAGCAAAAGGCAGTGGTCATTGCTTTTCCTAAGTAGTTGGTCACCTTTTCAGCCAAACCTGCTTAAAACTTGATTGGGGATCAATCTTTGGGCTGATGAAACCTCTGTTCCTTATGGCAGCAGTGATAATCCTGTTGAATTACTTATCAGGCCACACAACATCAGAAGAAATCTTCACTCTCAGCCTTACTCTTGGTAGGGCAGTAGACTTAAATCGCCTAAGTTTCTATGTGAAATGTTTGGAAACTGTGTTGAAGTCCTTTCTTCCATCCATTCCCATCAATGACTTGTATAAATATGTTAGATCAGAATTGTTTTGACTGTATGCCATATCTTTTTCTTATGTTTATTCTTTCTTCTAGTTTAGCATTAATTTTGATATTTCCTTTAGTTAGTCAGTGATCTGATTGTATGTAGGCAGCAGATTTAGGAATCATTACCTGATCAATACTGAGTTCTTTCTTTTCTGTTAAAATATAATCAATTTAATTTTTATTATATACTGTATTTGATCCTTACCATATCTAGAACCTTCTACTTCTTTACTCAAAGAAAACATTCATAATGGATAGGCATGAAGCTTCTCTGTTACCTACAAACCTTTGACTTCTCTCCCTTTTTTTGTGATTTATATTTTTCTTTTTTTATTAAAACTTTTTATTTGCAAAACATATGTATGGGTAATTTTTTCAACATTAACTCTTACAAAGCTTTCTGTTACAAAATTTTTCCCCCTACTCCCCACCCCTCCCCTAGATGGCAGGATATCCACTACATGTTAATTATGTTAAAATACTTGACAAGTCGAATATATGTATACATATTTCCACACTTATCATTGTTGTGCAAGAAAAATCGTGTCTACAAGAAAGAGAAATCAGATAAAGGAAATACAATGCAAGCAAACATCAATAGAGAGCATGAAAATGCTATACTATGGTCCACACTTCACATCCCTCTCTCTGGGTGTATGTGGCTTTCTTCACTGAACAATTGGAACTGGTTTGAAACATTTCATTGTTGAAGAGAGCCATGTCCATCAGAATTGATCATCATCATAGCATTGTTGTTGCCGTGTATAATGATCTCCTGGTTCTGCTCATTTCACTCAGCATCAGTTCATGCAAGTCTCTCCAGGACTCTCTGTAATCACCCTGCTGGTTGTTTCTTACATAACAATAATATTCCATAGCATTCATATACCATAATTTATTCAGCCATTCTCCAATTGATGGGCATCCATTCAGTTTCCAGTTTCTAGCCACTACAAAAAGGGCTGCCACAAACATTCTTGCACATGTGGGTCCCTTTCCTTCCTTTATGATTTCTTTTGGATATAAGCCCAATAGAAACGCTGCTGGGTCAAAGGGTATGCAGTTTGATAACTTTTTGAGCATAGTTCCAAATTGCTCTCCAGAATGGCTGGATCCGTTCACAGTTCCACCAACAATGCATCAGTGTTCCAGCCTTCCCACATCCCCTCAAAAATTCATTATCTTTTCCTGTCATTTTAGCCAATCTGACAGGTGTGTAGTGGTACCTCAGAGTTGTCTTAATTTGCATGTCTCTGATCAATAGTGATTTGGAGCATCGTGATTATATTTTTCAAAATATTTTTTATTAAAGCTTTTTATTTGTATAGCATATGTATGGGTAGTTCCTCAGCATTGATCTTTACAAAGCTTTCCGTTACAAGTTTTACCCCCAGTCCTCTCCCCTCCCCTAGATGGCAGGAAGTCCACTACATGTTATTAATGTTAAAATACTTGACAAGTTGTGCATGAAAAATCCTATCTACAAAAAAAAAAGAAAATCAGAGAAAGGAAACATAATGCAAGCAAACATCAATAGAGGGCATGAAAATGCTATGTTGTGGTCCACATTTCATATACCTCTCTCTGGGTGTATATGGTTTACTTCACTGAACAACTGGAACTGGTTTGAGACAATTCTTTGTTGGAGAGAGCCATGTCCACCAGAATTGATCATCATGTAATACTGTTGTTGCTGTGTATAATCATCTCCTGGTTCTGCTTGTTTCACTCAGCATCAGTTCATGCAAGTCTCTCCAGGCCTCTCTGAAATCGTCCTGCTGGTCGTTTCTTATAGAGCAATAATATTCCATAACATTCATATACCATAATTTATTCAGCCACTCTTCAATTGATGGGCATCCATTCAGTTTCCAGTTTCTAGCCACTACAAAAAGGGCTGCCACAAACATTCTTGCACATGAGGGTCCCTTTTCCTCCTCTAAGATCTCTTTAGGATAGAAGCCCAATAGAAACACTGCTGGGTCAAAGGGTATGCACAGATTGATAACTTTTTGAGCGTAGCTCCAAATTGCTCTCCATGGATTGCTCATCCAATCCATGGTTGGATCCGTTCACAGTTCCACTAACAATGTATCAGTGTTTTCCCACATCCCCTCCAGCATTCATCGTTATCTTTTCCTGTCATTTTAGCCAATCTGACAGGTGTGTAGTGGTACCTCAGAGTTGTCTTAATTTGCATTTCTCTGATCAATAGTGATTTGGAGCAACTTTTCATATGACTAGAGAT